>JAIRCK010000026.1:0-304314 GCA_020744315.1 Curvularia eragrostidis | reverse complement strand
TACTTTAATTATCGTAGTAATTAACTAGCTTAAGAAAGAAGCTAAGGTAATAATACTTTTAGCTAAGCTAATACGTAATTAGATTACTAGTCTTAAAAGAGCTAATATAGTAGTATTAGACTATAAATAGCGTAAGAAGAAGTAGATATAGAAGCGTAGAGTCTTTATAAAGAGAGCTAGAGAAGATATACTCGCTTAATAAGAGACTAATAAGTAGATTACTCGTGAGGAGCGTTAGGGAGGAGAGCGATTAGGTATCAGCCGCCAGGCTCTGGCGCGCTGTAGTAGGTGTAGAGAGACTGGCCATAACTCACGTATATGCAAGAAAGATATTCTAGATAGTAATTAATCTATTACGTCAATATCTATCAAAACCAATATAATGTGGTGGAGCTATACGCTTGTAGAGGTGCGCAAAGTTGGTGGGGTGGGTGACTCGCTTGTACGGGCGACTCGCTTGTAAAACACGTTACACAGAAACATATATCATAATTGTCTAGTATATTCCAAGGCTTAGGCTATGAAAAGTTTCCTATTCTCTTCAACGCCCGTCTTTAGCTGATATAAGGGAAGAAATCGCTGAGAATAAAATCCCTACTCGCCTCATTGGCTTATCTCAAAGAGCTCGTCGAAACCAAGCGCTGACCATTCTTGCTGATTCAACAACGGCAGCGAGTTTTCTGCAAGAAACTTGTCCAGGCCAGTTGGCGAGTCGTGGTCCGTCCACCCATCAGTGTCGAGTTCGAAAGAGATAGCAGCCTGCTCGGAGACTTGTGCTGCGTTGTTTGTCGATTGGTTCTCTGTCGAACCACATTCTTGCTCTTGGACACCGCCAGAGTCAATGTCTTCCCTAAGATCTCCAATTTCATTGTTCGATCTCTGCCTTGCAAGCGCTACTTCTGTCCTGTCCATCTTAGTCCGAAGTCTGATTAAGACGTTACGGAACGTTCGAGAATTGCAGTGCAGTCGACCAGAGTTCTCTGCCGCAGCGTCATCCAATAAAGCTGTGACACGATTGAGAAGGCTACATAGCCCTGTTCGTCGCAATTCGAGTGAAGCGTGGTGATCGTGCAAAGTCCGGGAGAGATGATCGTTAATCAACGCACCGAGATGATAGCATATGTCTGCGAAGAATACAACGCCCTGCGCCCTCAGGTCTTGCGTGGACATGCTCAGTACCGCGGCCATTGCATCGTGGACGACTGGGCTATCCAAAAAGGGTACCCTTTGCCGTGTTTCTAGCCAAACCATGCCATTTCTACGTCGACGGTCTCCTTCGAGAAGGCACTCATCGAAAGGAGGCTTAAGGAGTCCTTCGCTCCAAACATGGACTAGCTGAGGTTCGGAAATGCGGATTCGCACAGTGCAATAGTGCAGCAGAAGTGCCTCTATGGGATATATTAGAACCGATTGAACCATTCAGACGGAAGAAAGCTTACCGCTACGTCCAAGATACAACTCATGTAGCTTCTTCCATTCATCCAGCGAAGAGAGCAGCTTGGCTTCCAAAGAAACCGAGTGGCCCGTGAGGCTTCGTGAGACGTCGGTTGAATGCGCAGAACTCTCCAACGCAATACTCTCAAGGTCAGACCATGCTGCCATATCCCGATGGTGGAGTGCTGTGGACGAACTCAGGAACCGACCGTACGATCTCACACATGATGGATGAGACGGCGTGAAGGGGCGGCGGAAGAGAACCATAATACTGAGATATCAAAATGTAGTCCGAAGGAAAGAACATGTAAGGCTCACCTGCTCACCGCCCAAAGACACGCTAGAGCCGTGTACATAGCATGGTGACATTCTTCGGTCCCTATCCTTACTCCAGCGAGTGTCCACGTGCACCGAGTTGCTCCTGTATTCAAACAATCGTTGAGATCAGAATGAATGACACACCTGATGTCGTATAGCCCCAGGTCCGAACCCACACATTGTGCTTGCACTGCCAGACTCATGATCCTAGCCTTATGGAGGGGTTCGTTGGCAGAATAGAATGCTACAGCCAAAGTGAAAGCCTGAACGATCTCTATGCTCTTCATTCCAATAACCAAGACACTATCAGCTAGAGTGTGCCTCAAACGAACGTCCAAATCAGAGAACGTCTTCATGTCGACACTCGAAGCGGCAGCAGTCAGAATAGCGAGCTGCAGAACAGGTGTTTGTTCGTTGCATTCCGTCGATGACAGGATGGATGGCGGAAGAAGAGGGAGAACGTGGGTCATCCTAGACATACATCGATAGAGTTGCTGTGCCTCAGCCAGTGAGAGCCCGACAGCTGACAGAACAGTTTCAGTGCTCTTGTTTACAGATGTGTGCTGCGCTGGTGTAGAGCAGTGTATCATCGATTCATGATCATTGAAGGCGCAGTTATTGTTGACTATTATGTCGGACACTCCACTGTTCTTGCGTGTCTGTCGAGCTGACACAACGCTTTCTGGCTGCGTAGACAGGAATCGACCTGATCGAGGAGATGTAAAGTGGGAAGCATGCTGCAAAGTTGCTTCACTCCTTTCCACGCGCGCAGACCGTTCACCCTTGTGCTTCTGGGGTTTGTCATCATATATGCAAGGACAGGATACTTCAAGACATCTTTTACAGGACCTGACGACTCCTCGACTATCTGAAGGCACACAGCGTAGCTTGGAGATTCGGCAGTTCAAGCATGCTCGAAAAGCTCGTCGGCGGCGATTAGGAGGTAACTCATCCATTCGACGAGCATGAAGATAGGCTGAGGTTATAATGATGGTGATGATGGTGATGATGGTGGTGATTTTGATGAAAATGAATTGATTATGCCGCACTCTGCCGGAGAGGTTCGTGCAAGCTCGGCTCAGAGCGTAAACGCCCGCTGGCGCTGGATTATCGTTCAACCGCGCCGCTCACACCTGCCCAACACTGCAAATCGCACACAGCATCACATCTGGATATTTGACCATAGCTAGCATATCAAATTGCTTTTAGAAGATGCTAAGTTTGCCGAGCGTAGGCATCCGCTAAGAACTTTTTACGCACCCCCTTCGGTCTCAGCCGGGGTCGTCTCGTTAATTTTGGACATGACTTCATTGGCAAAGATACCTTCCAAGAAATAGATATTGACCCTCCTCACAAATTGGCGCTCGATTTCTACCACTCGCACCTGACTCCAGTGCCGGAACTCTTCTTCAACTACTTGCTCCCTGGCGTCCGCCCCTCGAGGATTACTAAACATTATTGAAGATAAAAGCTGGTAACTCAAATTTTTCAAGAAAATTGATTGGAATCTTTGCTTGACACGGAGAGTACCAAAACAATTCATAGGCTGACTACATCATCAGAAATAAGCCAAGGTGATTGGATCTTGTAAAATCAGCACTGTTGCTAGTTAAAATGATGACGTTCAGAGCACGTCGAGAAGACTAGTGAGCAGGATGTACAAAGCTATAGTTTAATGAACCCGTCTCACTTCACAGCTTCCAAAGAGTATAGTTACGAAACTAGCAACTGTAAACACCAAATTCAGTATAACGATAAAATCAAATGATAAAGTCCCCCCATGGTCCAGTGATTGATGGAAATTGACAAGGTAGATGAGAACTTCGCAACTGTCAAATGCTCAGCCGAGCTAAGCTTGTGCTAATGCGCCTAAGAAGGTAAAATAACTACTCACTTTCCTTACACATGGGCGTCTGCTCAACAGAGGCGAGAAAACTTAGCTATATAGTTGGGGTTGATTCGATTAGTCTGCAATTTATTGTGGATGAGCTAGAAATTTCACTTCATTGCACCTGCTCGCAGTTAACGAGCGCGGCGTCTATCAGAACAGACACAAAAGGCGATTACCCGCAACATATGTTAGAATCATGTTTCGACCATTGTTCATGTTTTGAAGACTTGCTGTCGTAGCTAAGCTGCTGCGGTTGGGGAGACGCTGCAACTGGCCGCCAACTTGTACTATTGACAACGCGACGTCCCTGGTATGAAAACTGCTGCGATTCCTCATCAGCCGCACCGGGCAGTGACAGCTAAAAGCTAAAACATCACAATACCAAGAGAGTGCGTCAATGCATGACAAGAGAATAAGTAGTAAATCCTTCTATATAAAAGCTTTTCCTTTTTTCTTTATCTTTCTTCTTCTGCAGAAGAGGCGAATACATACTCGTTAGTTAGGCTTACTTCGCCTACAACAAGGTCATCTATACTTAGCTTAGTATTCTGAAGAGTATTGCTATTAGTATTGCTATTAGCGAAACAAGATAGGCTCTTAGATATTATAGCAGACTAGTTAAACATTGAGATTAGAAAAGCGATCTACTAGAGACGTCTTTGGCGTTCTTCCAAGCATCAGCCAAGCTTTTGCGCTCATCAAGTAGGTTACAGTTAGACGTGCCCCATTTTTTCATAAAGAGCTTCCGGCCAGCTTCAGCAGTCTGCCACCACGCATCCTGAAAACCTCTCGGGTCATACGTCCACGGCTGGCCCTTTCCTCCTTTCTGCTTGTTCTGCCACGTGTTGCGCCCCTTCGGGTTACTCGACTTGCTCTCCGAGAGCTGTTCCAGCTCTTCTTTGAGTGAGCGAAACCTTGGCGAGTTCGGTTGCTCGCTTTCGGTGGCGTTGCGCTTGGCGAAGATGAAGTCCACCCTGTCGCGGTCGAAAGGAGAGGACGACCGAGGCTCGGGAGGGAAGAACTTGTGTTCCGGGTCCGACACGGTGTCGGCGATGTCGTAGATGTGACCGGCTGTCACGTCGTCAGTCGCGTGCCCTAACATCCTCGATCTGGCGTATGCGTCGCAGTCCGTCGCGTAGTACGGGATGAAGATGTCCCACTGGCCGATGTCGCGCCAGACCGCAGCGTTGACCAGTACCAAGTTGTCGAATTGGAAAAACTTGGCGGCCCAGCTGCCCTCGATGCTCCGCTCAGTGACATTCGCTTCGCTCATAATCTCGAGCACACGATGATAGAAGGATTTATACGGGGTCGCTTCCTCCTCGCTCAAGATTCCAACGTCCATGTGGCTCCAAAAGTAATAGGGCCAGTCGCGTGCTAATGCGATCCGGAGCATGAAATTCTGCAGCTGCGCGAAATTGAGCAGTGTCGGCGTCTGCTGAATTGACACACCGTACCTGGAGCGAAACAGGTCGTAGTCAAGGAAGAAGGGGTTGTCCTCTGAGAGCAGCTTCTCGTTGTTCGCGTCAAACGTGCCGCTGTTGTCAATGATGACAATGTCGGTACGCGGCCAGCCAGCGGATATGTAGCCAAGCACCGCCTGTCGCATCATGGCGTTGTTGCGGGTGAAGGGGATGAACAGGGGTGTGCGAGGCCGTGTGGAAGGAGGCCTGTTGTAGGCGGCAACAGAGGGCACATGACTGGTTCCTTGCGCTGGGAAGTATAGGTGAGGCTTGGAAGCGATGGCACCCAAGATGGGCACTCGCCGCGTTGGCCATTCGAACAGATCATGGACCGTCACCTCGTGCGTCGGCATCAGAGCAGAGGCTAGCAAGGCAGTGATCGTGCCTCCACAGATCGTGAGAACAAGCAGTACTGCTACTCGCAAGCATAGGCTTCCATATGGCCGCCTGGTCAACACTCTCTGTCCATCGTCAATATCCTCCTCCTCATCTTCTGTTCCGTCGGCATGCTCCTGGCTACGAAGCGCTGTGAATTGGTGAAGTTCAAGACGATGGCGGTGTGGTTCGTTCCACAAAGCCCAAAGCTTCCAAAAGATTCGAGCCATGCCAGTTGTAAGCCTGATCTGAACACGCAGAATGCTGGGCTAGGTGCGGTACGAGAGGTGGTGCTGGACTCTTGTCAACAAGGACCTCAAGATTGTCTGTGAGGATGAATGAAATGCAGGTCAATAAGAATACTAGCAGTTAGAGAACAATATTGGTGGATCAACTACCTTCCGTATAGCCATACGCCAAGCTGGTACAAGGGTGGTTCCTTGACCAGGTTTCGTTCGAAACCCTCGGCGAGCGTGCCGAGCTTTGCTCAAATACAGACAAGCATTTCATGACTTCAGGATGTGTGGGGCTCCCACAGTCTGTCATGGGTCAGCCTCCATTCAGAGCACTTCGCGATCATGCCACCAAATCAAGCATCGTTAGCCCACTTGAGGCGAAACGTACTTTAAGGATAAAATCAACCGGGCGATTCACAACCTGGTCAACGACCGAGTCCGTTTGAGCATTTATCGAGTGTAACCGAATACGATCCGCACTTCTGCTTGTCCGCAGCTGGGCCCCCGAGGACAGCTCATCGTATACACCCGAGTGATGCGTGGACAAGGTGGCGTTTCGTCATCGAGTTCAGGGCGCAGCAAAACAGAAGAGGCTGCGCAAAGCTCGTTCAAACGCAGCTTCTAATGAGTCCCACGCCATCTTCACTTCAATGTGTATTTAGTCCGTGGCACAAGAGGTGGTAGTATAGATGGTAGCGCTGAACAAAGCTTTGGAACCAAGTCTCCATGTATCCATCTAAAGGGGCCTTTCTATACTGCAGCCAAACTGGTCACTAAGTGCTGTGGTGGTCACACTAGCAATTCTTGAGCGGTATGTCCAGTCGTGACGTTAGGCAAAGGGGATTCCACTTCCGAGGTAGTGACTTGGCATTGTCACTACCGCGGCTATTCTCTGTTTGAACCTCGTAGCCATACGAATGCCTCGCTTAAGCTCGGCCATATAGAGTTTAGCAAGCTGCGCTTGACCTTTCGTGCATGACATGCCTGGCAGACCCCTGCTGCGCACTTCTTTGGTCTTTGGACGTGCACTCGTGCGCCGTTATCCGAGTGAATTATCGCGTTAGCTGCCGAGACGTGACACGCAGTCGAAGGAGAATGGGCGTTGATGATCGGTGGGTCGCAGCTCAAGGGCGGTGGCGGAATGAGTTTCTTCGGGGTTTCGATTCCTGGACTACACAACGCACCTTGAACCTCGGCGCTAGATGGGAGAATCTGCACGGACCTTATCATGGCAGGTGCCTAAGCGCAACCCTGTAGTCAATGGCTATTTTTCCAAAGCGACAGGACCCCACCAAGCGGTGGTAGGGCTGACTCTTTGTGCCGGATGTCTCTTCACTGAACGCGCGTCCTCTGGGCAGTGCATTATTGGAGCCGCGAGGCTGCCTATCTTGATGAACACGTTTCGTAAGACCTGCTCAGGACATCGATTGAAGAGGTGACCGGAGCTGGCAGGATGTGCAGAGCTCGGAACAACACAGCCCATAAACGTTTACTGTCAGAAGAACACTATGGACCAATGTGCTGGAACGCGGTGCCTGTGCGCGGCTGCGGCTTCATGGTCGCTTATCCTACCATGGCTCCGGAAGCAGGAAGACAGCCCGCCAACAAGGGCAGGTATGGTCGTGTAAAAGTGAAACTCGATGATGTTCTTAGAGTAGTGTTGCGCACAGCTTGTTTACGGTTTACGCCCCAAAATCCCTTTTGTACCAAAGGAGAAACAGAGGATACAAGGGTGAAGAAGGACGAGGGTATGTGGACACAAAACCTAAAAGCCTGGCACGCCCTGGTCCCGAGCAACTCTATGGGAACTCATTCGTCATGTCCCTCAAGTTGGCCTGCTGTATCGTGTACCCCCAAATATGACCATACGATGTCCTCTGAATACTTTTAGAAGACTGATTATGCCCATCATCCGGAGATATGGGACACCCTCCGTTTGGTCCTTCATTCTGGATCGTCACAAACACTCACGACTTGCGGTGGTGATGCATCTTGTCATGGCTGCATGAGACTGTCAATAGAAGCAAAGAATCTTCGAGAACATCCAGAACCTAGTCTAGAACTTCCTTCTGATACTCGGCTTCACCCAATGCGCCCCTTCTTCACACTTGTTCTCTCGCATCCATTTTTCCATCTTCTCCATATCCCATCCGCTGATATACTTTCTGTCTTCAATATCGTGACTTCCATCTGGTTGCTTTGCATGGCCGAGGTAGAATGCTCTGGCGAAGTAGCAACGCCGGCCGTGCCATGTGTACTGTCGACAGTCGGCGTTAGCAAAGCAGGCAGCCTCACAGGCATCGAGACCGCCATGCGCTGGATCATTCATGGGAAGTTGAAAGCCCGCAGCAAACGCAGCATCCCAATGCTCGCGGCGTGAGGCGTTACCGTGAAGGGCCAGCAGATCGGCGTAGAGCAGCGGACGGCTGCTGACTCGCCGTCGTTTATTCTCCCACGACCAGAGGCCTGAATACAGCGCCGCGTTGGTCTTGTGCAGGCTGATGATGGGCTCGCACCAATGGTCTTTCCCAAAAGGTATGTCCTCTAGCCGATGCGGATTGAACATAGGCCACAACCCGCTGATGCTGATCGCAGCTTTGTCGTGTAGCGCCCACCCCAGTATGCTATCACCACAGCAGTCGTCTCTGACGTCTTGTTTGTACTCAGACGTTAGCCGCGGGCCTCTGAGACCCAGAATGTTGCGGGGTCGGTCAACAAGACGGTGTGCAGCGGCTGCAGAAAGGATGAAACCGGACCCTCCATATGCAAACCATACCTGCCTATCGTCGCCGGCACCCGTATCGGATTGATACTTCCGGCCTGGAGATGGCGAGCCGAGATAATAAGGCAGGGAAGGATCGAAATTGTCGAGTAGGCGGAAGACGTTGTCCCAGAACATGTATGTATCGCTCTCGAGGAAAATATACCACTTGGCGAATCCGTTCTCCACGACAGCGTGCTCGACCTCCGGAAGGAACTTGTATTTGTCGATCTGCCATCCTTGATGGCTCTCTTGCATCTCTATCTGATACTCAGTGGCGTTTACCTGCGCTTGGTACACGAGCAGGTCTTCCTGTTTGAGATACGAGGATGGCGGTAGGTCGGCGAGGACGTCAATCGTCTCATGATCAGGGCCGTAGCGACGCTTGGTGTCAGAAACGATCAGAACATTGGGTATACATTTTATGACCGTGGAGAGCTGGGCTTCTGCCCGCGACGAATGATCTGCTGTTCCAACTTTCAGTACGACTTGAATGTCTGTGAGCAGGCTGACAGGAAACAAGAGGCATTCGTCAATGTTCTCTCCGCCGGCCTCATCCCTAGCGATTTCTTCCTCCCTCTTGAACTTTGTCTTTGTGTCCCACAACCAGTAATCGAGGCCACCGTCGTCTTGCGATTCAAGGCCGTAAGGCATTGGTGACATGGGACGCGGATGGAACGCTGCGTTTCCTAGGATCCAAGATGGTAGCGACTCGATATAAGCCCATTCCAAGATCCCAAAGATGTTGAAGATGCTGAAAACAGCGAGGAGATAGAAGGATATCCGAATGTATCGGCGGTATGGCAGAAGAGCGCGTCCAGGTTCGGCCGGGCGCGGGCCGCACCTTTCGGAGAAAAGGTGCAGTGGAGACAACATAACTATTACGAAAGCTGAACGGTTCTCAGACAGAGCTTCTGTAAAGTCTCAATGCAGCACAACCGGAAGTTAAACGTAGGCCGGGGTTTTTTTTTGGGGCTGGGGAGGTGGGGGGAAGTGGTTGGTTGTGGTCCTGGATGTGTGAGCCGGGTGGTGTCTACTGTCGTATTGTGTATCCGCCCAGCCGGGGCTTAAACTAACTTCTCCTCGGCACAACATGTCAAGCAAGTAGTGTCCCGCTAGATTGGTACCTAGCACTTATGCACTACATTGTGTTTCAATATCTCGCATTATTTCTTACGGCAACACACACCCGAACAGCGTTCTCAACAGGTGTCTGGGTTTCGCAGCATGAAAAGTTCAAAGCAAAGGCTCATTGCGGCTTTCTCTTAATCTTAAGATCAGTCTGCGTGGAATCGTCACGTTATCGATATACGGGAAGGCTGTTCTAATTCGTTGACATCCCCTAGACAGGCTTGAGGATGCGCCATAATCGGTAATTGTGTGCGTATGCACATATTTCCTAGCCAGTACTAGGGTTGTATTCTGAATTTTTGGACCGCATTGGCACTCGTATCATTGCTCTGGATGCAGCGGCCTCCCTCTGCTATATAAGAAGCTACAAAGTTGTAAGGCGACACCGCAACCGAGACATTGACCAGTCGCTTGACCTTACGGGGCGAGACACGACGAACCCCACAAGCTTTGGCACCTTGCGCTATATTTTATGTTCTCTGTCGTGCCCTTGATCCTTGCAGTGATGCTCTTGATGTCCTTTCCGTGCCTGTCAGTGTTCGCCCCATCGTTACTCTGCTCCTCGTTCGCTTTCTCCACTTCACTGGATGGACCAAACTCGGGATCAGGCCGAAAGTGCCGCATGACTTCAGGATTAACAACTATACACTCAAAGGTGTTGTTCCGACATCCGTGCATCAGCTTTATGTCAAAAGCTTCGTCCTGCCCGTGAGATACGAACTCGAGCACCTTCCTAGCCCCAGATCTATTCACCGCATAGGCGAATGTGCAGACTGCGCCGTTGGAGTTGTAGACAGCACGCTGGCCTTCTCCGACGAGTGCGAGGATAGATCGAGCCCAACCCTTGTACATGGATTGTGGCACAACTGTGGGATCGTCGAACACAGTTATTGACTCGCGGTCTTGCGGGTTGTCGCCACAGTGTCCTAGCCACAAGACGTCCCATTGGCTGGAGTAAGGATGAGCATCATCACTCGGTGCTTGGGTATGGGTCCTGACAGCGTCTGCAATGCTGCTCATTTGATTCTAGACGAGAGACTATAAGCAAGCGTGAATGTTTTGTCGGTCGAGTCGATGCTACCTTGATTTCAACGTCCCAGTCGACGTCGTCTTCCATTACCAGAGCGGAAGTGAAGTCACTCTGAACGATATACTTTAGCAGGTCGATGTGTGCTAGCCATGCCAGGGCACTGCCATGACGGGGCTTCGTGGATGTTTCGCCGCCAAAGGTTTCGAAAGCGTCTATCTGCTCCCTCGACCAGAAGGTTTGCGGCGGAACCGTGATGGCGAGATCACTGAACGTGGCGGCGGCCAGGAGACCTTGAAGGCGCCACGACGATCGGTCTTTGGATAACGCGAGAATTGATTCGAACTGGCTCCTCCCGTGATTAGTCTGATTGGTACTTGCTGTTCTGGCTCTGCGACTTACGCCAAGCGTTGAGTTGAGGGGAGAGTGAAGATCTGCTATCGAGTCCTGAGACTCTGTGCTGCATATCGCTTGTCTCGTAACACCGTTGAATAATCCACCGATCCGGAACGCAGGCCAGCCATGCGTCAAAGCGTGGCCTCCATATCTTCTGCTGTAGAAGGAGGTAGCAAGAACAAGAAGGATGACTGTACCCAGACAGGCTAGCAGTCTCTTGATGCTTCTAAGTCTTGCGCTTGCGTAAGTTACCATGTTTTGGCGTAATTTATTAGCTGTCTTGCAGCGACGCGCAATATTCCGAAAGTTATTGGAAGGACTGGTGACACCGGGACCTTCTGCAAGATTGAGGAATTGGATCGAAAAGCATCGTGCCCGACCGGTCTTCCCAATCTAGAAGGCTATTCCGAAACATTGGACATACGAGCGATCGTCGGAGAACTTCGGTTCGCGCAGATGATACACGGCATACCGCAATTCTTCAACGCTCTTCGTTTGTCCCTATCGTTGGCGATCTGGTGTGTCAAGTTGCCTGTTTTCCAATTCAGATTGAAAAATGGAGAGTCCGCTAGCTTCTTTCCTAGTATCCATGCGCAGGCATAAACATGAGGTGGTTGACTCCACGTCTCGAGATGTTCCATTGACGTGAGGATTACCTGTCAGGAAGCTTGTGTGGTGGGCCACCCGAGTGCATCTACGGCGGAACGCAGACTTGAACGAATCATGATACTATTGGTTCCATATCGAAGCCGAAATGAGGTCTTGCTTCCCCATCGCTGCCAGATAGCATACACTGTACCGACAACTGCCACATCCCAGTAAGGTGTGCTTAGTTCGAACCTCGGTACTTCGGCTGGAATTTATCGAAGCAGTCCGCGTTAAGCGTGCAACAAACGGATATTATGCCGACAAACATGCCATATGCGGGTTACGATTCTTATTTAGCGCTATGGAGTCACAGCCGATGCGCGCGGAAGCATCCTATGGTGCGTATAGACGCAGACAGCGACGAAATGTGATTGAGCGATTGGTCACTGGCGGAAAGATGCTGGAACACAGATGTCGGGCAACCATCTTCGAAAGCACTCGCGGGCGCCGTAACGCTGCCGTAGCAAAACTCCTGTAACGTCCAAAAGTGCAATTAGATGAGCACACACTTATCACTAATTTCATGGGTGCTTCACATGGACAATCAGACGTATCCACAAATTTACTTCGGCAGATGCCGGACGTTTAGCCAGACACGGTAGCAGGATGTGACAGGAGGCTTCACTTCCTCCCGAGGGGCTAGAGCACACCCTCAGCGTTAGCACTAAGAAGTTCTTCAGGTTTTTTCTGACGAGCTGAGTGAAGTTCAGTTTTGTTGTCAGTGGTGTATCATGCCCCAGGCCGCACTGTCACGCAACACAAATGTATGGGTGAAGGACTTGTCGTGTCGAGTCATGCCGTGCAGTAGATATTTAAGCCGTGTACCACCGCTTCGAGGGACTTTCCAAGCGAAGTTTTGGATTTAAGCAAAAGCCGCTGCAGGTCTTCATGAGTGAAATGAAGATCGCGCAACATTGACAATCCCGCCAGGTGTTACTCTAAGCCACGAAAGTACGTTTAGCTTGCTATACCGCCGCATCCGATCTGTGTACCGTTACATTGATCTGACTGTTGCTCTAGTGCACCTTCTCGAGTTAACGGACGCCATCCTTCTACGCGTTGCAGAACTTCTCTGCTCGCAAAGATCCATCAATGCGCTCGGACAAACGAACAGAAGGCTGTTTCGACTCATCGATCCATATCTTTATCGCTACAACATTCAATCAGCTCGGGGCACTGCACTGCTGTGGGCTGCGAGATACGGTCGCGGGACGCTGGTGCAAAGATTAGTGGAAGCAGGGGCTTTCGTTGACGTCAAAGGTGATTATGGGTTGACACCACTATCGTGGGCAGCAAGGAAAGGGCATGCACAAGTTGCCTCCTATCTACTCGACCATGGCGCCGATATTAATGCATACTGTGGTGGATTCGGCAGTATCCTCCAAGCGTGTTCAGCAGAAGGTCACGACGTGATAGTTGGTATGTTACTCTCCAAAGGCGCGAACGTCAACGCCACAGGTGGATACTGTGGAAATGCCTTGCAGATAGCAGCGTATAGAGGCAACAAACGAGTGGTTGAGATGCTTATCGCACAAGGTGCACTTATCAACGCAGGGGGCGGGCACTACGGCAATGCGCTTCAGGCAGCTGCTTTTGGGGGTCATGTGCAGGTAGTGAAGTTGCTTCTGGCCGCGGGCGCCGACATTCACGTCCAAGGTGGACACTACGGAAGTGCGCTCCATGCTGCTTCATCGGGTGGACACGAGCAGGTCGTGAAGCTGCTGGTCAAGGGCGGTGTCGACGTCAACTCGCGGGACGGCAGCGGCGGGAGCGCCCTCCAAGGAGCCGCATACGCAGGCCACCTGCGAGTTTTGAAGGTTCTAATCAGCAGCGGTGCGCGTATCAACGCGCAGGGCGGGTGCTTTGGCAATGCTCTCCAGGCCGCATCTGTCCGAGGCCATGCGCCGGTGGTCAAAGCACTGATCAAGAAAGGTGCTCATGTGAATGCTCAGGGTGGTCACTTTGGCAATGCACTCAAGACAGCTGCTTACGGGGGCCATACGCAAGTCGTCAAGCTATTGCTCAAGGCGGGTGCGGATATCCACATGATGGGAGGATACTGTGGCACCGTACTTCACGTCGCTGCGCTCAGGGGCTATGAACAGATAGTCAAACTGCTTCTCAGAAAAGGTGCCAGGGTAAACGCACAGGATGGGGACTACAGCAGCGTACTTCAGGCTGCTGCATCGGGTGGGCACGTTATCATAGTGAGGCTTCTCATCAAGAAAGGTGCCGATGTCAACGCGCAGGGCGGATATTATGGCAGTGCTCTCGCAGCGGCCATTGCGATATGTCACGAGGAGATGATAGAAGTGCTGGTCAATGAGGGTGCCAAAGACCCCTTGGAAAATGAATTTCAAGGCCGTCATGGTCGAGAATGCTCTCAATGACTCAAAGCACCCTTTTGCTGCATCTCGACTTGATGGTGTTTTTAGACAAATAATCCAATGATAGTCTCCTGCTCGATGTATACCACGGCCACGACTGACATTCAATGTATTCATTATGCAGGAATCGTCATCTTTGTACTGGGTCGCACTGAGAGCGTAACTGCAACCCGTTCTGCAGTACCTTGATGCTGAGTAGCTCAGCGATCATCCACAGAGACTGTCTACGCTTGAATTGCTGGCGTGATGGGGTCTTACTATCAGTTTTTGTAAGCCTAGGACCACATCCCATGACTGCCATGCAGGCGTGACTAATGCATCCGACTATTAACGAGGGCATGATCATAGAGTTTATGTTGTAACTCATCACCACTGAGACAGTCTTCTGCTGCTGATCCTGGGGGAGCATGTATTTTGCGGCTCAGCGTCGGTTCAGCTAATGGTAAATATTTGGCTTTGCAGATGTACTGATATCGAAAAGCTATCTCGTATTGTACGGCGTGACTAACATGAACACAAAAACGCGGAAAACCACATACGAGATATGATACACAGTGTATAAGGTTCAGATTCGCCGGTTAAAGGCATGTCGCCTTTCAAACCACGTCCTCATATCTTTCTCCCTTGTGCAACACGGCACGGATTGCCGCTTCGACGACCTCGATGAATCGGTCCTCCTCTATAGTAACATCCATACTGTGCCAATCAGAATATCCTTGGTGCGCTTCAGTTCTCGCATGTGCGCTGAAGTATCTATGTCCCTTCAGCTTTGCCAGGTTTCGGAAGCCTTTGTGTTCCAGCTCGAGAGGAAGGATTTCCACAACACTAGATTCGACTGGAAGAAACATGGAGTGCGTCAGCCCAGCGCCGTGCACTCCCACAAGAATATCTGTGTCCTGTACGAGCTTGACTTGTTCCGCGAAAGGCATAGTTGCAAAATCCACTGCTTGCACTTGAACATTCGGAAACCGTTGCTGCACATTGCGCAGGTGTGCGGTCGCGTTGACGAGAAACCTCGATGAGCGTCGATCAATAAAGGTAAGCTTTAGCTCATGTTCTTTCTTGCTCCCTCCAAGTTGGTATCGTGATAGCACGCGCTCGGTAAAGGTGTCAACGAGCGCCGAGTGGGTACAAGGCCTGGAATCCCAGTCCCCTTGCCACAGAGGATTACTACCTCCTGCGAGTGGTATGATTACGTTCTCGAAGCACGTTGGTGTTGAAATAACCGGTAGGTCTTTAACACGAACAACGGGTAGTGTAGAGTACATGCTCCACAGGTCGAAGTAAGGTCCGTCTGGGTGACTGTCTAGTATGACAATCTGCGTCGACGAGGCATCTGTAGGCGCCCAGAGTGGTTCCACACTTGTATCAGACGTCCTGCGTTGTACCAAACGTAGAACATCGACGGTAAGATAAAGGGAAAATATCTCCAGCAACGAATGCCACAGATTTCCAGCGCCCTCGCGTTTTAGAAGTATTGTGTACTTTGGGTTCTTGGAGGTATTCACACATTTCGAGGTAGTGGACGGATTTCCGGAGGCTTCCTTTCCACCAACGAATGAGAAGTAGTGAGAAAAGACGTGGAAAAGCCCAGTATCGTACATGTACTTTGGGAAGGAATTTATATCGACAGGCTGCTCTGAAGTACAGGTAACCGTGAATGATGGCGATGATGTGGGCGATGACGTGACGTACGAGAACGACACGTTTGTTGCTACACAAAAAGAGTCGTTGCGGGAATCGATAATCTTTGTACTGAAGCAATCCAGCGATGAGGTAGATCTGTTGCGTTCGCAATACGACTTGTGACCGTCTCGTAGTGATTGAAGGTATGTAGTGCTGAACTTGCTTTCACACCACTCTGGATCAGCGGGCAGATGTAGGTAGTCCGGAGGCAACGGCAACTTGGGCGAGGAGTTGTCCAAGACAATCGCAGGGACATTTGGATCGCTGCGTCTGACGATGTAGGTACGGTGAGCAAAGTAGAGAAACAGAACCATAAACGTAGCACTAGTTGCAAGTGCAGCAACTCGGTACATTCGACCATACCGCAGAGCCCTGGCAAGAATCATGACCCCAATTGTGTGACGGGTCACACAGGACTCGAGGAAACTCAGCGAAAAGCTGGGCGGGTGACGAAGCTGGTCACACGATAGAGAGGGGAGCTGGCCCGAGGCGGCGGGGAGTCGGCGGTGCAAGGGTCGAAGCCCTGGCCTTCGGCTGATACGAATGATCTGCTAGCCAGCTGGGGCTTGGGGGATTATGTCACCGGTAAGCACAATCTGCGGTGAAGCAATATTCTTTCGAGGCCATGAGTACTGAGCGATGATTATGCTGCTAAGCTTGAAGGTGTGCGGATAACTGCCAGCGCAGCCCATGTACCATACATAGCTCTGTATACGCGTCTGGCAGTGTGAATACGAGAATGGTCAGCTAGCATCCCTAAAATAGACATGCATTTGTTTCGAAGCCACGGTAAAGCGGGATGGAAAGGAGTTCGGAACAACCTTTACCTTCCGACAGTACGTGCCAAGGTTTGACAAGGTTGGTCCAGACATCAGCTCCTACTACAAGCCTCTAACGCTCCTTAGTACACCTTGAATGGCTCGCTTTCCCCTGATTGACGAGCTGAGGTATCGCAGACTGCCCTCCTAGAGCACATCAAGATTTGCCCTCTGGCATACTAGCACTTCGTATTTACTGCGGGAAACGCAAACTAGCCGAGGGCCGTCGTCGAAGCTTTGCCCCATCGCCCGCCAGTGAATGTATTTGGGGCGATGAAGCAAAACTTCGCATAGCTTCTCTTCCAATGAAGGACGCCTTCACAAAGTATGCTTTCACAAACTGTCTTGTTACAATGCACGTCTTTACGAAGCATCGTTTTGAATCTGACGCAGCTCCGACGGTTTGGTTATGTCGTGTCAACAAGGCCTTCTAGAATTCTTCGCTCGCTTGCGCTGCCGATCATCAAACTTCACAGCGTATGTCAAAGCGGTCGACATCCGAGGATGCGTTGACTGATCTCGGGCGAATTTTAGCATCATTCCAATGCGCAACTGTCCACGCATCACAAAATGTGGATTCGCAGGAAACCCTTTTACAGGTCGGGGCATCCTCCAGCGATCTTGCTTGTAGAATCTCGAAATAGCCTATGACGTGGTGTACGCGCTAGAATCTAGAAACAAACTTCGCCGCTATTACTCGGTTCCATTGTGCCTAGCTTTGCCTCGGCTCCGGCTGAGTTTCTGTTTGCGTCGGCAACGTGCTTCCGTTCTGATATCCAAGCAACGCCTGCAGTAATCATCTCCTTCATCTCCTCTATCTCCGCCATCTCTTCTATCCTCTCTATCTCCTCCATCTTCTCCATCTTCTCCATCTTCTCCGTCAAGTCCGCTGTTGTTGTTTCTTTGGCCACCGCCTCTTGGTCGTGCTATGTCAACCTGCAGTACCAGGTCACGTGAAAGTGCGTCGGCACCATGGGCGCCTTCTCTTCCAAAGAGACGTGCGATCAAGAAACGGAAGATACTGTCGTGCTATATCTGTCGAGAACGCAAGGCAAAGTGTGATCGCAATTATCCCATATGCGGCAGGTGTCGCAAGATCGGAAGTGCAGACAGCTGCACCTATGACCCACGTCTGTTCGAGACTGCGCACTGCCACAACGGCCTTAAGGCAGAGCTTGCTGGCAATTTTGGCAGTATCGTACAAAATCAGTGCCTGCAGATTCCGTCGTCAGCCATTCGACAGCCTGATGCCCTATCGGGTATCATCACAGGGCATCAAAAGCCGCATAGCGTACTAGATATTAACACTGCAGCAGATGTAAGCTCTTCAGCTTCTCGAATCACGAGTAAGGAACACGTCAAAGTGAGCGCAGGCACACTATCGAGAGGCCACGGGCTGAACACTCGCTTTTACGGGTCAACCTGTTGTTTCAGTCTTGCAGCTGAGGTATGCTGTCTGTATGGGCCATTGTAGTTCTTCATTAACCTGTTTCTCAGTTCAAAAGCCTTCAAGCACTGGTTGTGGGATTGCCGGCGCACAGCTGCTTGGCAAGCCAGATCAAAAATGACCTGAGGTCTTTCAGGAACCAGAGGAAGGCCTTCAAAGAAAAGAGACGACTCGAAATACAGGGGACAGACGCAGAAATACTCGCTGCAGTTCCGGAAAAGGCTGCAATTGACGCTGCTATCGAGTATTACTTCCATAAATTCGAGACCGTGTATCGCATTCTTCACGAGCCGACATTTCGCAGAGACTACCACTCTTTTTGGGATCATGACCAACGCGCCGCCAGAAGCCCGGGTTTTGCTGCTATCATTATTTTAATTGTAGCCATCACAAAATGTCTGTCTGTAGATCAGAACCCCCTTTTCATTGGCGACAGCACCGTCGGGAGAGAATCTGCGGTCCGTCTCATTGAGGTTTGCGATGCGTGGCTCTTGCGACGCTCTCGCAAGCGCCTCTCGCTTGTCTTTTTCCAACTACAATGCCTTTCGCTCATTGCCAAGAGGGTGAACGGTGTGCACGTAAAGCAAGAATGGGTGAATTCTGGCGATGCGGTGCGACTTGCTATGAGTGCGGGCATGCACCGCATACCGTCGCTCCTGCCTTCTGAAGCAGCAACAGAGTACGAGAAGGAAATGCGCAGGCGACTGTGGGCTACCATCGTGGAGCTGGAACTCCAGGCTTCTATCGACCAAGGTGTTCCTTCAAATCTGTGCGGCGTACATTTCGAAACTCAGCCTCCGGCAAATCTTCCAGATGAGGGCTTCTCGTCTGAGTCAAATCAGCTCCCCGCCAGCAGACCGGCAGAACATTTCACCTCATCATCTTACCTCGTTTGGAGCGCTCAGTCACTACCACTCCGAGTGAACCTGGTGAAGTTACTTAACGACCCCACCACTGCTTTGGCATACTCGGACATCATCCACTACGACGATCAGGTTTCGTCATTTCTAGCCGCGATACCGGAGTGGATCGACAGCAAAACAGCTCCTGCGTCGGCCATGCTCGATCTGCAACTTCGTCAGTTCCTTCTCCTTTTGCATATGCCGTACGCAATGCAGGCTGCTAGTAACCCGCGGTATACGTACTCTGTCACGTCGTGCATCAACGCCGCAGATAAACTGCTTTCGATACATGAACGACTCACACGAGATGGGCTGTTCGCTATAGACCATCTAAGAAACGATGCGTTCAGAGTAGGCATAACGCTGTCTCGGATCATCTGGCATACTTGCCATGTCGGGGATCAGGACCTTAATGTCCCGACCTCGGAAGCCTTAACGCATGGTCTGACGACATGGGAACCGGCAATCGGTCTTGATGGCTCTATCGTTTCACATCGGGATCATCTAGCCCAGGGAATACACGATAGTAGCCGAAATGTGCTACGGACTCTGTGTATAAGTAACATGCAGCTCACGGAACGTGCAATCACGGCCGTTGAACAGAAGGCTTTGCGCCTTGGCACTGGTTTCATGGAGCATTGGCTCCTGCTAGTGGCCAACGAGATGCTAGAATGTACAATTCGCGCGTCCAACAGTTCTACCGATGACTCTACTTTATCGGGCAAAGACACAGATGTCAGGATATCTAGCGAGCGATTGCTGCAACGGGCTACAGATTTTCTGCTACGTGTTCGTGGAAAGCAGGAAGACCCCAACACGGAGTTCATGTCAGATTTTTTCAGCATGCTCAATTGCGGACGTTCATTTGACCTTCGAGATCATATGCCAAACATTGGGTCCGCTAGTCCAAGGCCTCCGCCGGTATTCGTCAAAGCCTACGATGAAAGACAGCATTTAGATTCGGATATACTGTCGCCCTTTTGTAGCGTTGAGGAGGATGCAAGGGCGAGGTTCGTCGTTCCAAGTTTTTCTGATTATCCAGGGGATACGGGTTTTAATTTTTTGGGATGGGATTTCATGAGCTTTCATCAGTGACCAAATCGAGCCCTTGTCCTCTTAGATCTCATCAGAAGCGCCGGTCTTGGTCGAACAGGGACTGATTATAACCTATCCGTGAAGATGCTCAAGTCGTGGGCCCACGGCGAAAGCAGCGACCGTCGTCATACAAGATACACTGGTAGATGAATCATACTGATGCAAGTCGGTGACAAGTACCGATCAAGACGGCGGACACGCCTTGCACGTTACAAGCCCAAGCCGGAATCGACATGGTGTTGTAGATTGATGATTGAATGGGAGCCGGCGCATGACTACGCGCCTTTGGTTCTTTGTGTTCCGAGCGAGAATGAACGCCGAGGTAATGGCAGAACGGCGGCAGAAGCCTCGCTTCGCAGATGCTTGTTTGTCTTGGCTTTCCGATTTACTGGGTCACTCTGCAATCCCATGAGCAGCTAAAAACCCTGGAATTCGTCTAGCGAACTACACGCGCAACGCAAACCAATCGTCCATGTGCATAAACTGCTTGGCGATCTTAGCGCCACCCGCCGTTTCCGCATTGGGGACGTTCGGCTACCTCCATGCGCCGATCTCTTGGCGCGCTTCTCAAGGCCTCGGTTACGCCTGCTCGGGTCTCGCTCGAGCTAGCCCAGCAAAGAGCTGCACGTCGTCGTTGGCGTGAAGCAACGTCCGCTTAGGTCTCCAGAAACTAACATCTCCTCCGTGTTCTAACTTCATGTCCTACATCTCCGTCGTCGGTCGTAGCTTTCTCCTATCTTCTACTCCATCAGACTTGTGGCTGCTTCTCTCGCTGAATCCAAAGCTGCTTTCCAACTCTTGGTCACATTGCAGCCATGAAGCGTGTCACGTGTAGCGGTATATCAGAGTCAGACTTTTAACGAGTTGTTCACATGAATCAAGAGGCTCGTCGATGGGGTCCTACAAATAGAGTTGCAGACGATGATGATCAGGCAGAAGCGATATCAGTAATGATGCAATGTGAATTCGAAAGAGCTAAATACAGACCAACTCCAAGGGGTGGCTTCTGCTGGCAATGAAATTGTTCTGCGAAGCCTTATCTTTTGTCGCGATACGTTCGCAGCTGTAGCAGGTCCGACTACGGTGTTCAATGTCGAGGCGCAACAAAGGCATTTATCGGTCCAGCATGAAGTCTGATTCGAGACTAAAGATCCTGCAATAAGAGTGTGGTGTCAGTCAACGGTGCTGATGTCTAGGCAGCAAAAGCGCGGGTACGGGTCTCGGAGTGAACTACGGGCTGTACTGACTCGGAATCGTTGAAGAAGTCGTGGGGTATAATTGGACTCCATGTAGTCCAAATTGCAGGTAGCGCATCTGTCTCCCCATCGTTGCCCTGGTGGGGATCTTGCGACATGCTTGCCAAGAGGTCGATGGCGGTGTCGGTAGAAGGTGGTGATACTGTATTTCCGGTGCCGGACAGCGCTGCAGGACCAGCAGAGACCCTTCGATCGTGGATCTGCCTCTGCGCTTTAGTGAACATCCTATATAGTATTTCGGCACCAAATAGGGTCTTCTTAAGCTCTTCGATTACGATCATAGCTAGCTCTAGATGCTGGTAGCCCATACGCTGTATCATGCTGTTCGACGAGGTATAATCAAGGAGGTGAACCTGTAGCGCTGGGACAAGGCCGATGCAGCTGCACGCGGCTTAGCGGTCTTCTTCTGCCTTCGCCGTTTGGGCACATACTTACATTATCGCCTGGCAGACGTTGACCATATCAGCACTGATCAGGTTACTGAGGATGCGGCTCGTGGTCGTGGCTGCAGCTCTCGTCTTCTGTTCCACGACTGATCGCCATGCTATCGAGGACGGATCTGCCGAGCTTGTGTGTGCTTTCTCCAAAAGGAATGGCCGGTAGAGGACAAGGAAAACAGATCTTGGCATGCCGTCAGCCCACAAAACCGAACGCACATGTTCCAGCTAACACCAGTTCCACTTACTCGACATAGAGTTCTAGGTGATGGGCGTGTAAGGACACTATTCTATTTTGGTGACGTGAACCCGGGTAATCACTTGGGTCGTAGCAGGCTCGAATTTTGCTTTCTGTATGCTCCAAGTCGGCTTTGCTGGGCAGCGCTCGTTCTGCTCGATGTTGATGCAGTAGAATGTCCGAAAGAATGACAGTGAGCTTTAGTAGTTGTGCCCACATTTTCCGCAAGTCGGATGCTGCGCCCTCGGGGAGAAACTTGTTACGCAGAGAGACCGCTAATCCTTCTAGCCATTCATCACGCTCGTCTACGGCTGGCAAGGGCACGTTACAATCAGCTAGAAGCGCCCGCATGGGCCTACCCGTGCCAGCGGAGAACCAAGCCTCGCGGTAAAAGCAACTCCACCATAGCTGCCGCCAAAGCTTCCTATCGTGAATCGATACTGATTTTACGTGGGTTGGGCTAGCGTCTGGATTGCGATGCAGTCCAATCGTTTGGCACAGGCTTAGAGCAATGCCATTCCAGTGCCAGGGTCCTGTTCGATCCTCGGTATCTGCATACCAGAAGCCCATCAGAAGCACGGCCTGGATCAGGGTCGTCTTGCTTCTCTCATACTCGGTGTCGTAGAGAGCCTTTGCAGGTGGGATTAGCACGTCTACACAAGTCCGCATTGGGACTCTAAGGACGTTAGTCGCACCTTTGCTTTCGTATACATTGACCGCTTCATCTCCTTCCGCGATGGACAGCTTGCCGCCTGGAGCGTTGTATTATCTGCGAACTACATAGCGTTACAGTTAGTCTTGAGGCAACCAAAGACAACAAGCATACATTGGAAGCTGCAAGGAACATGCTCCATAATAGATGGATACTCAGCTCATTGCGCTGTGGACTCTCCCACTTCTCAATAAAGGACCGGGCGTCCACTACAGGGAAGAAAGGATGCACGTAGTGGAAGTAAGCGCGTAGTAGCATGTCACACGTGTCTGAGCTGGGCAGATCGAAAGCCCCTCTTAGGCGGAGATAGTCGAGTGTCTCCGGATCAATGTGACGACGGGGCTGTGGTACGAGAAAGTGACCGCTCTTGTCCCTCCGCTCGGGCTCACATATATCTGCCACCAGAGCGATGCCTCGCGGATCGCCTAGTGCTCAGAATGTCAGTATCGAGGTCATTGAAGTTTGCTTGGGAACTGCAGAATCCCGAACCCTGAACGCATCTGGTCTCTTACCATAGATGGGCGAATACCGCCCCTCTGGCGTAGCTCCACTCGTAGGCAACGCGCTGTCCATGGTCTCCCCGCCGTGATGACTAAAGTGTTCGGCCAGGGGACGATAGGGCATCTCGGCGTTGTTGTCGGCGCCGTTGTTGTTGATGCCGTCGTTTGCAACTGAGGCCGCGGTAGGGTCACCATGACCATGGTGGTACGCTCGACCTTCTAAGGGAGCAGAACTTGCGACATTCACTTCAGGGCTGTGCTCTACAGGATGTGACGTGGATTGTGCGCAAGCAATGCTTTGGGGCAAAGTAGTCGCGGCTTGCTGCAGAGTTGCGGACCCTCGCGGCTCGATCCTACGACCAGCAAGGTCAGCATTGGCTCGCTGATTCGAAGCCTCGCCATCATCTCTACACTCACCTTCGTCGCTTCGATGTCCGCGGCTGACATTCGAGCCGATCTAGCGAGCAGTTCGTGCATGGCGGGCCTGTCTGAGAAAGGCTACATCTGACTTTCCGCGCGTGGCACGACTGGCAGGCCCCTGCTGCGCGTTTCCTCGGCCTTTGCACGGCTGTGTGTGCATTCTCACTCGAAGGACGCATCGCTATAGTGGCTGTCGGAAGGCTGACAGCAGGCACAGGTATGCATCGACAGCCGGTTGGACCGGTTCGAGACTACCGAGGTTGGAGCTTCGTCGTCATGATTGTGAGCAAGCCTATGATTGGACCGTATCACCGCAGCCTCGGCTCACCAAGGTGGGGCGGCAACTGCTGAGGGCGCACCTTCACCAGTTAGGCAATGTCCCTTCAACCAAAGCATGCGCCTGGCTGTCCCTTTTCGCCAAGCTTTGTACTGCTCTTTGAGATGCGTTCCAAGTGCAACTGTGCAAGGCATCTTGTGTCGGTACACTTCTAGCATGATTGTGCGCAAGACGCTACGTATATATGGCAAGGGTGGCCAACAATGTAGAAACACACAACTTGCAGCCGATTGCGAATACAATCCCCTGGTAATGGCAAGCGCCGACATCCGCCGCCCAAACGCCAGAAACGACCGTACAATACTGGAACTGACAGGGTATTCTAACTGAAAAACCGAAGAAGAATTCTGTCGCAAGCATGCTCAGCCTGCAGTGTCTCACACCCAAAGCCTCGGTCTCGCCGCCAGCCTTGTGGCCGGCGCAAATGCCGAATAGTCTGGCGGCAGGTCATGTCGTGCCTGCACGGTGACGCTGCCATTGAAGTTGAGCAGCGCCGCGCTCCTAGGCGTGAACGCATCAGATGCCTGACTGTACATGACCGCCTCTGCGCTTCTTGCCCGTACATTGTCGATGCCCGTGTCGCTTCTGTCAGCGCAAATCTGCACCGGGACCTTGAGGCCCATACTGGGGCCGCCTTGTGGTGCGAACTCGAGCTTCAGAGTATACGTCCGCGAAATGAGACAGGTGTGGAACGTGGGGATGAAGCTCTTCTTCTGCGTGAGCATCACCGGTACCAGAATGCACGCGGTGTAGAACGTGCCATTCGTGTAGCTGCTTGACGGTGGCAAGATACCGGCTGCGAAGGCTTCCGCGGTGGATCTGTATGACGAGCAATTGAGAATGCCAGAGTCACGGCGCTGCAGCGATTCGAACGTGGGGTTGGAGGGTGAGGTGTGCGACTCCCACTTGGCTTGAGCGATGCAGAGGCTGTTCAAAGCGACGCTCTCAACATACATACCTTGTGACTTGTCGAATACTAGATGGTTCCCGGATCGCAGGTTGTTCTGGGGGCTAGTTGCATAGAAGGTTGTCGCCTTGAGCTTTGTGTGAAGTGAGCCTAGGGCTGGGGGTTGTACGCCTTCTTCAACAGGATCGAAGCGTAGGACTAGCCTAGCTACTGTTGTGATAGGCTCGTTGCTTATTGTACGCGCTCCTGGGATATTAAATGGTGCTGGCTGCACGGTTTGTGCAGTCAGTGTACCTAGCTTCCCCTTGAATGTCCCTTTCTTGATCGTCTTCTGTTGCTTTGGTCTGTACTCGTCGATGCCATCAACATTAAGAGGGGCTTGTTCTTCGAAGACGGGCTTCACGCGGACTTTTTTCAGGCGGTGTGCAAGGATGTCTACGACATTGTCAGTAAGACCTCGCTGGGCAATCCTGACCTGGACGCCGTAAGTGATCTTCGACATTTCAGGAGCTAAATCGTCAAGCAAGGTGCGACCGCCAAAGCTTGGTGGAAGCATCAAGTGCTGGTCGCGGACATGGTCCGCCACCACGTCGTGAGTGCATGCATCGGGCAGCAGTCTTTCTGGAATGTTGAAGGTAAACGGGACCTTGTAGACTCTTCCAGCCTCAAATATCCTGGGTGTTGGGAGGATCGATTCGTCCACTGGCTGTCGCAGTGTAAGAAACCGGTGCGAGCTCTCTACCCGTTCTGTTCTGGAAGATTTGGTGGTGATCCTCTCAATGAATGTGGTCGCGGTGCCTGTTTCCAACATTAGCTCTCATCTCTTACCTTTGGCCAAGCCATCATATCCAAATGACGACTTTGCTCACTCACCGATGAAGGCCACATCGACGTCTTCGAAGCGAGTGTCGGACGGTGCAGTGATCTCGATATGCCCAGAAATGGTATCCATGGTCGAATAAGTTGGGATGCTATGGCATAGTTGGCCGCCGTCGCCCATGATGAACTCAATGTTCGGCTGGCCCATATTTGCCAACGTTCGGACCCTCCCTGCAACGTTCTCAGCGATCTGATTGCCCAGGCTACTCATCCAGTGAGCGCAAGAGCCTGAGCTGCTCAATGCGTGCGCGGAAGATGGCATCTATAAGGTATCGCCCGCCTCAAAGCTGAGGGCTGGAAAAGAGACAAAGAACAAAGAGAGAATTTGCACGAGATGGTCAAGAAGAAAGATGAGTCAAGCTTGTGAGTGTTGAGTAGAGTCTGCTTAGTTAGGTAGAACAGGATGGGATCTATGTTGCTTGTTCCTGGTGTTGTGTTGGTTCGGTGTGAGGCTGCAAGCAAGTGTCTGGAGCCACAGCCGACTTCTACACCTCCACTAGATCGTCACTTGAGTCAAATATCAAGTGCGTAGCTTGAACTTGGACAGCTCCAAGATGCAGGTGCAGGGACTGCTGAGAAAGCGTGGGTTGGCCGACGGACGCGGGAAAGAATGACACCGAGACTTCTTTACCACGCCCTATGTCAAGTTACAGCCAATGACGGGGGGCGCGAGACCGGACTTCGTCAAGTCGTTGTGCAAACTTTGAATCATTCTCGGGTGATGATCTTCTTCGTTGTCGCAGTCGCCTACACCGAGAATCTGAAATGCGCAAGGGCCTGTGTTGTTTGGTCAACGTGAGGACGCGTTGTGATGTTCCTCTCGGTGTCGCATTCAGCCTCAGCTCTTCCCCATCTGTTGCAACATCAAAGCTAGCAATCAACCTAACAGTGTACGTCAGATGTACACGGTCGTGAAGCACAGTCTGATCTCGAATCATCATTATCCGTGCATTCCAGCCTTTTGGGCTCAGTACTATCAACAATGCCCTAGAAATGTGCGCTATGCGCGTAATGATGCTCAACGCTCCGTACACATGATGGAGCCTGTGCTGCCGAGTAATAGCGTAGGGTTGGTAATAGTGTAAGGTACCAACCCACGACTGGGCGGAGTCGGCGTTTTATTGGCCTTTGTGTAAATCTTCTCCACCGTGGCTTACGATGTAAGATTCAATTCTCAACGTACCCAACCGTCGGTGACCGCCGATGAGTAAGTTTTCGATGATCGCAGTGCAACGACAGGCTAGTTTGGACTGCATGGTGCTTAGTGGCTCTGATGGCGTGTGCACTGGAGGTGTTCAGACTTGTGATGGAACATTATGATGTTGGCGCGTCCAAGACAAGTTAAGAATGACATCTACAGGGCGTGAGGAAAGGGCGTCGCTAACATAACTTGGCGGGCGCCAATTGCTCACTCACGACACTACCCCGTATCGCCATCGCTTGGGATCGCTGAGTTTGGTTGGACAATATGAACTCTGGAGCACGATTAGAAAGAGGATCTGAAATTGGCGGGGCACTTGACAGAGCAACGAATGGAAAGTCGTCAACGGACAACGGAGATGTAGGACATGGAGGAAATGTCGGTCACCAGGGGCCGTCCGGGGCGAAATGTATGCCGACGGGAATGAGGGTAGGCCGCTGCTCTGTTGTCAGCTCAACCGACTGCCTCGGCTCGAGATAGGCTCAAGTGCATCTTGCGCCATCCAGACAAGCAGGCCAAGAGAGTGAACAGCGGCTCGAGCCGAGGAGGACGGAGATGGCGGAGACAACGGAGACAGCGGAGGTGGTGCACAACGCTAAGAAGGTGAGACCACCATGCAGACCCGCGTGACTGCTTCGCTTCGGACTCGCTCCGAACGCTCGCGCATTGGAGAGACAAAGGCGTTGTGAAAAACCCAGTTTAGGAGGAGTCTAGGGCTTGTCGCGATCCACTCTCTGCGCAGTAGCGTCGTTTGACGCGAGCCGATGGCATCGCTGCCAGTGTTGATGGCTGCAGAGTAGGCGACCTAGGCGAAGGTTGGACAAGGTTGCTAACACGATGTGACAGTCGGCGTTGCAGCGCTAGCAAGGAGGTGTTTAGTGCGCACTGCGGTCGTTTTGGGAAGAGGGGGATACCAATTTTAGATTCAGCGGATTGAGATACCCCCCGCCATGGGGATGTGCTGTTGCCAGAGCACCCAGGATACTCTTAACACAAACTTGATGGACTCATTGTGCGGCCCGTGTTCTCAGCGTAGGGCAGCCTTGTATTCCCTGGAAAGGGCTCGTGTTTGGGAATATTGTATGGTTTTGCTTTTCGATAGTTTTGAAGGGAAACGTCTCCTTAGCGTATGATGGTATATATATGTCTCTACGTATCCAATGAAGAACGGTGCACCTGACGTCCAGCACATCAATCATTCCCTAGTTGGGAATATTCTAGTCTGACCTTGGTTTATTCATGGCCCAGTGGTGATTGTGCAAGATTCGTGGTTGTATCTGATAGAGACTTCTTTGCGTTACCAGGTTATTTACATGTCAGACGCCAAGCTCTGTCACAATGCTCTAAGACGTCTTTTACCACCTACATTTCACAACACCACAACTCAACGACACGATAACGCTGTAAGATGCTATAAGATGCTTTTGCAGAATGTGATACTTATGGGTCGCAGGCCAAGCGCTGTCGTGAGCCTAAACTGTGTTGCTGTAAGCCTAGGACAACATCACATGCCGCAGAGCAGGCATGGCTAAGGTGTCCATCTACTTTCGAGCTCATATCACACAATTATACATACCTACAACAATACACTCATACATGAGACCCACTACTAGGTTCACCCCTTGCTTACAGTTATTGCCCGTGTCGTGCAAAGACCTAGATATGGGCTGAGCTATGATACTGAAACAATAAAACAACACACTCTCTCTTCTTGATATCTCGTACCTGCAACCCACACATAACCGTGAGACATTATAAAATTGAAGAAGTGTTACAAGTTTGGGTGCTGCCCAAGAGCCGACGTTGCTGGATCAATCGTTGAAAGTCTTTGGCAAAGATGAGTTGAATCACTGCAATGATCGACCTCTTTCAACCTCGTGATTATTCCGCTCTGTGATGGATCTCACGGCGCCGGAGTGCGAGGCCTGTAGGGCTTCTTGGACGAGGAGGGCTAAACGAACGTTGAAGCTTACGGGACCCAAGCTTTGATTTTTTTTAAACGAGCAATTGTCTTCACAGTCGAGTGTCATTATATGGCCTTGTATGTATTGAATATCCACAGTGGTTCTCTTCAGGACACAAGGACGATTAAAGATGCGAAGACAGTCCCAGGACAGCAGGGTGTGTTCCTGCTCATTTGATTCGTGTTGGCTGACATGCTTAAACAGTGCAATAGCAGGAGCAAGAGATTCAAAGCGTGATCCCATTCGCCTGCACGTCAAGCCAGTCACTCAACCTTCATAAGTATGTCGGTTTCGCTAGAAATAGCACACAAGACCAACCCTTGCTAGCCTTTCGTTTCAAGCCAAGCCTGCGAAGAAGTCGATCGGCAAAGACGCTGACTCAATGGGAAGCGTGGATGTTCGGGCAAGCGATCAGCTGAGTCTCATCATCCAGTTCTATAAGCTCGATCTTGTTGAGTACGAAAAACAGCAAGAACGTCTTCGATATGCAAGAAGCCTTTTGTCCACCACCATCAACACAGCTCTTGGAGGATGTGTTAAGAATGAAGAGAAACCCAGTTGGCAATGGAGAAGCTCAAGGGGTTCTGCAAAATGAATGGCGCTCGTGCCCTGGACATGACTCTAGGGAAAATCGAAGAATTCAAGCTCAAGGGATTAGTATCTGATTTCATTAACACTCTCAAAACCTTGAAAAAAGACGTCTTCGACCTCGAGGGCACTTTCAGCGATAAAAAGCTCACGTCAAGAGTCGTACACTCGCTGCCGGACCGTTTCAGCAGGTTCCTGGATACCTGGAGCCTTTTGGCTGGAACAGCTGCTCTTCCACGTGACCCGGTGACTCTCCACGGACGTCTCCCGTGAGTGGATGCACAGCTCGCATCAGAGAAGGAAAGCAGTGAGAGCAATGCAAGAGATAAGTGAAGCGATATAAGAGACCAACATTTCTGTGAAGGATGCAACAAGTGGGACACCTACAACAAATCACAATGCTGGATCACACACCCCGAACACAAAATCCCTAGAAATCTGGCAACTCGAAGATGCCACGAACCCAGGGGAATTGATGGACGCAGATACATAGGGACTATACTCCGTCATTGCATGGGACGGAACGGTATACATTCTGGCCGTGACCAACGATGCAACTCGTTTCATCTGGTCAGCAAGATATGCAACCAAGGACAAGATTCCAGAAATCTTTCGGCACCTTCACCATACCATTGAAAAGCGGAATAACATGACTGTTCGCGCATACCGACATGACAATGAGTTCCTGCTCTATGGAAAGCTGAATGCCTTACCCGCATCATATGAACAGCGTTGCGGAAAGGGGCTTTCGTACAGACAGAGAATGAGCATCAATAATGCTGCAAGAAGCAACAAACGGCGTCTCATCAACAATCTTCGAGATATTTGGTACGCGCACAGAGGAGAAAGTGAGGAATGTTTCCCTATCAGAAACATTCTGGATTGAAGACTTCTCACATGCAATTTGGATCAAAGATAGGCAACTACCACGAGCCGTTGAAGTGAAAATCATGCCGTGGGAGGCGTTCTACAAACTAAAACTGAAGCTTGATGTCGAACTGATGTTCGGCAGTCGGATCTATGTCACCTATCCACCAGAATATAGACAAAAGACCTTTCTCCAACAAGGATGGACCGGATACTTCGTTGATTTCGAAACTGAAAAAGTGCTAAGATTGTGGCACCCAGACAAAAAAACGCGTCGTACGTGTTACTGCACCATGTGTTGACGATGGGCAAGGCCCGGTTGACGACCATAACAGCGAAACCCTCTCTAGCCGGTTCCCAGTGGGTGACATAAATCTGTAGAACGATGCTTCATATAACGAGTCGATCTTGGAAACTTTCCCACGGTGCAACGCAAGTGACTCAGGAGCCCCTCCCCCTGAGACCTAAAGCCAGTCACCAGAGACTGTTTCAGACACCGAACTGAACAACAATAAAGAAAACTCACGCGAAGTGGGCTCCATACGTCAAGCATTTCCAGAAGCTGGGATGGATTATGATACGTGGAACAATGTTTACACCGTTTACGACTCCCGGAATAGAGTAATACCGCAAGTGAATGTATTTACTAGCCAGAGCACACGCTCAAACAATGGGAGCACTTGTGTGCGGCATACCAAACCAAGCACAGCAGTGACAACAAGGAAAGGAAAAGGGAACCTTCAAGGCCAACCGCTACAGGACGAGTGTGAATGAACACTGTCACAAGAACGATCATGGTTGAAGGCAAAACAATCCTACGTCGAGATGCGAGCACCGCAACACCTACGGCCTCATCGGTTCATTGGCACCGGATGAAGACAGACAAAAGGGATGACCACCCGGCGATGCCTCAGAGAGCAGACAGACACTTTTGCACAACTGCATTGTGCAAGCGGAACACGCACGCTTGCTTCCAGCTCGTTCTGACCTCTTGGCGACTGCAATGCAGGCGATGAAGTAGGATCTTGGTAGATCGTAAGAAATGTCACTGAACGAATTCTTCACGTAGATGAGTACTCATACCCTGGTTCGATAGCTCATAATGACCAAAGTTGCTATTGGGTACGCCCGTAGTGTTTCCGCGCTATCATACGCAGCTTGTTGAGTTGCGTCAAACCATGCCGCTCGTGCAGTGCGTCAAAAACATTTCCGAGGTTATCCAGCGCTTCTGCATTGCAAGCCTCGGTTGCAGACGTCGCCCTAGACACAACGTTAGCACATGCATGCCGGGCTTTTGGATTTCTTTCATCGCAACAGTCAGCCCCTCGGCTTGACGATGCCACATAAAAGCGCAAGTACATTCCTGTTGCCATCCAACATAACACAGGCAAGAAACACACCCTCTCTTTCCATCATGCCCGAAAGTTCAGCGATCACCTTTGAGGTCGACGGAAACGTCGGTATCATCACTTTTAACCTCGAGAAGAAACTCAACGCGCTCTCACAACCGTTGTACTATCGTCTGGGTCGCCTTTTGAGAGAAGCAGACGCTCACCCAGATACCCTGGTCACCTTGATTATTGGGACAGGGAGATTCTTCTCCGCGTAAGTCAAAGTACCAGGTCGAGGTAGTTCTCACAGCGCTCGTGTCAAGACTAACGGCTGTGGAAATGCTAGCGGTGCAGATCTTCAGGCCGGCTCTCCGACTGCGGCGAGTGCGAGTGAAGACGACGAGCCCCGGAGAGCTTGGCTTCCAACTCTTGTAAACAATACGGTCGACGTTCCGAGCGCTTTCTTCTCCCACTCCAAGGTGCTTGTGTGCGCTCTGAATGGCCCAGTGATTGGCCTGTCGGCGGCTCTGGTGTCTCATGCCGACTTCATCTATGCCGTCCCAGAAGCATACGTCCTCACCCCCTTTGGCTCTCTTGGCTTAGTGTCCGAAGGCGGGGCGAGTGCGGCATTTGTGCGCAGAATGGGCGTAGGCCTTGCAAACGAGGCGCTATTAAAGGGAAGAAAAATCTCCGCTGAAGAGCTTCGAGCTAGCGGATTTATACAAAAGATATATCCAAGCAATAGTGGACGAAGTTTCCGGCAACAAGTTCTAGAGGATCTAAAGAACGACTTTGGTTCTCATCTTGTTCCCTCTAGTGTCATCGAAACAAAGAGAATCATCCGTCGACCTCTTATCCGCGAGCAGGAGGCCCAGGCATTGGACGAGCTGTTCACTGGGGTGAAGCGATTTGCTGAGGGTATTCCACAAACAGAGATGAAGAAGATATTGACTGGACAGAAGAAACACAAGTTGTAATATCGAGTAGTCAAACAAGAACTCCAATCAATTCAGAGCAGATCAGTGTCCCCCGCAACCAAATATCTTTGCTGCTCTTCATTCTTTGTTGTGAGACGCCTGTCGAATAAAGCATGCGTCGAGTAGCATAACAGATGCCGAGGCACCGTAGCTGATTTCCATCAGTTTGACATGGTTGATAGACATTTTTGTGCCTTGTGTGCTGCTTATACAGAATTCTAGTGCTGAACAAAGTCATCTTGAGCCACCCGATTAGAAGCATAGATCGCTCGAGATATCGTGGCAGCTTTGCCACCACAGCCAGGATAGCTCAGCGCAAACAACAGAAAGAGTTCACATCGATGCCTGAGATACGTTGAATGTGACTAATCAAGGTTATCTTGGGGTATGAAACGACCGACGAATCTATATTTGCATGCTGCGGCCGGCTAGGGGTTCTACGTTGATGAGACCTGGCTACTGACATTTCCACGCTCAAGCACAGGTTTTCATGGTGCATGAGAGCGGTTACGTGATGGCTGAGTTGTTGCCAGAAGTCAGTGTTCGGGCTATCATCATTCACTCAGAAGCTGGCGCTGTCATAAGTCTTCTCACAAGGCTCTCCAGTTGCACGGCACTGCCAGCGCTATTAAAGTTTTCCCAATATCTGGATTTCAATGCGCGTTTCCTCGGATGTTGCACCGATGGCGTAATTTCCTGATCAGTCTCCAACTGTCGAGAGATGAGCTGCATGAACGCGCTGTGCATGGCATCGGCAACCAAGCAAGAATTGCACCACCTCGGAATTTGTCATCGAACCGGACCTCTAATTGGACTACACAACCGAAGCCTCGGCCCTGAAACATTGGGCTCACGGTGATCTCACAGCGCCACCTACCATCTCGGCTAACAAAATACTCTACAAGATTAACCAATACTGCCCCTCTAACGGAGGTGGATGTGCAAGTGAATTCTTGGATTTTTTCGGGCGAGGTTTCATAGAAGATTGATCGTCGTCACCCTGGTCCCGCGACCAGAGCAGGCGCCGCACTGCAGGCCGCCCGTGGAGAGACTTCGCTTCAACGTTTTGGCGAGATTGTATACAAAAACAAACGCAAAAAATGGTTCGCGATGGTCGAAGAAGCATCAGCACCCCCATGACAGAAGACTGACCTTCCCACTGATACTTTGCAACCTTACAACTCCACCAAAACTTTATATTTCCTAGACATCTTTGACTAAAATATTTTCTTAACGTACTCTCTTCTATTACACCAAGTATTTATAGAGTATTGTAAAGTAGTAGTAGCGATTTGGGGGAGGGAAGGATGTGGGGGGTCAGTTTCCCTGTTAGTCGTTTTGACTAAACTTAGCAACCTAAAAATTGACGATCCGCAGCCCATTAAATGTGCTCTTAGCTAGTACTACGCCTCTGTTCATGCTGCCTGCAGTACGTCTGCTGCGTACCCGGTACTCTTATTTGCCAGGTGTCTCTCTAGAACTTACCACATTCCAACGCTGCTTCGCTCTCATCAATCTGCCTCCATGCTTTGAACCACTTACTGTGTGAAACGATCCTTCTGCACAACTTCCTTTTATTCTGCATTCCAACCTCGTACCATAATCTAAGCCTATTGTAACGCGGGTTAGACTCTATCCGAGCTTTATGCTAGCTAGGCTAGATCTCTACTATAATCTTATATTAGCTAGCGTCTGGATTGCGTCTAATATTAGCTAGGATTATAGACAAGCTGGGCTAGGTATCTAATAGAGCTTTAAGAGTTACCCTTAGGTTAGTGCTAAGATACATGACACTATCTTACTCATATAGCCTTGCCCGATGTACCCTGTTTATTGATTTTACAGTATCAATTGTTCCCACCGCTATATAGCCTATATCCTCTCCATCTTTTGTATCGCCAATACACAGCCGGATGCTTCTTGACTTCTTTGCTTGACCAAAACCAACCTCCATAGAATTTGACAACGTTACATGCGCGTAATGATTATCCCTCAAGAACATGCCCGTTCGATCTAGAAGATCCGGTCCTCTTCGCAAGGCTCCAAAACCGGCTGCGAATAAGCTAGCACTTAGCATGACTACAGACGCAATGATCAAGAGTGCAAGCCAGGCTTTATGGTAGCTAAGCTCGAGATAATCTGGGGTCATTATACCAGTGACGTTCACATGATCTCGAAGGATCTTCCAATCTGGACCGTATAATACATGGTATGGCTCATCAGAAGTTGGTGCTTTTCCAAGTGTGAAACTGCCCATAAGGGCTGTGGGCGCTATGTTTGCCATGCAAAACGTGTTAAGAAGTTGTGAGAATCGTTGTGAGAAAACTATGTCGCCTATTGGATAAATGTCCGTGCCCTGCCAGTTGCCAGCACTTGAGTTTATATTCATATATCCTGGCAGATACGGTGAATCAGGGTGGTGAAATAATACTCTAATGGTGTAAAGTAGGGTTGGCTAGTTCCAAAGTTCCACATGTAAGCCCATGGTGTGTTTGTCGCATTGATGAGACTCATCAAATACCACTGTTGATTCGCGCTCGACTGATCCTGGCTGCCAGAAGGTCCTAACCCATCCAGTACCGTGAGAGCACTTTGGTTACGTGAATCTTTCGACCGTCGCACGCGGAGCCCTTTGCACTCAGACCAATTGCAGAATATATTCACCTCTACATAAGTTGTAGTGAGCTTACAGGTCGCATTTGTAACCGCGTTGTAAGTGAAAGATGTGAATACAAGCTCCAGATGCGTCTCTGGATTGTAAGTAAAGTCGTGTGCGTTTCCCACTTCTATCGAAAGTGTTATGCCGTTGGTGAACTTCAAACCGCCTCCGCTTGATGTATCTGAATATTTTAGAAAAGACACAACATTGTAGATGAGTAAGCCGAGCAGGCACAGGGCCGATGCTCTAACCTGAACAAGCTTTTGGGTACGAGCAGGCGGCAGTCAATAAGCAGAGTGAAAGTGGAGAGGACGAGTAGCTCGTCCAATCTCGCTGAGGTATACTATGTAGGCTGTATAGCGGGACTGGAGCAAGGTATGCGTTGACCATCTCGAGCTTTGGCAACAGCATGCAAGCAAAATACACCGCTGCGATGATTTTGGCACAGCGACCCGAGCATTGTGCTTGCGTTATTCGCGTCTTGTAGCTAGATGGGGATGTATCGCCAGCTGCCACAGATTGCGAAGCCACGGCTAAGGAAGAGCGCTGCGTTTTGAGCTTGGAAGGGCTCACACCACATATTTGTGTTCCATCCACGGCTTTGCGGCAAATCCCATATTGCACAATGCGTCGCAGAACAAATGCCGGTGGCATGTACAAAGTTTGACCCATGTGCCTACGGGGTGATTATTTGCCACTCAGCTGGCAAGCAGGTGTCGTGATACAGGTTTGCCCGCGGCAACTCCGACCCTGCACAGCAAGCCAATGTGCACACGATGTGCTACCAGATGTGAAGGTTGGGCCCAAGCCTGGCTTTGACAATCTTCATTGCTGAAGTCAAAATTTGGACGTTGTATAGATGCAAACAAGAGACCATGTTCAATCTTATGTCGCAGTGCCCGACGGCGCAGTACGTACCTCCCGGAAAGGCATGTCTAGCGATAGTGGTATGCCAGTCGCGGTCTTGATTCTCCGAAGATGGCGCAGCCACGACGCAACATCAAAATGTCCGCGTAAGAACATGCTGGAATAGGGCCTATGATCGTCGTGGGCTTGGGAACAGTCACTATACTTAGAGCTCAGGCTTCGTTTGGTTGTACAATCCGCAGAAAAACGATATCCTTCTGATCCTGCTAGATGGAGTGGCGGGCGAAGACAGCATAATCACCAGAAAACGAAGATAAAGCAAGCAGCATGTTTGCACAGATGTCGTCGGCTAATCTTCGTGGTATTACCAAGTCGCTATGCTGAAATCTCTCCAAAGGTTCATTCCCGCGTGGCGCTCATACGGATAGCGGGAATAACACATCAGGTTGTCATTCAGAGACGCGTAAGTAGTGAGACGACGGAGAGATACGAACAACGCCCTAGATTGCGCCCGGCAGAGCTCGGTGATACTTTGCACCAACCGGTGCCGAGGCCATAGAAATACTAAATATCTAGAAAGGCTGGGATCGTTAAACTCCCGCAAAGAGGAAGGCGATTCTCACTTGAGATGCGTGCACCAACTCTTCGCGACTAAGATTCCGCTCACACGAGCAAGTTAAAAAGCACATACCAAGCTTTCTTGCCATGCGATCTTGTGAAGATAAGAATTTGCCTAGCTTTACCGTCCCACCAATCATCTCCAGCTCCATATCTTCGCCCGTGTTCCCTAGCGGAGGAGAGGCACCAATTCGGACTAGTACAAGGGCCGGACTCGTCAAATGTCGCCACATGGAATTACCGCTTCCTGTGCCACGCGGCTGTCCCACGTGCGATATGAACCCGTCGTTCACCCGTTGACAGTTGCGACTCGTTCCTCCATCGAGACCCCTAGCTAATCTGCCCAAGATGTCGCAATCTGACGAGGAAGCCGGCGGGTACGCCAAGGCAGCTCATATTGACGAAAAGAACCTCGACCAAACCAGCTCGCCCAATGCTGAGCTGTACAACAATGCCTACGTCAAGCAAAACGGCGGCATCCTCTCTCGTCTTCGAAGCATCGAATCAAACCTGGACGCCAAGCTTGGTATCGAGTCGGAAGCCATCAAGAGAAAGCTGCCAGAAGAGAAGAAACCAGTCCGCTTCCATGAACAGCTTACCATGTTCTGTCTCTGGGCCTCCGGCACGATGAACACGTCCTGTTTCGCGACTGGTTTCCTCGGCTGGGAATTCGGATTATCTCTCAAACAGTCCATCGTCATTATCATCTTTGCTTCGCTCCTGGGAGGTGCTCTCACTGGATTCGCAGCCACCTTTGGCGCCGTCACTGGTCTTCGACAGATTTCTGCTTCCCGATATAGCTTCGGTTGGTGGCCAAACAAGATCATCGCTTTGCTCAATGCTATCGTCCAGATCGGCTGGTCTGCAGTCGCTTGCATCACTGCAGGTCTAGCCCTGGAGGCTGTTGCAGATGGTCACCTCTCTCTTGTCGTGGGCATCATCATTTTGGCAGTAGTCGCTCTCGTAATCTCCTTCGTCGGCCTCAGCGCCATCCTGGTCTACGAGCGATATGCCTGGATAGTCTTCTTCATCATTTTCATGATTTTTTTCGGCGAGACAGGCAAATATGCCGACAACACAACTCCTGCAAGTGTGTCTGGAATCAACCAATCTGGCGCTGTCTTGACCCTCATCGCCATTATCTACGGCAGTTCTTGCTCGTGGTGTACCATGGCCTCCGACTACTACGTACACTATCCTGCTAGCATCTCACGAGCCAAAGTCTTTCTTATGACAACCTTTGGCATCGCAATTCCAACCAGTATTGGCATGGTCGCTGGCGCTGTTGTGGCATCTGCACTCAATAATAAGCCAGAATGGAAGACGACCTATGAAGATGATGGCATTGGCTTCTTAATCCAGGATTTCCTCTACCCACGAGGATTCGCTAAATTCCTCCTTACCCTGCTTATACTCTCGGGAATTAACACCAACGTCATCAGTATCTATAGTGCTGCTATTTCTTGCCAGCAATTTGCTCGCCCATTTGCAAAGATCCCTCGATTTATTTGGACCTTCCTTGTATTTGCCTGTATCCTTGGTCTTGCTCTAGGCGGACGCGAAAAGCTTAATGCTTATTTGCAGAACTTCTTGGGTATTCTTGGATACTGGTGCACTTCATATTTCATCATCCTCTTCTCCGAGCACTTTCTCTTCCGTGGTGGCAACTTCGACAATTACGACCTTGATGGGTGGAACGACCCAAGCAGATTACCATTGGGCCTTGCGGCTGGTACTTCGTTTGGTTTGGGAGTCATTGGTTGGTTCATGGGCATGGATCAGACATGGTTTGTTGGACCTGTCGCCAAATTGATTGGCAGCACCGGCGGTGATGTCGGTAATGAGATGACACTTGCGATCACTCTAGTCACCTTTATTCCTCTCAGATTTCTCGAGAAGAAGTATATCGGCCGTTGAGCTCTAGTAGGCAATACAGAAGTAGCAGTGCGGGATTGGTAGCAGGAACAGAATTCGCAGTAGTAGTAAGGAATTTTGTATTAGTATTCAAAAATGAACAATAGTAAAGAAGTTCATAACTAATGTCTAGAATAGGCGAGTGACTAGAGATGCTACGGCCGGTGTCTCGCCCTTAGGCAACTTGCCATCCTTCAGAAGCCTGGTCAAGGTAACCTCGATATCCTGATCGATGTTGTTGGACGTATCTCCTTTGTCATTCTGAACTTTCTCCGCTATGATCTTGAACGTAATACCCCCAGGTCCTTGGGCAGTTATCAATGCAACCCAACCGCGTTCATACATTTTTGCTCTAAAGTATCGGCAAATGGCGCAATTGCCGTGATGCCGATACCGAATGTGATCCAGCGTATGGTCGGAGGAAATAAGTTATTCAGTCACCCAGCCACGGGAAATGGTTTATCCTGATCACTCCACTCTCTGGTCAATTGGTACCATTGAAACCAAGGGAAATCATTCTGGTCAGCTGCCTGAGATATGTCGTACTCCTCTATCTTGATCTTTATGTTCGAAACGACGAAACCAGCATTTTGGTTTACTCCATAGTACAACTGAATGATGTCTTTCAGTAGCCAGCTCCCAGTCCCTTGGTTAGGCACAAGATTCTCGCTGAAGAAAATCCGAGAAAACGCAATCAGCACGTACACACTCTATAAGTTGTGTGCTGGTCACTTACTGGTTGCCGTCCGCCACTAGCCTCATTTTGAACCCCAATAATCATGCATACGTCCTTGAAGTTATTCACGGCAGTCATCCAGCCTTCCTTACCATTCGAGTTAGGGTCCCACAAGCCGTCAGCGTTTAGCATGTACGCCTGTCCGAAGCTGCAGGACTGCCAGAAGTCCTGTGAGGTGACCTAAGCGCCCGCAGTAGAGATTTTGGAGCTCCAATTGATACCGTACACCTCGCTCCAGGCGATGGTCATGGTGGCTGCCACGCCAGACGATTGGAAAATGGTGTTGTTTTTGGGTGTTTGGCTGCCATCATCAGCCTGCTTTGACAGAGCAAGGTTCAAATTGTTCTTTATGAGAAATTTTAGATCGTCTTTGGTTTCTACGATAACGACGGTGTAATTTGTCATGATTGCGATGGTAATGAATGGGTTTAAAGAATTTGAGACTGTAAAAAAGTACTGGAAGTTTGAGATTCTTTTTTGGAGCGCCTTTGACGGATTGGCATTAGCCCCTTTCGAAAAGGAATTGACATTCCTTTATATAGATAAAAAGACGTTCGAAGCAAAGCATCGGGAACGACGAACTGTGCGCCAGTGCCAAGCGGCATCAAGAAGCCCTCTGCCTTGCCACATGCATATCTTCAGCTCAGATGAGAACGACATGATCCCAGAGTCTAGAATGTGAGAAAAAAACCAGGATTGAAGCATCGCGGAAGACGAATTGGTCTCTATCAAACCATAAGCGTATATAACCAACACTCCTGATTCAAATAAAGTTTACTAAGAATGTCATCCACACCTCCCGTCTCCAGGGGGCTGTACAATGGTTAGGCGGGAATTTCCTTAGTAAGCTTGGCGTGATTGCCCACATCATAATTAAGGTTGATTCACATCTATCAGCTATCCAATATCTAAGACACGATTTCTTTTCTCTAGATAGTTCTGATATCTGGCTAAGTTATTATGAAAATTTTAATAGTTAGACTCTATGTCTTCTTAGATCTATGTGGCCATTGGCGTGTACGTACGCGCAATCATTTCAAGCCCAGCAAAAGGATTGGTGACATTTCTCCAATGGACCTGTTATCAGTGTCTACACTTCGGACTAAGTTATGGCGTTGCGCAACTACCCCATTGTATTTTCATATTAAGCCTGAGTTCATGCTGAGGCAGAAGTCTCGAAGAAAATGTAAGAGAACGTATGGCTTACAGGGTAACTAATCAGATTTAATAGATTTATCTAGCAGGTCATTGGTTAGGAAAGTAGCCAGTCAGTTGACACTGCTCCCAGGTTAAACAGACAAGCGAAAAAGGAAAGTTGAAGGATGCACTCTTACCAAGGAACTTGCTTGGGCTAGAAGATTTAAGACCCAATCTCACCCACATGAATGCTCTTCGACCCATTTTAGTTACTCTAGGCAGTTGGTTCCTCGTTAGTTGAGCGCGAATTTTGGTACTAGTTCCTGCTTACCTATTTAGGCCAAAACTCTACAGGCGGATTCATTCAGCTAGGGTACGTTCCTTGCCTTGGCATCTGAGTCAGGTGATGTTTTGTACACAGTAATCACTAGCCACCGATATAGACTAGGTAAGCTTGTGAATACACCGTTTTGAGTTAATATTCATCATATTTATTCTACCAAGAAAACCCGAGTTCACAGAACAGCACATGTATGTCCCAACCGTTAGTAATGCACTCGAACTGCCATATGCGGCCCGCAACTCTGCAAATAAGGCCCTTCATCATCCTGGCACCCTCAAGTATATATATCAGCTATGTTTCTTAAAAAAAAAAGACTCCAACAGAGTCACACCAGTCTTCTCATCATCATCAGTTGCCCAGATTCACACATTCTCGTCATCAGCATAAGGCTACCCCCTGAAACACCAACAACAATTATGCAATTCTCCTCTACCTTCGTTGCTCTCCTCGGACTCTCTTCCGGAGCTCTGGGTTACAAATTTCGAGCCTTCTCTGGAAGAGAGTGCACGGGCGACTCGAAAGAAGTCAATGTGTGGGACAACACTTGCCGCGATCAAAATATCCCCGCCACCCAATCTTTCCGCATCATGAACCTGGGCGGGAACCTCCAGAAGGCAGACTTCTATGACATTGGAAATTGCGCTGGGTCTGCTCGCAGGATCTGGTGGGCTGATGGAAGAGACTCGGGGTTCCAAGTGGGCAAGTGCATCACGTTGGGCTACAACGCGAGGGCATTCGGATCTCGCTCGGGATAGAGTTTGACGTCGGTGTGCATATCACCACGTCAATTTGCAAGTTTTAACTATGAGTTTGCAAATTGGAAAGTACTGGAAGCACTCGGGAACATTCAAGTTCAATTTGAGACGAGAGCAATAGGAAACGGAAAATAGGTTTTGTGCGCAAGTATGATGAAGCTTCGGCGTAGATACGGTGAACACAGAGTTACTATCTCTTAAATTCCTCTGAATACGATTTTTGTTGCACGTAGTGGCTATTTTCAACTACAAAAGATTTTATTTAGCTGAGGTCGTGGTGTTCATGTGTAGTATCAGGAGATTCACAGTAGTGTCGTGGTCGGGACGACCACGACACTCAGAATGTAGTCTTGTAATGCTATGTCTATCATTATTACAGTCTGTACTTGTGAAAATGCTTCTTTTATGGAAACGGTATTCGAGTTCCTGGAACAGCGTCTTGAAGTAGTGAATTTCTCGTCTTGGAGCTATCTTTGCCAAGCCGGCTAAACTTCGGAAAGTCGGCGCTTTGCCTCGCTTTGACTGAAGCTGGTCTGGAGAGCGCAGCCTTGGTCTGCAATGGCGGGCCGTGGATGCGGCCCTAGACCTGACTTTGAGCAGGCCTCGGACGCCAAAGAACACGGAAATGATGCTCTCCACAGCTAGTAATAAGCTCCAGGAGCTGGAGCCAAGGTCATTACTCGCTACTCCGCCTTGCACAACATGGAAACTAATGAGCTTTTGTCTAGTTGGCGACGGTGGCGTCCTGCATGGTTGTGATGTTTTACCGGTGCCTGTCAGTCGCTGTTCATCGTCGCACCACATTGTACCGCCCAGCCTCACCAAATTGATATTGAGAGCCCTTCATTCCAGTACATTGTCCATTAGCCCGGAGTTGTCAAGATGGATCTGAGCCTCTCTCAGGGGTGCAGCATGAATTATGTCCGCTTTCGACCAAGCGCCACCATAAGAAACCAAACCGGGTAAACGCACCGTATACTCATTCTCCTGCGGGGCCCCACAATCAAATTTAATATATTCCACCAAATAAAACCTAGCGGAATAGATTAGACTGGCTTCTATGCTTCTTCTATTAGCGCCACCAAGAGTCTCTATGCCTCTAGTAGGATATTTCGAAACAACGGACATCACGAGGCCAGTCTAGATAAGGTATTGGACCAATGGTGGCGGCCAACTGGTTTAGATGAGAAGCATACATTCCATCGCAGGAAGCAATTCCGTCCTGGGCCTTTGACTAGATGAACAGTATAAGTAGAGTAGAAATTCCAATTGAACAGTCTACCCACCCACTACTCCTTCAACTGCATCAGTTTCTCTTCAACCAGTCCCGATGGCACGTTACGCACTTCTTGCGGCAGCTCTCTTGGGGCTCACCGTCGCCCAAACCCCAGGAACCACTCCTGAGGTGCATCCCAAATTGACAACATGGAAGTGCACCAAGCGCGATGGATGCAAGGCGCAGAACACCGCTATTGTCACAGACTCGGCCGCCCACCCCATCCACCAGAAGAACAACTCGGCCCTAGGCTGTGGATCCTGGGGTAACGGCCCTGACCCCACGGCATGCCCTACTAAAGAGGCGTGCGCCCAGAACTGCATTATCGAGGGTATCTCCGACTATTCGACTGTAGGCGTCTTCACTAAGGGTGGCGATCTCCGCATGGACATGTATAACCCTAGTGGCGGCTTTGCTAGCCCTAGAGTGTACCTATTATCTAAAGATGAGAAGAACTACGAGATGCTTAAGCTTACTGGCAATGAGTTGACGTTTGACGTTGACATGTCTAAGTTACCCTGCGGCATGAATGGTGCCCTGTACCTTAGCGAGATGAGGGCTGATGGTGGCCGCTCTAAGCTCAACCCCAAGGGCGCTGCCTACGGTACGGGCTACTGTGACGCACAGTGCTATGTGACACCCTGGATCAACGGTGAAGTAAGTTCAGCTTCTCTCTCTCACATCTGAACCTTCTCAGGTTTTTCGGCCTCATCAGGTAACTGATGAGGCGAGTATTCGTCTTTCTCGTCAAACATGCTAACTCTTCACAGGGAAACATCGAAAAGCAAGGTGTTTGCTGCAATGAAATGGATATCTGGGAAGCCAACAGCCGCTCTACCTCTATCGCGCCACACACATGCAGCAAGCCTAGTATCTTTGGCTGCACTGGCGACGAGTGCAGCAAGACGGGTCTTTGCGATAAGAATGGCTGCGTCGACAACCCATACAAGACCCGTGGCGACAAGGCCTTCTACGGCCAGCACCTCAAGGTCGACACTACTCGCCCCTTTACTGTTATCACGCAGTTTCCTGCTAAGAATGGTGTGCTGCAATCTATCGTGCGCAAATACATCCAAGATGGTATTGTTATAGATAACGCTACCAAGAACATCACTATGAACCAGGCGTACTGCTCTGCACAGGGCGGAGCAGAAATGTACAACCAGCTTGGAGGCCATAAGGGTATGGGTGATGCCCTGTCCCGCGGTATGGTGCTCGCCATGAGTATCTGGTGGGACGAGGGCGGCGCCATGCAGTGGCTTGACAGCGGTGCCTCGGGTCCTTGCAATGCCACCGAAGGTTTTCCTGCTGAGATTGTCAAAAAGGTTAAGAACCCGACTGTTACGTTCAGTAAGATCAGGTGGGGCGAGATTGGATCGACCTTCTCAGGGAAGAAGGTAGTAGAGAAGCGGTGGGGGGCTTAAAATACTCTTGTTACGTAGAGTGCTAGATGTATTCATATTTGTAAATACGTGCGCTATCAAGACTAAGTTGTGTTACATTCTCGTGATAGTTTTCCGCCATACACCTGTGATTTGCCTTGGTACGGAGTGTGCCTGATGATGCAGTGAGACATGTTCTCGCTACTGGAGCCTCCGCTAGGGTTACTCGGCCCGAGAACCTGGCCCGCGTGATGGAGCTAGTAGGCCAGCTCAAACGACACCTTCCGCCCGTCATTTGGTTTAGTTCTTGCCTTCTGAATGCTATTATTTGCAGAAGAATCCTTTAGCCTTGTTGTCCCTAGCGCAACATGCACCTGCTCCAGCTTTTCCGCCTGAGCGGCTGTCGTAGCATGAGGAGCCGCACTCCCTAGGTTGACCACAAACTTCACTCCTGGATCCAGCACGCAGCTGTTTGCATGGAATATCATGTGGCCGTTGAGGTTATCTCGTGCTGTACTAAATTTTGGTGGTAGTAAGGGAGGTGGTAGTAGGCGTACGTGCAGAGGTAGCACGAGCGGCTCCTCTATATCATCGTATCCCGATTGGTTGGTATCATCTATATTAAACTATCTCTGCAGGACAACTGGGAAATCTATATCAATCAGCCGAAGCTCAAGATCTAGATAGGCCCTTAGTAGTCCAGGCGGAAGACGTAGGTATAGGACAAGAGTAGTTATCGTTTTACATATTACTAGAGAATTGGGTATCGCTTTCATGAGTGTGACAAGCGCTGGGGTCTATAGCGCGGATGCTAAGACGGGCGGGCTATGTCAACGCTAGCGCCTGCGGGGTCGTGATGCAGTCGCGGCGGAAATACCGAAACGAACGTTGATCTCCAATAGCAGACGCCAGCCGTCCTGCGTCGAGGTTCCCCGCTCAACAAAACTTATCTTTATGTAAACCATATGAACTTCGTAAGGGCTTTTAGGAAGACGATAGCAGTCTCCGCTTCATGGTCGCAGTATCGCTACAGGATGGTACCCAAAGTTGACGCCCTACTCGAGGTCTCTGGATCTAACGAGAGGGGGTTGGACCGATCAACATCCGTCGATCACAGTACTGAAACTCGCGATACATCTACAAGCCGGAAATGCCACTTGCCTCGCGACCAGTACGGTTTCTGTCCCCGCTATAGCGGCCCCTCAAGGACTGACAAATGGATTTAGGTATCTCGGCGCACTCGTCTTCAATTTCGCCGCCTTTATCCTCCCAGCCCTCTACAGCACCCTTTCAAAGCTCTGGGTAGCCAATATTGACTCCTCACTCGTTGTCACTACGGATGTATACACCTACATCGGCGTTGTAGCAGAGGTTCTGAATGAGGGTCTTCCCCGAGCAGCTTGGGTCATCATCGGCGATAAAGCGTCACGCTCGCTGCCTCAACAACTCAAGCTAACCCACACACTAATCCTCTTTCAGTCAATCCTTGGCTTAGTCATGAGCATGGCGTTTGTGTCCGCAGCTTCCACCTTCGCAAGAGGCTTCGTGCCTATAGAGGTGCGGGCCGCAAGCTTAACCTACGTCCGTATCAGTGCCTTCTCGACATTCAGCTCTGCAATCGAAGTGGCCGTCTCCACTTCTACAAGAGCCTTGGACAAACCAGACGTTCCGCTAATCATTACTTCGGTCAAGTTCGCTATCAATATTCTGCTTGACCTTCTCATCATCTCCCACTTCCATATTGGAAGCTTCAAGCCGTCTGTAAACATGCAGGCAGGAATTTAACTAGCCTGTAACCTTAGTGCAGCCTTCATCGGTCTGTGTTATTTTATCTACACCACTAGTTTCCGGGCTCTCGCGGCAACTGAGCACCATCGCCATCATGAAGATACTCTTCCAAGCCTGCGAGCGCTCAAGGTCTTAGCTCGGCCTGGGATAATTACACTTACTGAATCTGCTATCCGCAATGCTTTGTATCTATGGCTCGTGAGCGGCATCGTAGCTATGGGTTCCGATTATGCCACCGCCTGGGGCATCTTCAACACTATTAGATGGGGTCTCGTCATGGTTCCCGTGCAAGCGCTTGAAGCAACATCTTTGGCATTTATAGGCCATAACTGGGGTCGATGGCGGCAAGATGTCGGAGTTAGCATACGCCACGCAAAAGCTAACCAACAAACTATCTTCCAAATCATCCGGCCGGCCCTCATATCACTCCTCATTGCACTCGCCGTTGAAGTGCCGCTCTGCCTCTTCCTCTCTTTCTTCGGTGCCCGTCCTTTCGCCAGATACCTCAGTAACTCCGACGCTGTCGCGAAGATCACTGCTCACATGTGGCGGACGATTGACTGGTGTTATATTTTCTATGCAGCGTCGACACAGCTCGCTACTATTCTCCTCGCGACGCGCCCACGCTGGTATCTATATCAGTCGTTGGCATCAAACCTTTTGTACGTGTTGCCATGGGCAATTGTGTGTCAGGTTGCGCATCTAAATGCGGGTGACGCATGGACTTACCATAGTCTTGTTTTCGGAGGCAGTTTGGTGTTCAGTTTTTTTGATATCTTGTTTGTTGACGGGATGTGGGCTTGGACGCTAATAGCGGGTAAAGTTAAGCTGGAAGTCTTCCAAGGGTCCTAAAAAGCTATTAATGCGGATGCTTACGTAGACAACTTTATGGTCTTGTACTTATGTAGAGGACGTTCGTTTTAGCTGATGGGTTAGAGTTCCCTGGAAATTCCATAACTAGCCGTCTACTCAATTTACCTCTTATCGTGACTCAAATTTTGATTCCCGGTATTTGCATGATATTCCGCTTCGGCAGGCAACAGTTAGGTGTATCTAGTGGGTTGTTGGGCGTGCATAGTCTGGATGGGCTCTATATATCTGTTCCCTAAGTTCGACAAAGACTAGCAAATTAGAATCCAGCTGATGAACTTGACGAGAAAGAATTATTCAATATCTCTAGACTGCAAAGACGCAGATTTTCAGATTGATTAGCTGTCTCTCATAGTATTTTCTAGCAGTGATAGGTTTGGAAAGAGCTCATACAGATCGGGTAGTCAGAAAGTCATTGTTGTGCCAGCCAGCAATATGACGAGATAGCCACCAGCATTGATGTAAATGTCGGAACAAAGAAGGTAGATATTTCCCCTCTCGTTCTGCGTAACCATGTTTCGAGTTAGTCTGTTCGAGTTCAGCTTTCATAGTCTATTGATTTCATCTTTGGGTGGATCGAGTTTTATTTATTTTTTACATCATTGAGCTATTTGCAAGATTGTTCATACTATATCTAATATCGGTTTCTAGATTGAACGAAATTCCGTTGTGCTTCCATGTCTGGATCCTGTCTCTCAGCCAGTCTATCTGCTATCTACATATATCTTGTGTTTTTCAGGCGCACCACTCGTGAGTATGCGTGCATCTCAAGAAGGACAATAAGGCTATAGTCACTGAATGTAGATCTTGAAATAATCACAACGATGAAATATGTACTAGAGATGCGAAAAAAGAAGCCGAGTAGCAAATATCCACCTGTGTGGAAAGAGGAGGCGGAGCTAGGTTTTAGTAGGGTCCTGCTTGTTGTAAGGTACTGGTTTGAACTAGGACGCTATACCGATCGTTAGAGAACTACGCAGGTATTTTCAAAGCTAGTTTCTGTCTATTTGGGAAGCCTCGATAAATCTTAAATTACTAAGTCTATCTTTCACTCGCCGTGCATCTTCCAAGATTCGTCTCTCATCATACCTTCCTTTCCAATCTCAATAACTGTTAATACTTCTTCCAAGATCTTCTGTGTTAGGTTCGACTCGTGGCGTTCCCTTGCAATCGCGCACCCTAGTCTGATCGCACTTTTTATCTGTCTACCATTCAGTTCATACTCTCCAAGCGCCATCGGGTTGATATCACTTGTAACCTGGAAAGAACCACGGTTGAGTAGATTGGTCCAAATCTGTGCTCTGGCTTCTTGTTTCAGACTTTCATATCTTAACGCGAGTGTTATCCTACTTTCAAAGGCGGGATCTAGGATACGCACGCGATTGGTTGTTAGGAAGAGTATGCCTGAGTGATACTCCAAAAGGCGTAGTAGAACGCATACCATTGAGTTGCGGACCAAGTCGGAAGTGCGTCTTTGTTCGAGGAATACGTCAGCTTCGTCTAGGACTGTAATGGCATTCCACTCTGAGCATAGTTCCAACACGTCTGTGACGCGGCATTCCATCTCTTCTGCTGTCGTGCCTAGTTCGCCCATCGTCACGTAATATATAGGGCGATGCAGAACCTCGGCAACAGCCTCGGCCGTTAGTGTTTTACCGACGCCAGGGGGTCCATGTAGCAGGAAAATGCTGCCGCCACGCTTGTTTCCGACGATGTCTTCAACGTCAGAATCATTGCTGAATCGGACAAGAGCTCGGATGAGCTGTTTGCGCTCCTCAGCTAGAACGAGGTTTTGGAAGGCGGTGTCCTGGAATTGGATGGGTGAAAGACCTGAAACTAAGACGTGACCCCAACATTTTGCAGTAAAGCTAAACCCGACAAGTGCAGGCCAACAATATGGAACAAATTCAGTTGGCACAGTATCCCATAAGATGAGCGCCTCCATTGCAGAGCTCTTAGTGGGCGAAGTAGCATACCATTGCCGATAACGTTCGGCAATCTTGACCATGGCAAGAGTTGGCTCATCCATCCCTTGGCAAGCGTGATGACCCAAATGAGCTCCTCGACTAGTATCAATCATCACACGGCCGTTTGATGGCAACTGACTGCTCGAATGATTTCCAAGCAGAGAATGGTTTGGGCGTGTACGCCGAGCGTGACGGAAGAATGATGCGGGAGAATATGCCAAGAACTTTGCTCCACCAGCAGCAATGTCAACATATCTTTCACCTCGACATCTCAAATCTTTCATCTGACCAGATGATACCAACGTATATCTGAGTTCTGACAGCGATCGCGCACGGATGCCCGTCCAGCCATGCAGTTGCTCGCTGAAGCTCACTACCGTGAAGTGCTGACCCATGGTGCCGACAAATTCCATCGTCCAGTTGAATGTTCTCTGAATTCCTAATGAGTTCCGGTTTTCTTGATAGAAGGACTCGGTCACAAGGAAGATCGCCGTTGTACCTCCTGAGGCACATGGTGCCTTTACGGGAACCCCTGGTAGATACAATTCACCTAGTGCTTCGAACGTGATGAAATTGCGCTCAATGGTGTCGCGAGCTGCCCGAATTTCATCGTGGTAGGTGTTCTCGAGGAGCTGGATAAGCTCTGCTAGCCCTGGGATCTCAATTGCTTCCTTGGCATGACCGAGATGAAAACCAAACCCAGAAAAAAGGTTGAGACAACGCTGTCTCCAATAATGCAAAAACTCAGGTGTAGATGAAGCAGCGCCTTCATTGTATTTCATCGCTGTATATTGCAAGCCCCGCAGTCTACCCAGTATCTTATACAGATCAGATGCGGGAAGGGGAGGTAGTCGCGGTAAACCCAAATAATGCCGGATAATAGACTTGAGCGAGATAGATTTAATACCTTCTTGCTCATCGTGAAACTCAAAGATTTGGTCCTCCTTTGTGCTTCCACTAACTGTGAAAGGACGTAAAGAGGACTTCGAGGTCATCTTTCCTGACAGCCTAGCTAATGATTTCCCGGGCAATAGCGATGGAGGAGGAGGAGGAGGAGGAGGAGTAGGCTCCATAGTTCGTGGTAATTGATGTGCTAATATGTCGATGCCTTGAATATTGATCAGACATGGTCAACTTTATACCAAGTCCCAGAGGTTTAACTATGCTCCCAATCTATTTTAGGATGGTACTAACTAGCGATAGTTGGCCAAACTAGTGTTTGGTCTCTTCTACTCATAGTGTAGTCACTATCCATCGTAGTTGCCTAAAATTGACGCGCGTCATGTCAAGCACCTAGAGCACTTCTATGTGGGTATTCTACCTACCATTCATTTCGCGATGTGGCGGCTTGAACATGATGTACAGTATACTTAAGGAATATACCTCTTTTCAAATGCTATAAGATTTATCTGAAGAGAAAAGTGAATAAAAGTTCATTGCCTCGGTATAAATCTACTTTCTTGAGGTGATAGGAGAAAATGCGCTACTTCCCGCTAGCATCACGTTCAACTAATGTTCATCGCTTGATCAAACTGAGGCTGGCTAGTACACTTGGATTCTGCAGTGATAACATTGATTAGCTAGTGATCTGAGTCTAACTCCAGTCTTTTTGGTTGCTGGCTGCATACGTCTACAAGCCCGCTTGCCAAGCGTGTAGCAATGGTAGTGGAGAATGTTTGTGTTGTTGCCTGTTTTCGCCCCATACTGCCAAGTTGCCAAGTGCAGACGCGGCCTGTGGATCGTGCGCTCGCTACCGTGCCGGACGCGTGGCCGTGCGACGTCTTTGCCAGGCGCTCCACTCTACCCAAAAGCCAGCTTGGATTGAGAGTAGGGCTGAATTAAAGAGCCCAATCTAATTCCCGCTACAGCTAATTTTAATCTAGGGACACTGCTAGTCGAGCATTCATGTAGATATGGCTTCAAGCTACTATGACCCCACTATCGTATCAAGAACAGCTCTGTTGAGTTATTCTTGGCAGATCGCCTAGCTGCGGCAGTGTTGAGCCATCGTAGTGCGTACAGGGGATACCGTCAAGGCTGGCACGCTGTCGGTGCGCCTCTCCTCAGAATCCGAGTCCCTAGTCTATACACAAGATGTCGACATTACAGGAGACACTAACGGTTTTAGTGTACCTATGACTCTTGGCGAACATAATATTACTGTTAAGAATTATATCGTAAATTCAACTATATGTAGCGCTATCGTATCCGCTACTATTATTATCAGCAGCAGCTCTACTCTACTAGTCAAGCCGCGGAAAGGAGCCAATCTCGTTATTAAGGGATTCCCGAAGCACCTGAGTTTCGTAACCATCAGCGATCTATTAGATCTTTAGGGAAGTGCCTACATCAACGCTAAGGCAGTATCGATTTTCAAGCACGCTAGCATTGATAAAGTGGGCGATCCTATTAATTACCTTTCTAACGACCCTGCTACGACTAAAACTATCGATATTACAAACGCGATACAGTAATCTCTTAACTTTAACCTGCTAGTGCTACCTATAATAATCTTATATTTATATAATCTATTACTAGAAGATATATACGCACATTTACAAAACGCCGACAACAACGAGCATAGCTTAGATAACCTAATCTTGCTCTTAAAAATTATTAACAAGAAAGCTATCTTAAATAGTCTTAATCGCTTTGTACCCGCGGCCTACGTTATCAACGCAGATTTCCTCAGTAAGACGCGGAAAGCGGCCGTAGATCCATTTGCGAACTTTGATAAAAACTACTCTATACCTATATATATCCCACTATAAAAGGCACTTGATTATTAGAAAGTCAAAGTTAACAATATTAAAGTCGTAGTTCTAGACGACATCACAAACACAATTAAAGGCTACGTGCGGACGGTAAGCTAGCTCATCCGGACTGTCGCCCCGAATATCGTGTTTGCCTGGCAGGTTAACGTCTGGTGTGTTGGCGCGTCCAGCTGGGTTTACTCGCTGGATCGCAGCGCCGAGGGTCCTTTCTCTGCAGCCAAGAAAGCTGACTGGCTCCGTACTGTCGGCGTATATAATGGCGAGTACCAGCCCGATTTCCTAGCCATAGACCGTTACGAGGCCGTCGACTTCACCGCACACTCCTACGCAAATAGCTACTACTACGGTTCATAGGAGTGAGCGTGCTTCTACGACTACGTCAGCGCCATCAGTATGAAGCTAAATATCCCCGTTGCCTCCTAGCAGATACCTGTTAGTCGCATTCCGAGCAAGGACAAAACGGTAGGGAGCCTTAGAAGCGAGCACTAGGGCTTCGGCAGCACCTATTTGTTTGGCGACCTGGCCATTAGTAACAATTACAGGAACACCCATCAGAAGATCCTAAGCATTAAACTCGGCAGCCTCAACCCCTACCCTGATGTCCAGGACCTCTTCGCCCAAGCCGCGCCATACGACTTGTCTTTCCCATCATACCAGGGCTTCCTGCTGCGCGGCATCTTTACTATCCCGCTAGATAGTAGTAATACGATAGGTATCATCACTATAATTAGCAAGACGGGCCCGTGGACCTAGGATAAGGTCAATTTATATATAGCCAACCCGATTATTTTTAAGAATTAGATACTTAGGGCTCGTTTCTGGCGTGGTTGAAGTATAGAAAAACCTTAGGGGAACGCGGAGCGAGGTATTCAACATATTAATAATATAACTTCTCGATGCTGATAATATGCTGGTCGATATTTGAGACGGGCATGGTTGGGAAGACAGTGCTGAATACTATCTTTACTAGGAACCTTTTTTACATCTAAGTTTCTTTCGTTATCAAGAGATTATAGAGGTGAGAAAAGGCATAGGGATATGTAGATAAGAATAAGCGGCTTGATTTCATCGTAGTTAGACGCGTTTCGCTTATGATGCTGCAGACTACCAGTTAAGCTAGTAGAACCGGAGTATGTTCAAGCATTATCCCACGTGCACGTTTCGCAGGTTCAGAATGCAAGGCTGGTATCATCTGCCAGCTAGTCGTTGGTGTGCCATGTCCGCCTTGACAAATTACGTCCGCCAAATTCATGCAAAAGAGTTGGCAATTGTTGTTGTAAACATTGTATTCCGGCTCCATTGCCGCAATGACCTCCTCAGCTGTATACAATAATTAATATTAGGGTTTCGGGGTCTTGGAATGCTACTCACCAGCCTGCCGAATAGCCTCATCGTTGAATGTAGTTGTACCAAGAACCATCGGCTCCTGCCATGCCCCGAAAAAGGTTTGCTCTGACCTCTTGTTATTATTGTATAGAATCTTGAGATCAACGTCGCCCCCTAGCTCGTGACAATAGTCTCCAACAAGGATAGCCCAATGGTGAGTAGGATCTGGAGCTGGATTCGATGACACCAAGCCAGGTAACGGAGGTACGGGCTGCACGGCCACAGCACCTATGAGCTTGGCGATTATCCCTCCCACCGGATGAGACCCAAGGAGGACCTCACGAGGCGGGTCATTCCTACTTGGTGTCGCCGAAGGAATCACGTTCTCTTGCTTTCCAGCAATCCCGGCATACTCCAACGGATGTCGAAGCTGTTCTTTGATGATGTGCAGAGGAAAGATCCCTTCAGTACAAGAGTCTGTCAAAGATCGGGCCGGGGATACGACAACCTCAGCGGTTTCCTTGATCTGAGCCCAGCTGTCATTTCATCAGTAAGTCTCTTGGCCAACAGGTTAGAGCTAACTTACATTTCTTCTAGTCCCATTTTCAGTCTTAAAAACTCGCGTAAGCCTTCTTGTAATACTAATAGAATAGGAAGCAACGCAGGATAGAGAAGGTATCCCAAAACTTATATATATATATATATATATTCAGGCACGAGATTAGCGAGGAGGAAATTTCAAAAACAGTATAGTAATGGACGGGAATGATGATCAGGTCCGAAACCAGAGGGTTTGTGGCTGACTGAACAAAATTCCAGACCACTCGATTACATACCCTACTGCCTATTTTAAGCAAAGATCGACTTGCATGTCTGTGGCACCGCATCAGTCTCGAACCACTTTCTTTCTGAGATATACAGCCTAGAACCATAGTATGCACACTTGTAATAGTCAGTGGGTTACATGGAATCACAAAACGGAATGTGTGGCGGTGTGCTAGCCTAGTCAAGTAACGTCACCGATAGTTTCCGAGATGCGCTCGGCTATATAGTTTCTGCGCACTTATAGCTCCTGTGCACTCCTACCAAAACGAGCATGAGTAGATTTAGTATCGACCCAAAACGCATTAGCTTTCGAAAACTATCGAAAGTGTATTGTAGTTTAGATCTAGCCCCTCAAAATGGCGTATAGCCTCCTCTCGCCTAACCCTTATGAGGCGCGATCTAGACCCGAAATCACGCTGGAATAGACTTAGCGTTAGAGTCATATTACATGAGGTTAGGCTATATTTCCTAATTCACTGGTAAGCTGAAACTTGTCACCGCTCTAGAATTCAAAAGTTCCGCACGTGCGTTCCTTGATCTTACCAACACAACTCAGCTATGTCCCGCACCAGAAATGCTGTCCTATACAAGTGAGATGACCACGACTAGTCCGTACTCAGAACTAAGACACAAGGCACGTAGTGCCTGATTCATCGCCTTACATTAGTTAGGATACATGCCCAAGAAGTCCAACTTACTAAACAATAACAACTGTTTCTTCTTCCACCTTTACATGAGGATGATACTTTGCTAAATCAGGGACTTCGTCCTTTGTGTATGAATGGCTGTGTTTGCCCTGTTTGCACTCATTGTAAAATTCGAAGTCATCCCACCAAAGCTTTCTAGCCAACCAATCCCACCAGGTATCGTCTTTTAGGTAACCATCTTCTGAAACGTTCCCCGATCGATAGACTCTACGATCACGTTCATCCTTCCAGCCACACAGATACCCATACCAAGCGCACTGCTCCCAAATGGCAAGTCCAATTCTTCTGAATTCGCCTGGCTGCGTACCGGCCGGTACAAGAGCGAGCGTGTGGACTTTGAGCGCTGCGTCGTCGTCATACTTGTTGAGAAGCGATGTCAGCTGCGAGCCGCAGTGCTGATGCGCAATGGCAACAAATGTTATCTCTGTTGACAGATCAATGAGCTCATCTGGACGAAAAGAACCGCGCACAAGACGAAAATTTCCATGTATGGAGAGTTCCCGAGCGCTGTGTTTTCCTGAATTTGCTGCTGGATTATTTTCCGTGAAAAGAAAGTATTCAGTGGGGTGAAAGAACCGCCTTTTGAACTTGGCGTACTCTAACCCCCTTCGTCCGGAGGGAAGTGGTGCCATCATGTGAGGAAACTGGTCTGCCGCTTCTCTAATAGCAAACGGATAGATCGGGTTAACATAACCGCGCCGTACGTGGCCACGGATCCTGGCTTTGCCCGCTTGTTTATCTATCCTTCCTGAGACATCTACCGCGACTACGTGGCAGATACTGTCATAACTAAGCAGTTCAGTCTGGGAATACATGACTGGAACTGTCACTGAAGCCCAAGACCAGCTAGGCGCTATGATTTCCTCATGCCGGACCCCCGGATTGTTCTTAAGATCGAAGCCCTTTATAGAGGATAGAATCCACGTCTCGTTATGGGCAACGCTCCATAACAAACCTGTTGTGAAGTATTGTGACCATAATCCAGCCCAATACTGGTTCTTCGTATGACGGCCCAGTGCTTTCGCAATACCTGCTAGGGCGACTAGACGATCTTTCGATTTCGTCATGCCACGATGTGTATATTCCATGATGAGTGTGCACCAGTATTGATGTTTGATCTGGGCCCAAAAGGCGCGGTCTTGATCCTTATCGTCGGCATTGTCGGGTTGGTCAAAATATTCCGAGTCTTCCATGATGCCGCTGCGTATATATTTGTGGTGGAGAGCATGCCGTGTTAGGCCAGCCGTAGGTGAGCGTTCGGAACCATGTATAGATAAGCACTCCCAGCGCAACTGTACTCCATCGAATATGAGCATTCGAGGACTGAGGAGCTGCTCCTGCAAAACCCAAGCCCGCCCATATAATGCCGGATCGCCTCCTCCAACTTCCGCAACGCGTCCGTATGAAGTGAACTGGAGACGTGTTGGCACTTCATGTTTTAACTGCGGTAGATCAATGTAAAACGGGAGCTGCAATAACCCGTCCCGTTTGGCGAAGCAGCCAACATCTCCACCAGGTGCATGCGCTGCTGCGATCGTCAGAACCGCGTGCCGGTAAACGTCGCACATTGTTTCGGCTTCTCGCGCCCAATCTTCTGTATCGTCTTGAATTATGCAAAGTGAGTCGATCCACAGATAACGATATCCTAGCTTTCTTGTAGTATGTACAGCATCGCTGAAAGTCTTTGATAGTTGGTCAGGGGCAATTTGCTTGCAATGTTCTTCGTAATTCTCGGACAGGGTCCTAATGATGGGTATCAGGCCCCAACAATGACTGAGAGCCACAAAATTTCGATCTGCACCTTGCTGTATCTGATATTTGCTCTCAATAAGTCGAATGGCACCGTTACTGACATCAAGGAGTCTGGTAGGCACAAAAGAATGTGCCTCAATTGTGCTAGCCGGGCGGCACTTTTCGTGCGTTGCAACGCATCGCTTCACCCACAAATCAGCAAGTTGGAGCGCGCCATTAGACCCTGTATGGTCATTGCTGAGCTTGACACAGCAGTCAATTGTAGATACGAGCTTGTCTGCGGGAAGTGAGCACTGCATTGTATCTGAAAAGGCTCGCTCCTACCATCGTTCAGCAAGCCGCTGCATGAAGCTACCATGCGCTTTGGTATCTTGATGCCATTGCTTGAACCTTCACGGAACTCCACTGATAATACAGGATGCGGGCCTTTGGATGGATCCATCATCAAAACCACATCAATCGTCTCGTCATCATCTTTGAGTATTGTCGTATGCTCATACTCTGTCGGTGTGGAGAGGATGATACGACACAGACGGCAGCTGATATTTGACGAGCTCTTGAGATCTCGAATGCTGCGATGCAGCGTAGTTTCATGGGCGGCCCAACGAATATCTTCGCAAGTGTTGATTGTGTCTGGTACGTGGGCTTTGGATATGGCTTCTTTCCAGAAAATTTCACATTGATCACAAAACATATTGGCAATTGATAAGCGTAAAAATGTGACACTAACTGTCGGATACATTGTCGGGAGGCTAGGCTAAATACTGTACCAGTGGGAACACGAATCAACTGAAACAACGCCACACTCGAACGGGTAAGCACATTGCACAGCCACTCCTTGCATGGAATCTACCTACTGTTATCCAATCATATGCAGATATTAAGGCCCCCAACTTGGTTACACCGGTCAGGGCGTGCCGCCAATAATGGACGCCTTAATAGTGGCGCTACTGGCCATCGACAAAACTTATATTGAGCTTACACGTTATCTAGACGACTGCGACTAGATAATAATAGATACACAAATAATTCCATAAGATGCGTAGGTAAAGGCTAGTTATCCTTTGTTTGCTAGCCTCCATCGTATGACGACTTTTTTTAAGCGACATGGCAACGCACCGATCTTCAGGTAGTCAAGCGGTAATCGAGCTCGAAGTATGCAAGACGACTTCGGACATTGTAGTGTCGCTAGCGACACGACACCCATTAATAGCCACGTAGACCCAGTGGCACAGCATGACGCAGATAGCGATAGATATTCTATATCACCAACGACATCGACAACGCAAGTGTCTTTCGACGATGAGAATCGGGATCATGTATTGTACGAAGGAGCCCGTTTCGAAGAAATCACAACTAGAGTTGAGCCAAGAGAGACTCATGCTTTTCCCTCCAAAGACGATTCCGACACCAGAGATACGGGACAGCCAATTGCGAAGGACAAGCACAACAGCGCATCGGTTCTCACGACATGGTCGTTTGAAGTGGCCTCCTTAGCAGCCATCATAGCTGCCTGGATTGCTATGGTAAATACTATGGAAGAATACAACAGCAAAGAGCAGCCTTAGTGGAGATACTCCATCAACCTCAATACGTTAATTGCCGTTTTGGCCAAAATGCTGCGAACATGTACCGTGGTCGTGGCAGAATAATGTAAGGCCATCGAGCTTGCGTCAATCAATGTCTGACGCTGTCTGATCATTAGCCAGTCGAAGTGGTTATTGTTTCGGCAACCATGATCTCTCTAGCACCTCGCGCACTTTGATAAAGCTGTTCGAGGGCCTTGGGGCTCATTGCTGTTCTTCTTTCGAACGAGATCACTTTATGTATCTCAAGGTACCATGATCGATGATTAAATGTTGCATGATATAACGTACAGTAGTGATGCGGCACTTGTAGGCTGCATAGTCATCTTAGTATCAGTGGGAATCGGGTCTTTCTCACAACAAGCCGTCAAGTCTGTATCGTATGAGCGACCTCTATAGAAAGCAGAAGCATCCATCAGGGTGTCTAAGCGGATGCATCAGTCGAATACAACTCGGTCTTCTATCGCTAACAGGGACTTAGACCTGGACACTAAAGTTACCATCTTAGATAGACTCGTGAATTCCAACACAACTCGATCTGATATCACACCCAGCTGCAGTACCGGCAACTACGTATTACTTTCACATAATAGTGTCACACATTCTTTAGTCGGGCTATGCAAGTGATTTGTGGATATGTCTGATTGGTCGGGTGAGGTAGAGCTGAAAGCCCAGTCTGATGGAACAATGCTCGGTTACAACGAGCAGTGAATCTGGTCACCAGACGGTCATGGCGTTAATCGAGGCTCAGATGCATACCCACCAGTAAATATTATATCCGTCTCTGGGCGCAGCAATATCTAGGGAGGCCAGCCATTAGGTTCTCTAGATAAATCACTCTTGGATGCTTTTAACAGTTCATTCGATGACATATTGCGGCTTCGATACTATATAAATGTTAACATCATTGCCTTTACGAATAACGGCTGCGAGCACTCGGCCAAAGAAATGGTTAGGTATTCCAGCGGTGCCCAGGAGCCGACACCAATTGGACAGTCTCATTTATGAACTCCCTAAATTTTCTGGCGACAACATGCTCATTCTATCCCTGCGTCCGCGACTATCATGGATCCGTCAACGGTACCGTCCTCACGGAGACTGTCATAAACGAAATTTCAACAAGAAAACCGCTGGGACAAGTCGGTAATCCAATCCTTTTCCGGATTTTCTGCACCCGCATGTACCTTCTTTCATTGAGGATCAGATATACGCAATCGACAATGTCTCATCGGTACCGAGAGAGAGACATAAACTCATAAGCGACTATTTCAATGACGTTAATATGAATTTTCCTATGGATTGCGCCTGTGGCGCTAGCGGTGTCTATGTGATGAGTTTAGGCGACTTCATGGTCGACGCCATGGTGGGAAATTGCACTGTTCCCTCAAGAATCAGTTGTGACGGCGACGCAGACGACTACAACACTCTGATATGCTCCCCATGGCAGACCAAAACCTTGGTAAACAAGGGACTCAGTAGCTTCGAGAGCATTGACCGCAGCCTGGAGTTTGTTGCGACTGCTTCTACTAGCGAGATGCGCAAACAGGGCTCTGACTATAGTTACAATCCGCATACCGGTCTTACTCCTGTCTTTGTCAGAGGGACACTGATTCGCATGACGAACTGCACTGAGCTCGACTGGATTTGGCTGAGTTTGCCGCTTGCTTTGATAGTCTTGACGGTCCTCTTGCCCTGCATCATGTGCGGCACAACGCTGTTCGACAAGCATAGGGTCCCTGTTTGGAAGGCATCGGTTCTGCTATTGTTGCTGGCTGGTCATCAACTAAGTGCTGTGGCCACTGCGGAAGATATAGACAAAATGAAGTTAAACACTGATGCGCTAGTTGTCAGTCTTATACACAATAGAAGAGGATGGGAGTTTACAATCGAGAATGATGAAGATGAGAATAATAAAGATAACCAGATTGTGTGTGGAGCTGCATAGCATGGTCAGTCCATCATACATCTGGCTGCCTTGTTGCATCAGAGTCCAATAACATCTAATGTATATGAAAATCATCAGAGGTCTGGCTACCATCACGCTTGGAACATGCCTAGACCCCGCATTATCCTTTTAGCTGACCCATGTGAAAATCATCGGGGATTTGGATCCTATGTTGTTTGAGACAAACCTAGACCCCGCACTTTTCTTCAGCTGGCCTTGGCGGGAACCATCAGTCTGCCCACCATTACATTTCTGAAAACACCCAAACCCCGCAATTTCATCTAGCTGGCCTTTGTGGGAATCGTCAGAGATGTTGTCACTATTGCGTTTGAGACACCCCTGACCCCGCACTATCGTTCAGCTGCTCCATATGGGAATCATGAGATATCTCACCACCGTGGTTTTCTCGCCTACAGTTGGGCAAGATCACTGACTACTTTCTAGTCTATATGCAAGTGTGTCTTACAATGGTACTTTTACATATAATTCAAACTGTCGCTCTGACACAACAATAGAGCCCATTGCCTGGATATCTCAACATTACCTACATGTACCACAGAAAGAATTGATCCTTCACCATGGGTACAGCCTCCAAAGTTTTCTGTGTCCTTCTTCGCCTCTCGGAGCTCTGCAGCTCCATCATCGTGGTAGGCTTATTGGGTCGCTTCTTCTACCTCCTCCACCTTGCACCAAATTCGGACGCCAATAGTCGCCTCATATACGCGGAGGTCATTTCCTGTTTGGGAATTATCGCGTCAATCCTCTTGATTGTTCCTGCCAAGTATTCCTTCTACGCATGGCCACTTGATTTTATCTTCTTCATCTTGTTTATCGTAGCTTTTGGACTTCTAGCTGGAGTAAGTACCATGAGGCCATTGAAATCAATCAGCTGAACTGGTTCGTAGCTGAACAGCTCATGTTCTTCATACTGGTATTATAATTACTGGGGATTTTACTGGGGCAGATTCTGGAGGGTTGTGCCGCGCACTGGAGTAACTGCCACACTGGTTGGTCATGCTGGCTGTTCAACCTGGAGGGCCATCTTGTCTTTTCTTTTCATTGGATCGATGTCTTGGATGTTGAGTGCACTTCTGGTGAGTCCTTCAATATTGGTACGATGCATACTAGTAAACTCGTATACTAATTCGTATGGAAAGGGGGCATTTGTGTTCGTGGAAATCCGTGAAGGTCATGAGACACACAATGCCACGTAAGTGTAGACGCAGAGCAGCGCATAAAATGGATCTGTCTGCTAACTTAATATAGTGCAATGAAGGAAAAGATCTTGCGCAAAAACCATCAGGCGTCTGATCCTGAGGCTCGACAGGAATAATGAGGCAGGGCAGACGTTATTAAATGAGAGCGCCAGCTTTCGACAACCATTCTTTTTAGTTACTAGGATGGAAATGATCGTATGGAGATCTGTAACGCACTCTTGCAATCTCTTTTAATAGGCACGATAGTAATTGCTAATACGAGTTGTGTATTATTGACAAAGACTATCAACTATGACACTGTGTCTTTCCCCACGACTCTAAAACATATACCTCTCGAGCTCTTGGTCAGTCCAGTGCCACACCTTCTCCGCGAGCTGCATGTCGCTGGCCTTCGAACTAGCTTTTCCCGAAACTCCGACAGGCTCATAGTACTCTCCGCTCACAACATCCTTGGAGACTGACGCCCAGAGCTGATTCAACACACCCTTCTCTACTGGCACGCGCCATCCCTTTCCCACCTTGAGTACCATTCGTATTGGCCATGATGCTCCAGTTGCTCCTGCTTGGAGCCCAGTCTGAACGACACCAGGATGAATGGATACCCATGTGATTCGGGGGTGAACACGCGCCATGTATCGTGTCCAGAGGATGCTGGCTGTCTTGCTCTGGCCATATCGCGTCATGCCCTCCATATTCTCAGCTGGGGTCTTGAGGCTCTCAAAGACGATTCCGGCTCGTGGGGCCATCGTATGTGCGCCCGAAGAGACGACGACAACCCGAACATCTGTTCGTGGCTGACTGGAAGTGCGCTCGAGAAGTGGGAGTAAAAGCTTAGCCAGCAGTGCATGGCCAAGATGATTCGTGCCCAATTGAACTTCGTACCCGTCTTTCGTCAGTCCTGGTGGCGATGCCATGATGCCGGCATTGAGCATTAGGATGTCCAAACGCTCGACTTGTTCGAGAAGCGTACGGGCTGCGTGCTGAACCGAGGCCAGAGAGGACAGGTCGAGCTGGAGTAACCTGATACTGGCCGGTGAAGCGAATGGAAGCTGCGCTTGAATCTCGTCAGCGGCCTGTTTTGCTTTGTTGAGATCGCGGGCGGCCATCCAGATTTGAGCAGGGTTATGTTGAGCGAATTCGAGAATAGCTTGCTTGCCCAGTCCGGTGTTACCGCCTGTGACCAAGATCACTTTACCCTCGAGTGAGGGTATGTCGGTTGCGGGAATGAAAGATTTGGAGCACATTGTACGTGTTTGTAGGAGAAGGATGGAATGAGTTGGTAGTATATGTTAGTGTTAGTTATCAGCTGTGTAGAACTGTACTTTGTAGCGAATTTAAACATTTCGCGTCTATTTCTGCCCCCAAATGATCGTCTAGACAGCTGAACAACGCCTTGAACAACCGTCATAAAACGACCATTAATAGAGAATGTTATCCGTAGGATTCTTAGATATGACCAATAACAAAGACCTATGGCTAGGCCGCCAAATAAGCGACGCTGACTACAATTAGCGTAGCCATACTGTTGGCCTATTTGGGTAAAGCTTCTTACAGTGGGCTGTGTACATAACTTCTGTGAAAGATAAACCGCGACAACAAAAGCCCGCTCTTGAAGACACGGATAAAGATCGGTCCTAGCAGATTCCCGAATCCGCTCATTCCAGCTACTGGTGCCTAAAGGTGGCGTATCGAAAGGGTGAGCGAGGCATCAGCGTGCGTAAGTTCAACTCAAGCTACGAGCGAATCGCAAACTCAACCACTTCGATTTGCCAGTCCTGTGTGTAGAATTAGTGTCAGTAGTGATACATTGCAGCGGAGTCGCTTTAGACTGGGCCAAAGGTCTCCTTGGTTTGGCTCTTACATCTTGCGAACTCAGGATCAGCTCAGAAGCACGGCAGGCCTTAAACTCGAAAACAGTCTTGGGGCTAGGTTGTGAACATTTTGAACTATGATTAGCAATATCTTAGACAGGATGTATGAACCTTTGAATGCACCTACTGCTGGCTAAAATGAGGTGTTCGCGCGACGTTCCTAGCAAATTGACGAATTGCAATATGAAGCTTTTACTCTAGAATTATCTCTTCCTTTAGTCTCTTATCCGATTTGTTATGTTGGGAAGAATTCGAAGCGTCTTACTGAACAGTGTCCTGCTACGCAGTAAGGGACGTTAGCAATAGTTCGTAGTTCTGACTGTGGTGTTGACAACACGACCAAACTATATGTAAATGACCCGCGTACAATGCAGCATCATCTACAAGATACCATGTTCTTTACCTTCACATGCTTTGATCAAGAAGTGCCAAGGCAATGTGCGATATTCTCATAAGGGACACCTGTGCATGGCACTTGTCAAAATTAATCCCACATAAGAATAAGCTGTGCAGCATTGTTGGGAGACCAGAGCGCATCAGCGGCTCGTACTTAAAATACACACTCATTGCTTATCAGCACGTGCGTCGCGTTGCAGACCTAGCAAAACTCCGAGTTCTGATAAGCTGACGGGTCTGGAAGCCGTAATTATTACATAGCTGTCATATGAATGAAATGAGGATAACTCTGCGAGGCAGGGAGCATCCTTATGACTATGGATATCCCTTTTGAGTACTGTGTCGCACGCCAAGCTGGTTAATAAAGGCTTAGCGTGGCGCCTTGCAAGCATGACCCACTGAACGTCATCACCAACACCAGACCATTGCGCTGTCTCGTGAACAAAGTGCAGCCAAAACGACAGGGATCCTCGGTCAGAGTATTCATCGAGCAGTTGAGCGTGCGCCATGGCTTCTTCTGCTACCCAATCACCAGCCGCCTCTGATCCGCGCAGCCCACCGACGACTGCAGAGCTGTCAGACGCATTCAAGGTCGAGGTGTACGATCGCGAGGGCAAGACACATGCACTGGGAGATTTGGTCAAAGGAAAAAGAAGTGTATTGATTTTCATTCGGCATTTCTGTAAGTCCACGTATGAGGGCAACTCGGAGGCTACATAGCAGCTCCACTAGCTCCGGTCTCGTTGGCGTATGGCTGTGCGATGTTGTCAACATCGCGCGGATAGTTGGGTTCCCCATCAACCACGTAGAATTTAACACGAATGCACACAGGGTGTCTGAACTGTCAAGCCTACCTCCGGCGCATCAGCGAAGCCATACCGCCATCTAATTTACCTCCTTCTACCCAGAGTATGTCTTGCATCCTCGACGTAGAACCTGACTAAGAAAAACACTCCAAGTTCTGGCGATTGGCTGCGGTTCATATCAACCCATTGATACATACGCAGCAAAATCGGCATCCGCTTACCCCATCTACACGGACCCTTCGCTCCGTCTGCACAAACTCTTCCGCTTCCAGTATAACCTGGCTGAAGGCGGAAGCGGAGATGGCCAGAAAGACTACATGCGAAATGAAGGCAGCGCCATGGCTAGAGTCTGGGGCGGCATCAAGGGCGCTCTGGGTAGTCTACAGCATCTGAATCACGTTGGGCCCAAAGCTTTAAATGGTGGAGAAGTGGTCATCTCTGCTGGTGTGTCAACTTTCTTTCCAAACATAGAAGAACGAGCCAGCTAACATGTGCAACGTACAGATGGCGAATGCGAGTACATGTATCGCATGCAAAATACTGTAGATCACACCAACATCTCGGAGCTGGCTCAGATTATTGGCGTTGAGTGCAAAGCGTTAGACCAGAAGGAAGACGCGACGCAGCCATGTGGTGATTCATGTACGACTGAGGCCAAGTAAATATGGGCTCTGACACTGAAGCGTTGAAGCTATACATGCGATAAAGTAGCGAGGATGTGAGACAGAATTCCGTTTTGGGGATGTAATGTGCAGGAGCAATATACAGTATTTCGTCCATGTTTCGTTCTCAACACTTCTCCCTCGATGGAAGATTGACGTCATTTATTATTACTGCAGTCATCAGTGTTGAAAAGCTGAGACCGTTGACTCTTTTTTTTCATATATTTTTGCTTTACACATCAATCTCTCTTGGGTATATCTCTAGGTCTTCTCAAGTGTTCGTTGTAGCGCCTAGCAGAAATTACTGCTTATGCTTCAACCGATGTTCTACTACGGCAGTGATCGTACTAGATCATGTTGTCGTGCTAGTGGTAGCTGTGGTTAAAATGGTACAGGCGTACCTTTTTTTATATGTGTGCTAAGCCAGAACTGAGGACTCAGTACCAAAAAGCTAAGCAGAAATGAGATCCAACGGAAATATCTTTTCAGAGGCGAGTCCACATATCACTATTTTAATTTGATTATTCAGAATTCCCAAGCATTCGCCTGTTCCTTCTTTCTTATCTATAGTTTGGTAGCCAAAATCCGCCGACTATAGCGAGGCTAGGGCAGATGCAAGACGCAACCATGTGGTTTGAAGTGAAGCAAACGGAGGTTTGTACCATCCCTTACAGCAGATCTAATGTGACAATTATTACTAAAGGTTTCAGGCAGTTTGGATTTGGTTTTCAATGTTACGAGGCCTGTAAAGTTTCGACCACGACCCCAAGGTTTGAGTCGGCCCTTCTAGTTTGGGACTCTAACTGTTCTCACAATTTCAGAGCAAACTTTAGTTTGAGTGCTTACGCGAACCACACTCTACTTGGACACCAAGAAAACGTTGTTCTACTGTTCTAGCCATTTTCGAAGTGTTTGATTGTGATGGTGAGTATAGTAGGCTCATCTGGCACATGGTATACTGAGGTCCATGACCATATGGCTGGTCCGATGACGAGCCTGCGCATTGCACCATTGGAGGTATCAGAAGGATAGTGGTGAATGTGATACATTATTGAGCCGTGGGGGTATATACATTAACTTTAAACTCCGAGGATAAAACAAAAAAGATCCTAATAACGCTTCATAAACCAGTCTAGGGGACCTCATAGGAAAAGCGTTTCTATATACCCGTATCCATTAACGCTGCTTGCCTTCTCAAGCTGGCAACTTGCTCGTGCTCTTTGCGCAAGGCCCTCCAGTCGAACTTTTCAAAAGCAAAGCTCCATATCCGCTGGGCGACGCTCAAGCCCCATTTGCTCATGGATCCATTGTCGTGGTGACGGCTCTCTCGTCCAACATGCTGGACCAAACTTGGGGTAACGGCGTATCTCAGCTCGTGGCGCTCGTTTGCGAAATCCTCTAGCAGGACATCAATGTAGCCTAGATGTCGGTCCTTGAAGTATTCAACAACCTCGCCGGCTTTGACGTTGGGAAAGACAAAGGCCTGTCCGCAGCATCCATAGGCAGGCATTTCGTGAACGCCGACGGGCATGGGTTGAACGGTAATACGGCCAAGGCCAAAGAAGAGCAGGATGAGTATGGCAAGCACGGTGTAGGTTGCAAGTAGCGTACGGCGAGTGAAGAGGGCCAAGGAGAGCTTCGTTGTCGGCTGGAAGAAGCGAATGAAGAGGATGAAGGCGGTAGGGATGAGAGCCACATAGACAGAGTTCTTCAGATACGTCGACCACTCCTCGGCATTCCAGCCGAGAAACTCCTCAGTGTAGAAAAGGCGCAGATAGAGGAAATCGGGCCTGGCCCGCTGCAGGGCTGCCTTGTGCTCGGCTTCGTTGATAGCCGCTATGGTCCGGTGATACCAGCCATCAATAGCCACGGTGTCGTCCTCAAAAAGAGCGATATACGGCGTATATTGTTCTCTGCATTTATCCATGAGGTACCTGTAGTCAAATATGCCCTTCTCTTCCACCTTGTGTTGTGTCTCGAGATTGCGGATGTATTGCATGCGGTCGAAGCCGTATGCGTAGGTCAGGACTTCGTCAGCGAGTCCAGCCAGCCAGGCTTCGTTGTATGCCGGGTGTGTCTCGGGCCTCGAGTGTGGGATAAACACAATGAGGTAGATCTCTTGGCGCTCTTCGGGAGTGAGGCCCTCAAGCAGAGAGCCGACAGCATCTGGCAGATACTGAGTGCCGTCGCGCTTGAACGAGGGTATGCCGACGCATAGCTTCCTCTGCTTCTCGGGGCCGGCCTTGACCACGGTCGCGGGATTATAGGCGGATACAAAAGTCTCGGCTTGCTGGCGCCTCAGGGCGGAATAGCGCGGAGTGTATCCCTTGAGGGGGTCGAAGAAGACCGAGGTGGGATCGCGGGCGGATATCGAGTTGATGGTGTAGATGAAGCTAAAAGCAATGAAGATGGCAAAGCCTATGACGATGCGCGAGGGTGAAAAGTGCATGTTTGGCGAGCAAGCGAGTGGGCTGGACGAGATGTATGTCTGTGTGTGTGCTCAAGGGCGTGGTGGCATTGCCAAGGGGAAAGGTGGAAAAGGGAAAGGACAGTCAGGTGGTGAAGCAGGTCATGTCATCGTGAATGCGCAGTCGGGACGTGTGGAGAAAGGAAAAAAAAGATAGGAGCAAAGCAACGGCGCTGAGCGTCCGGCAGGTACGAGGCAGGTCTGAGCTGGGGGTCCACCAGGGCTGTCCGGCGGAGATCTACCACCGTAGCTGGCGAAGATAAAATTAGGAGCGAGCGTGGGCATTGGCCCATGTCGGGAGCTCGTGGCAAGGCGTCGCACAAGCCAAGCCATGGCCCAAGGCGCCGCTGTATCGAGTACGAAGGGCGGATGTCAGATACGCGACACGGCCGCATGGCCCATGGCGGATGGACGCGCCCACAGGCGTGGGTGTGGGCGTGGGCGTGGGCGTGAGCGAGATAACCAGACGCTGCCAGCTGCCTGATATGTTTCGTTTGGCGTCGTGGCTATCGATCTTCGGCGTGTTTGCAGGAAATGCCGGTCTCGGCCCTCAATGCGTGGCTTGCCACCTCGCACCGCCTGGTAGAGGGCATGCGTAAGCTAGTCGCAACCCAAGCTTGGAAAAAGGGGCACGGATGGTGAAAGGCATGGGTCAGCGCACCACAGTCTTTATATCGCTCTTAGGCCGTCGTCTAGCGATGCAAGCGCGCCCTCGGATTGCGCCTCAACCCGGTGCCTGCAGCTGAGGCGTCACGTGACGACGGCCCAGCGGCCTCAACCGCATGCACCAAACGCCGACTGGCCCTACCAGACGTACAGCACTTACATACACACGAGATGCATCCTGCGCGCCGGACTCGCTCTTGCGGATGAGCCATGTCGCCCTGCAGCACACACTGCTAGTATGCACATCCAGACACCGCCGCCGCCGCCGCCGCCACACGTGCGCAGGCCAAGTATGTACTTGTACTGGTACATACAGTCGCCTGCAGAAATCAGGGTCCGGGTGGCGGCACCATGACGAGGCCAACGGCCAACGCCAACGGCCAACGACTCTCCAACTGCGCTCCCTTCGTCCCGCCCAGGTTGACTCACACACCACCACTGCTATGATCGGTGGATGCTGCGCCTTTGGACCTGTGCCTCCTCAGGAATCCCCATTGATCCAGTCATAGCTGCCTGACTCACCCGCTGCCAGCCCTGCTAATACGCCCCGCTTGCACATGTACATATCCACCGTATATCACGGTGCCTGACATTTCTCTCCGCAGCGCATCTACAGTAGTCAACACCTAGCGTCATGCCCAAGAAGCACACACCGTCATACACCACAGCGAAGCCATCCTATGTTCACCCTTCGCTGCAGAGCTCGCGCTCTTCGCCGTCGTCGTCAACCGCCTCCGAGCCCCAGACAGTCAACCAGCGCATACAACAGCTCCGTCGCGAACAGGCTCCCAGAGCCACATCGCAGCAACGAGATGAGCTCACATCGGTAGTAAGCAACCGCACCGTGCCGCCGGAACTGAGGCGCATTCTGCATATACCCGAAGTTAATGCTCCCAAACCAAAGGCCAATACAAGGATGCGTCGGACAGCTGGCGGTGCGAGGCCCCCGCCAGGCCCAGCAGCACCCACAAGCTGGTTGCAAACAAGCCGCCACACACCCTTTTACATGAGGAAGAACAAGAGAGGGGCCCAGGAGAGCGCTGTTCGCTTTGGCGCATTGGCGCGAGCCACAGACGAGGAACGAAAGGTATGACATCACTCTCCCCAATCTCGCGCGGGCGTGTGAGTGTCGTCCAGGCTTTAATGTTGTAGTTCAGGCTTCTCACTCTTGACAGCGCCTACCGCATCCTAGAAGCCTCGTCCACCAATGCCTGCGAACGTTTGCGCTGCATTGGCAGGAGCTTTCCGAGTACGAACAGCACTACATCCCCTCGCTGCCGGCATCGCTCAAAGAGACCCTGATGAGCTATTTGACAGTATACGGAGAGAGGGGATGCGTCGATTTCAAGTCTTTGAAAACGCTTTTCCAAAATGAAGATGGAGGAACCGCAGGCTGGGATGAGGTGCAGTTCCTGGATCTCTCTGCCTTGCTAAACGAACACCTGACATTGCACGATGTTGGTAAATGCCTTAAACGCCCGAGCGCAGCGGCGGCTGCTCATGTTCATGTGGAAGCACTTCGCATCACGGACGAGGTAGCAGAATCGTGGGAACAAGAGGCAGACGACGAGGGAACACTGGCCTCCTCAATACCAGCAGCAAAACTCCACGTGCCATATTTTGCCAACCTCAGTCGGCTGTCTCTTGCCAACCCTGGGCCGTGGGCGTCGTGGCCAGAACTGCTTCGCATTTCGCCCAATCTCAACAAGCTGACGCACCTGTCGCTGGCAAACTGGCCTCGGCCGTCCATGACACCGAACGCGAACACGGCTTCAATGGTATCCAAACACACGAGCGTATCGCTGGGTGGGTCGCACTTTTATTCGGACCTTGACGAAGACTGGCACGAAGCGACCAACATTCTACGGCGCTTCTCAAAAGACACGTACTCGTTGCAGTGGTTAGACTTGGAGGGCTGCGGCTGGCTCAAAGCACTGACGTCCCATCCCGGAAAGTCGGGCGTAGACGCAGGCCTGAGCACCGAGGAATGGAGCACCCAAGAGGGAATACCCGGGCCGGATTGGAATGATGCCTGGAGGCGCATCACCTATGTCAATGTCTTTCAGGGTTGGATACCGAGCGACAGCCAGAGCCTGCAGAACATGCCCGCAGGAATAGTGCCGGTGCAACTGCTGCGCTGGCTGAGGGACAACAAGGACAAGGAGGATGTCAAATGGAGGCTAAACTCTGATGAGACGGGCCATGCTGTGGCAGAATGGGTGAACCGAGAAAAGGTAGCCAGGCTGGTGGCCATGGACATTCAGGCCATGCGGAGACGCGGGGAAGGATCGTGGTGTCGGATTGATTTTGGATGGGGTGCTTCTGGGGAGAAGATCGCATAACAGTACTAGTACTAGACGGACGGGAAAGGAATGCCAGGAGCGCGCGTCGAGTCAGCGCCATCCCAACAGACTGTGTTGGAAAAAGAAAAGCAAAAGAAAGCCCGGTGGTAGACTCGGAGCTCATTCAATCAAAGCACAAATCTCCGATTGAGACGCCACCCCTTTTCCCTTCTCGGAGGTCGCGAAGAGGCGGAGAGAGGAAAAGGAGAATGTCACTTATCACGACCAACTAGCTCCGGCACGGATGTGTAAAGATGATGATAGGCGTTGTTGAAGTGGCCCGGGCGTCTCTCGTGTCAAGCAGATGACGCTATTTCTCCGAGACCGCCTCGTTTTTCGGGACTTCTGGTACTGCGCAATGACTCGACTAGGAGGACAGAAAGTGGGCCAGGTACGAGTGCAGATTTAATTATACGTAGCCATCATTTCTCAACACACACGGCCAGGCTCGCGTTGTGTGCTTGACGCAGCTGGAGCAGGGTGACCTTGTCTCGAATATATCAGGTGAGAGAGGCAATTACGTATGTTCTATAGATAGTTATCGAGTATAGAAAGGTAAAGGCGCAAGAGAAGACGGAGGCAGCGGCTCCGGTGCATGAGGATGGTCAAGTCATATCGAGATTAGATGGGATCGTAGTACACGTAAACGCAGCTCTAGGACCATCACGTGGCAGCCATGCTTTTGCCGCGCGATTCAAACGGTGCGCCTACCGAGAGCGCGGCTGACGAGGCACCAAGGCAGGAACGAACGAAGACCGTTAGGCAATCTTCCTTTCTTTTCTCGCTTCATCGTGTTCTTAACAAAGAAACCTGGGGACGGAACATGTGTGACGGGAATCTGAAACGGTGACACGGCAAGGTGGAACGCATTGCGCTGACAAGCAACGGATAGAGGGGACGCGATGACGCGGACGGAGCAGCACGTAACCGACATGGTGCAAAGATCGTGGGTACGAAGCTGACGGCCCAGCTCAGCTACAGAAAAGGGCCACGTGCACGAAGGATTATGTGGTTTGTCGTATTGAGAGTACATGGTCCTGCAGCAGTGTTGGGAGCTTGTTGTGCTCAGTTGGTGGTACACAAGGAACAAGTGAAGCAGCGAGGTAACTGCCAAGACGGGGTTTTGTTTCCAGAAAACGGTTTCATATCTATTGCTGTACGTGGCCGATGGTGTAGGAACCAGCGTTCGATGCGGAGGCCGGACAAGCATAGTGGACATGGATTCGGGAGGATGCTGACTACACACATGTACCTGCCCGTTTCTATCGTGATGTGGAGATAAGGACAGAAGACCGACAGATTGGGCCAGTCAGCTCGTCAGCAGCGAGGGCGTGTTGAACAGGCAGTACGGACAGTCCGCGGGCTTTTCACCCGGTGCAGCCCTAGTCCCGGAAGCGCTGGGTGTTGCACGCAGTGGTTGCGCATGGCTGTGGTGTGTAAAAAAAGACCAGTCTGCAGATTCGAGTGTCAGGCGTGGTAACAGTACAATACTGGCACGATGGCGGCGGGAGGGCTAGGCGGCATTGGGCAAGCGTGCGGCGTTTCAGCCAAGCATAGAGCCGAACGCGCGTCACTGCGGCAAATCCGGCCCCTGGAGAGCCGTGCAAATGTGCGTGCAGCGAGCGACAAGTCTACTCCTCTCTGTACCGTAGATGCAGATGCAGTAGCAGAACCAGCGCCGCCGTCGTCGCTGGCGTGCGTACGTGCCGTCAACGCCATGCATGGCACGCCGCAGTCTGCGCGGCCAGCTGCACTGCCCGGGGCACGCCGCCACACCCCACTCAGCAGCGCTGAGCAAGCAGCAAGCTGGACGCCATTGTGCCCGTACTCGTACAACAGCTATGTACAGTACCCACGGTGCCATAGATAGACGGCAGAGTCATGCAGCCCTGGCTGGGCTGGCTGGCGAACTGCATTGGGCAAGGCTGTGGGGGGGCTACCGCCACGCCTGGCCCTGGCGCGCGAAGCCCGGTCTGAAACGCGCCGCATCCTTGCCAATCCTTTGGGGGTTCTATCCACAGAGCCTGTTCCTTCAAAAAGCCCGCCCTATACCGCGCGCCGCCTGCAATTATCATTTTTCGCGCTCCTGTATGTAAGCGGTGCTGGTCCCCCACCTCCCCCCTCTCCCTTCGTCCTGCTGGCCTGTCGTCGTCCAGTCGTGACTTCCTCGTTCGTCGTGGACTTTACCCTCGCTCCACCCGCCATTTCCACTTTTTGTACGACTTGACTCTCTCCCCCTCTATCCTCTTCTCCCCCTTTGGCCCTACATCCCCACACACACTCTTCTGGGCCATTCTGCGTCTCGCCTCAACACCGCCCTGTACATAGCGTACATACTCTCTGCCTGCGCACCGCGCTCTCCTCGTGTCGCCGCCGCCGCCGCCGCCGCCGCCACTACCACCACCGCTGTCCACCAGCAAAGCGTTCGCCCACGATGCTTACCTTCAAGAAAGCCTTAGTGCTTTCTCTCGCCTGCCTCACTCTATTCTTCATCTTCAAGTCGCAGCATCACGGCAGTACCGCCCCCAACTACCGCAATGCACACGATATGCCCCGTCCCACCGCCTGGGTCAATCCAGCAGACCGAGAGAGGGAAAGGCAAAAGGCGTTGAAGGAGAAGGAGGCCCAGAAGGCAAAGGCAGAAAAGGCAAAGTCAGAAAAGGCAGACAAGTCCTTCGACATGCCCGACACGCCATCCAAGAAGCCCAAGACTCAAGTGAGCCTCGACGAGCTCCGCAAGAAGCCCCTTGCACAGCAGCTCGAGTACCAATTCCCCTACGACGTCGACTCCAAGACCCCGGCATACATTTGGCAGACTTGGAAGCACTCCCCCGACCAGGGCGAGTTTGAAGAAATATTCCGCGAGCCAGAGGCCAGCTGGACCGTTAAGCACCCTTCGTTTGTCCACGAGGTCATTACCGACCAAGTCGCTCTCCACTTGATCAGGCACCTCTACGCCTCGATCCCCGAAATCGTCGAAGCCTACGACGCCATGCCTGTTCCTGTTCTCAAGGCCGACTTTTTCCGCTACCTCATCCTCCTCGCTAAAGGCGGCATCTACTCGGACATTGATACCACAGCATTGAAGCCCGCGTTTGAGTGGATCCCCTCGGATGTCCCTGCCAACACATACGGCATGGTCGTTGGTATCGAGGCAGACCCAGACCGTCCAGACTGGGCCGAGTGGTACTCTCGCCGCATTCAATTCTGCCAGTGGACCATCCAAGCCAAGCCCGGCCACCCTGTCCTCGTCGACGTTGTAGCCAGAATCACCGAGGAAACATTGAACCGTAAGCGTGCCGGCAAGCTCTCCAAGGACCACAAGGGCATAATTGAGTTCACTGGCCCCGCCGTATGGACAGACACCATCTTTTCGTATTTCAACAACCCCGACTTCTTCGACATGAGCACAAGCAAGGGCAACATTACCTGGGAAAACTTTACCGGAATGAAGGCCCCCAAGAAGGTTGGCGATGTCATTGTTCTTCCCATCACTAGCTTCAGCCCGGGTATCAAGACCATGGGCGCCGGCGAAGACGACGACCCCATGGCGTTTGTCAAGCACAACTTCGAAGGTAAGCAACAGTCATCTTAGTTTTGCCGTTTGTACCAGACCTAACAGATCAATAGGCACATGGAAGCCAGAGAGCCTGAGGCATATTGGAGAGATCTTCAACTAATGTATCCCTTGGCCCTTTTCTTTCTTTTCTCCTCCTCCAACCACTATCCGCGCCGGCCCAACGACTATCCCAAATGCACAAGCCGTGTGCACGTTGCCGACCACACAGTGACGAAGTGGCCTGCAAGTAAGCTTTTCGTCTCGGTGACACTCCATCGGCCGAACGGCGGTATTCCGGATATTTGCGCCAACCGGAATGTGGTGCGGGCCGACTCTTTATTCTCTTCTTTCTCGGTGTTCCAGTATTCTACCTGCTCCTTTGCACAGAGAGTAGGGGCATGGAAGGATAGACACTTGAGAAGCAGGAAACATGTATGGTATGCATACCAGTCGCTTGATACCGACCTGTGTGACATACAACAATAGTTTCCTCAGTCGGCTTCAAGCGCTGAAGCTCGACTACAAATATGACTTGAAAGAGGTTTCTTTTTGTATTCATTGTAAATCAACATGAGTTGGGTCTTCTTTTGTTGTTCTTCTTCATCTTCAAATCGTGTGTCTTTGGAAGACGCCGCAGAGACAATTTCTAGAATACACAGTTTTAGACAACACATTTTTCTTTTCCCTGCGTTTGGAAAGTGATTTTGAGAAACACGTCATTTACGCACAACTAACATGGGGCATCAGAATGTCATAACTACACTCCTACAATATATGTTCCAAATGGAGATCGAAGAAAGAAGCAAAAGAGCAACACCAACGCCAAACGGGGTATCATAATTGTCGAAATACAAAGGAAAAGAGCATGACAGCTTCTCTTCATCAAGACAGGTTACCTTTCTTTGGCGCCCAGCCAAAGGAAATCCCCCCCCCCCCCATCAATGCCTCGCCGAGCCCCCAAACGCTTTCCCAACCGTATCAAACATGGTCAACAGACTACCACCCAGCGTAGGCCGTCGCTCCATCCGCCGCTCCCGCGCATACCGCCGCTCGTACTCGCGCTCCGTGTCCGGGTCCAGCTCGCCGTGGTACGAGGCCGCGTGGCGAGGCATGTACTTATTGCTGTTGTTATCCTCGCTGGTACGACCGCTGCTGCCATTGTCGTGCGGACTCGTGCTGTACTCGGATGTTGAGCGCCGGTGCGGCGGCGCGTACGGGGCGTACCCGGCTGGTGGAGGGTACGAGGCTGGGTACTGGAAGTGCTGGGGGTTAGGCTGGTGGATGGGGATGGCGCTGCTGGATTGGGGCGGTGGTGGTGGTTGAGATTGTTGGGGTGGCTGCGTGGGGTATGTTGTTGATGAGGTCGAGTAGGTGCGAGGGCGGCTTGTGTACTGTGGCTGTTGCTGATGGTGTTCGTTATGATGGTAAGGATGATGGGGATGAGGCATCTCGCTGTGGGAGTATGTTGGCGAGGATGAGTATGTTTGTTGCTGCTGTGGTGGCATTGGAGGGGGGTAGCCTTGAGAAGAGGACCAAGGAGGTCCTGGTGTGGTGGGATAGGGTGGTGCTTGGCGTGGATACTGCGTAGGCAGGTATCCGGATGCGTTGGAGTCGTAGGACGACATGGTGGAAATTGGTCTGAATGCTGTTCAAGATGGGTGTGTGTGTGTGTGTGTGTGTGTGTGTGTGCCTGGGACGGGCCGCTGGTGGTGTTTATATCTAGGGTCGTATACCCCGCGGACCAGGCAGGATATCTCTCGTATTGCCTTGTGTCCTTGGCCCTGTTTCGAGGGTTTGCTGATCGCCAAGGCCGTATGGCGTATGTGTCTGTACGCTGGTGTTTACGCGACTCGTCTATGTGCTCCAGGGGTACGGATAGATGTACGATGACGGCAGTAGATAATAAATTTGTCGCAAGCGTTGCATCTATCTTATCTCAAGCAATTGCATCTGTCGCTGTAGCAAAGTCTTATTATATACTAGCTACACGCAGCTGGACCAGCCTCGCGTGCTTGGCAGCAGTGTATTCGCCGTCGCCCGTCTCCAACGGTCCACATGTGGAACGAGGTTGACATGGACGCCGAACGGCTAGTTCTTGCGGGGGAGGCTTCCCATCGAATGAACTTTCTTTTGCGATTCAGTTAGGTTTGTCCTGCTTCATGATCGCGACGGGGATAGGGCGGAAACGTGAGGGGGCAATGAAATTGTCAGCCCATGATGTCACCGCTCTAGCCGAATGCTGTCTGAGGCAGTTGTCAAGGTTCCTGACGTTAGCGAAGGGTCGATGGTGTGCAGCGAACACATGTTGTTGGTGGAAAGGGACCTGGAGCGTCGCCGATCATTCTCAAGAACATGCCGTAGAACCGTAAAAGAAGCTTGGCCTGGATACCGCGGTTCTGCGTCTTCGATTGGGCGACGCCGCTGTCGGATTTACTGTACAAGTAGGTGTACACAACATATAGAGAATGTACGCATACCTTACGAGGAAATAATTGGTTCCTGTTGCAACGCATTCGTTTATGAATTCCTTCTGCAAATGAATGCTTGTGTGGGTAAGGCCGAGAATCTTTGTGTCGTGCCTGTGTGACAGTAGGTACTTGTATATTGTCTGCTGTATGTGGCCTCACAGAGCACACTTGGGCTGCGATAGAGCTGTCGACGGCATTGCAGAGGCCGCGTGTGTTGCTTTGCCATTGTCATCCTGTGCACCGAAAATGGTCCGTAATGTGTTCACGAGTCCAGTCTTGCCGTCATTTCCGAGCAGCAATGTCGTGAGGCTGTGCTGCTGGTTGCATCGCCACGACGCCGCCACTGTATAGCGCTCGATTGCGCTGCTGCCTTACCAACGACGTGATTGCCAAGGGCAGCTTCGTCATGAGCCAAACCGTTTCGCTTGACCCACCCCACCATTTCCCAGGGCTGAGTCTTACTCAGCCACCCTCACCTCTCGCCTGACTGGTTCCGACAATCAGATTCGTGAATTTCATTTCCCCTCTTATTTTCCATACCGACCGCCCTCGGGTCTGCGTTGCGTCGATCTTCTCTTTTCCCATACTGCTGGCGCTGCACTGTTCAGAAAGCGGGCAGCCATGTCGTACTACAACCAACCACCAGGCGGCTATCAGCAACCGTACCAAGGCCGTAAGTCGTTAGGGTCCTCACTGTACAGCCCGGCCATCTTTGCAGCCCTCACAGCATGCCGCGGCTTGGCGCTGACCTGGACTCGATACTAATATCTCACAGAACCCCAAGGTTACGGACAACATCAGTACCAACCACCCCCTCCACAAGGTTATTCTCAACCTCCAATGCAGTACCAACAGTACGGCGGATATCCGCCTCAGCAAGGTTATGGCCAGCAACCACCTCAAGGCCAGTACGGCGCCCCACCGCCGAACCAGTATGGCGCACCACCTCAAGGTCAATACGGCGCCCCGCCCCCAACACATGGTTATGCTCCTCCTCCAGGGCCGTACCAGCAACCACCACAGGGTCAGTATGGTGCACCTCCAGGCCCCCCGCAAGGCCAGTATGGCGCACCACCGCCGCAAGGACAGTACGGAGCGCCACCACCAGGTCAGTATGGAGCTCCTCCTCCACCAGGCCAATATGGAGCTCCCCAGCCAGGCGGTTATGGCGGCCCGCCAACTCAACCGTCTCTTGGTTACGGCCAGCAAACAGCCAACATCGACATGATGAGAGATGTTGAAGCTATCCGCAAAGCCATGAAGGGTTTTGGCACTGATGAGAAGGCGCTGATCAGCATCTTGGCCAAGAAGGATCCTATCGAGATTGGAACTCTCCATGCACAATACAACCAGCGCTTGATGCGCAATTTGATCCAGGATCTCCAAAAGGAGACAAGTGGCTACTTTGAAAGAGGCTTAATCGAGATTGCGCGAGGTCCCCTGGTGGCAGACTGCTACAACCTCATGGAAGCTATGAAGGGTATGGGTACCAAGGAAGTTGTCCTAGACGATGTCCTCGTTGGTCGCAGTAACGCCGATATCAACGCAATCAAGCAAAAGTACCAGGAGCTCTTCAAGCGGTCACTGCAAAAAGATCTCCAAGGCGATCTGAGCGCTGGCACAGAGCAAATGTACGACATGATCATCTCTGCCCGCCGTGCTGAAGACTCGCATCCCGTCATTCCCCAAGAGATTGAGCAGGCTGTGACGGACCTGCAAGGCGGCATAGGAGGTTTCACCGGCAAGAACGCGCCTCTTGTCTGCCAGATTCTTACCAGCAAGAACGATGCCCAGCTCAGAGCCATATCACAGAGCTACCAACAGCGTTTCCACAAGTCCCTCGACAGCGTGTTGAAATCTGCGTTTTCGGGCCACATGGAGGACGCGCTCCGACTCCTGATTCACCGTGCTGTCAACCGGCCCGAAGCCGAAGCTGTCCGTCTGGAAGAGTCCATGGCTGGCTTGGGCACAAAGGATGAGTTGCTTGTACAGCGTGTCGTCCGCTGCCACTGGGACAGGAATTTCATGAATGCAGTTAGTGCTGCGTACAAGCAAATCTACAAGAGGGACCTTGTCAAGAGGATAGAAGGTGAAACGCGGGGTGATTATGAAAGGCTCATGGTCGCTTGTGTGAAGCCTTGAGCGGTTTGTGAGCATAGGGCGGTTTTCTGACGGTGTCGTGTTATGATGCCTTTTTTTTCCTTGTTCTATTTCGCGATTCTTGACAACATGGGAGGGGATACCCCAGGTCGGTCTGTTAGAGTCTTTTCCATTCTTCCTTCATGAAGGCGCAAGGCGTAAGGCTTGCGTCATCTTTCTCCAATCAATGTTTCATTTTCCATTTCTTCTATTGCATAGTGAATTGATTTTCCTATACAATCTGAAATTGTGGTAAGGTATATGAGATACGCAGTTATAAACTTGCCAAGGCAGGTTCCAACAGGCTTCCTGTACAGCAATGATATTTCTTGTACGTGTTCTACAGCTTTCACGAAATCGATTGCTACAATCTTCCTATTTCGACTCATGCTTGATACGCTGGCGGTGGAGACAGCACTGCTACCTCTCTGCTCGCTCCGCCCTGCCGCATCAAGTCCTGAGCGACATCATGCTCCCATATTCTCAACGGCGGCGGTGGCTCTTCCGGCGGTCCCAAATACCCACTGGGCCGAGTCATAGGTTCAATCAGCACATTTTTCATTTCGACCTCATGCTCCGACTCCTTGCCCGCACATGCTAGCAGCAGATTGTACTTGACGTCGTAGTAGAGCGCGACAGCGTATGTCTTGAAAGTCGGCGGCACAATGTTGTTGATCTGGAAGCCATCAAGGACGGTATCCTGGGTGATTTGTATGCCGGGCTTGCTGTAGCGCTGATTGAAGAGATCGAATTTCTCGATGCTCTCACTGCGCACTTCGCCGTCGGCTGTGGATGCAAGCGGAACCCGGTAGTGGATGTGAGCGCTGACTTGCGCACGGATGCCGCGGAGGTGGATGGGTGCCGGTTGCTCGCATCCGTCGCTCAAGGTGGCTTGGAGCGAGATCTGGATCGCGGTGCTTGCGCCTACGCGGTACTGGGCGGGAGCGCGGAGTACGAGGAGTGAGGTTGCAGACGAATCTTCTTGTTTGTCCACGCCGCGCAAGCTCGTCGTCAGCCGCTTGAATGACGCGCGCCGCTCCTTGGATGAGTCTGGCGTCGATGGCCTCGACTTGCGCTCGAATCTTATCGGAAATGGACGCAAAAGAGGCTCTGGGCTGGGTGCGTCGAGCTCTGGCACCGATGGGCTGAAGCGCAGTTGATGTACGACGACAGGGTTCAGAGTAAAGGACGTCTGCTCTGCAACGTATTCTGCCCAGAGGAAGTACTCGTTGCACACATCGTTTTCATTCGCCCAGAGGGACGGTGGAAGCCGATGGCCACTCTCGTGCTCAAATAGTTCGTCTGGCTTGAATGGTGCTTTGTTTTGTAGACTGGCGTTTGCCTCGACGGCCTCTGGGAACTGGAATTCGAACGGGTACTCAACACGTGAAGGCGGACATGTTGCACTGGGCATCCGGGTCCTTGACAATGTCTTCTCATGGCAAAACAGCTCGGTTTCAGCAACATGCGGACTTGTTGGATTGAGGCTATTGGAGATACGACATGTTGTTTTGCCAATGAACTTGATAGTGACGCGCTTGATTTGCAATCGTGCCTTGACATGGACTACTCCTTTGACAACGTCGTTGTTGGTGTGAACACTACGTCGGCTTGTTCTGGTAAATGCAATAGATATTGGTCCTTCTGGTTTGTTTTCTCGATCTGGATGGTGATGGTCGCTGTACAGCTGCGGTTGAACCACGTAGCTATAAAGTGCACGCGGCGGCCGCTGTGTTTGACTCGCTAACGGAGTTGCCATCTGGACTGTGCAGGCAGTCCAACAGAAAGAATAGTAGGCGAGACAGTACAGAATTCGAGTACAGACTTCAATACTACGCCATGCGCTTGAAAAGATAGCGTTAGTGATGTCTTACAAATACAGATGTTACAAAGCCATTTGCTCCAACGCATGCATAGGGCGCACAAGGAAGCGCGGTAATATACCCCGCTTCTGAACTTCGAGCTTACTTACAGACGTTCGATCGGCAAACACCAGCTTCGTATTAGCTAAACTTCTACCGTCCGTATTCGAGGTCACTGGAGTGCCAAGGACTTTGTTGAGTAGCTGTTGATGAAACTCTGCTGTGGATATGAAATCGCATACTAGGAAGTCCACTCGTTGACATATGATATCGAAGCCTGTTAAATATTCTTGAAAAGCCCTCGGCTGATAATGATGAAAACTTGTGAAAGCATGGAGAGGCGTTGTAGGATCGATGCAGTGGTGTTGCAGATAAGGATGTCATTGGTTGGTAATTGCTCTCACCCAGCTTAAGACCTCGGCCTAGGATCCAATAGATACGCAGCATTTCCCCTTAGTTTTACCGCCGCTTACAGCGTACATCTCGTTGCGTTGCGAGTAAACATCTCAATCTTTTTCGTATCCAAGTTTTGAACCGAATCGCTTCATTGGTCATGCAACCCGCTTATCACGTGGAAGAAGCTGGTGGGCGTACCAGCGGTGGCTGTGCAACTTCAAACGCAAGTGCCTAGGCATCTATCACCACCCATCCGGCACAGCAGCGTTGCATCGAAATCATTTTCCAAACATATCGCACGGCAAGTCGTGGACAGAAGGATACGAGATGGGGAACATAGAAGCAGGGAACTTAATTTGGAATTTCGAGGCTGTAACTAAGTATAACATCCGCAGAGTATTTGGAACGATGCGCCTGACCAGCAAGCCCACATAAAGAAGAAAACCCCCAAAGAATAGATCAACCATCTAACAATAACGCCGACTAACCAGAACACCTAAAAACACCAAGTAACTGGGTCAAGCTTATTAAAACCCCTCACCCCTCCGAAACCTCGCATCCGCTTCTAAGCCTAGAATTGTTAAAGATCTGGCTCAAAATGGAGTTGTCGAAAGACTTACGTCATCTGAGCTGGTTGGAAGATCTTCCCTAAATAATTCATCCTGGTAGTTTATCGAGCATTGGCATTGTACGTTGTGCAGGTGCTGTCACGCCAGTGGTTGCAGCAATTAGCACATCCAGTATCGGTCTTGTAGCTGTTGTCGCCGCCACATCTACAGCAGATCCACCGCCATACCTCCTGGCGTTCTGGCCGCTGGCGATAACCAGGATATGTACCAGTATTCGAGGCCCCGGAGCTAGGGAATGTACATCTGTAATCGCTGGTATGATTGGACCGGCAGCAGCTGCATCTTGTATGGCCGCAGCCGTAGATGGGGCAGGACGTAGTGAGGGAGTTGTTCGCACCGTCGCCGCACTGGCAGCAAAACCAATAGTCGTACATATTGCCGATTTATGGTTATCTTGCTGAGGAGGGTTGGTAAGAGGCAACGGAGATGATCAAGGATGCGTTGGACGTTTTTGAAAAGAATAGTAAGAGCTGCGAGCGTGAAGAGGAGTGCGAGTTTGTGCTGTATCTCAGTAGGAGAAGGGGATGGAGATGTTATACTAAGCTACGACGTCCTCTTTGAGTCCTGTAACATGGCTGTACCACAGTCACCGCCCTCGATGAGCCCTTTGCCTTGCGATCGGGGCACAAAGAGTAGCATCTGATGACCATTAAGCTTCATTTTGCCGCCTGGCAAAGCAGTGCCCATCGCCCCATTTGTCCCCTAGCAGAGTCCTTTCGTACCAATGAAGCGGAAGAAGGACCATGGCTCAGCCAACAAAGCACGACGCGTCTTGTAGGAAACAGCCCAATAGTTGGGAGAAAGTGGGGTTTCGCCAGGCAATTCAGGGGAAATAGGATCCTCAGGAAAATGAGGTATTCACCGCCAGAAGTGCGCGACATAAAGTCAGCATGGGTGGCAGCCAAGTAGGCAAGAAAGTCCGAATCGTTGCCTTGACTAGTACGAGAAGGTAAAAACAAGGCAAAAATTAGGCCAAAAGGCAGTTTTTGCCCTCTTTACTGTCAGATGGGTACTTGGCGCATAGTCCTCCGGCCAACTCAACAAATCGGCCGCAGCACAGGGCCAATTCTCCTTTCGGGGAAAATCAGAATCAGGCTAGCATTCGTGTGCGTCTTTCGAATTCTCCAGTCGTATGGTCTAATCTCGGTCACCAACATCTATCCTTGCTGTCGCTGCAGAAGGAGCCGTCGGGAGGCGTCTACCGTCCTCTTTGGAGGGTGGGCAGTGGTCTCAAGTACATGTGTACCTGCTTTACGCGAGATCATCTTGCATGGGATTTTGAGCCCAGGCATTTGTTCGCACTCCACAGCGACGCTCCTCGTGAGAATCTGGTGTAAGAAATAATATACCATAGTGACAGCATGTGAAAAGACGCGCACACAAAACTGGCAAGCAACAAAACGCTGTAGTGCATGTAACTCGTTCATTGAAGAAAACTCCTATAATCATACAACATCTCCACCAAAACCAACCCAAGATACCAAATCATCCAAACAATGAACATCCTTCGTCGTGGGACCCGTCTCTAAGAAGCAGACACAATACCGCTCTCGGATACAAAACTAGCACTCATCAGTTGAATAGAAAGTCAAGTATGAAGGGAGCTGCCGTACATGGGCGAGAGTATAATCACTATGTCTTTTCCAACCTGCAAGCAACACATCTCTGGTGGCTACAGCTTGTGCACACGACCTGCCAGTCACCCATGGGCCCGTCACCGCATGACGAACAAAACCATACCACACTGCCATCGGTGGCCGCTGGTGCATGGTCGTATGGATTCTGAGGAATGGTTGGCGAGAGGGGGGTCGACATGTCAAGACGAGGGAGCTCGTCGTCAGAGAGATAACCAGTAGAAGCGGGCAAGTGGTGCTGAGCGGAGTGCTGCTCGGTAAGGTAACGAAGATTGGAATTCACGGCCATGGTGATAGCGGATTGTAATAATGCGTCAAGAGCAGGAAATTTAAGAGGATGGAAGAAGCGTGTTCACTGATGGGTGTGTGTGTGTGTTTGTGGCACGGCGATTTGAGAACTAAATAGCATCTTTTTTGACCAAGCCTGAGTCCTGCAGATGCCTTGAATTTGTCCCTCTTCTTTGCTGCGCCTTCTATAGACGATCCACTCCTGAGTTCTCCAATGCCACACCGGACTAGCAATTTCAGCGGGTGGGTAAAAACACGCAACGTGACACTGGGAAGCGGCCAGTCAGTTTCCAGAGCGTCATGGAGGAATGAGCAAGCTCCAAGGGCGACTAATCAGAACGCATGAAGAGGGGGTGCATAGCCAGGCTCTTAGAGCGTCAGTGCGTGATTGCAGTCGTCCTCAGGCCGAGAGTGGGTATCTGCTACTCTTTGTATGCCTTGCTCTAACCAAGATAGCTGGTGCATCCTGTAGTTTCAGCTGCGTCGTTCATACACCGAGTAGGCGTACAATACTGGGGTGTAGAAGCATCCGGTGTGACAATGGACTTGGCGACGGAAGGCGACGACGTAGGGCGGCATCGTTGGAGGACGAGATGCCCAAAGTAGAAAAGAAAAGTACAATGACGTTTGCCTAGTTGCCTTATTGCCTGGTTCGTACAGCACGGCAGCATTTCGCATCGAAAAAGGAGTCCTGGAGCCAATGTAAGTACGAGTCTCGAGATGAGCAAATGCCCAACAAGGGGACGACTGTGATAACCTTCAGACTTACAGTAACGTAACCAGCAACCCAGTGACATGATAGGATGAAAAAATCTCGGTAATTCCTAGTCTCAAGTCCAATTTAGGAAATTCAGCAACTCTGCGATTTTACATTCATGCACTTCCGCGCCCAGATCTTGCAGTACTCAAAACCTCGATAGACACAGCCCCAGCGAAATTTTCAACTTGATGAGTTCGTTTCTCCGGAAACCCAAACTTCCAGACCGGTAGATGGCGTCAGGCACCCCTAAGTTTCTTGACCGGCTGAGCCGTGCAAATTTCTTCATTCCTGTATCAGCCACAGCCTTTCGATGCCCGATCCTCAACAACTTCACCAGCATAGCTGGGAACTTTATTCATAACATTGTAGCCTGAAAACTCATTTCCGAGGAAGCCTTTGCTGTGCAGTGGTTGACCAGTGGTGGTTGTTGCTTGCGGCCGGCTTGTGGCAGTGCAAGAGCTAACGCATAGGAGATTACGGTCTTTCTCTCATACCGGTATCCTTCGCCAGACTAGTCTCCGGGTACAATTTGGTTGAGATGTGTTGAAGCCCAAAGGCGATGCTGCGCGAAGTCAGTCACATGGACAAAAACAGGCGGGGGGACTCTGACTTTTCACACCGACTTTTGCCATTTCCCCGATCGAGCATTGTTAGGCAGATTCACTGTATGCTGAAGTGAAATGAAGCGGGTATTGGGCTGGCAGTGGATCACTGCGACCAAAATCATTCTGAGTATCAAAGGCTTATGTGCATCATTCACTCCAGATGCAGGACCCGACGTATATACCCAAAGGCTCACCAGCCTCAGACCCAATGCTAGCATGCTCTTGGTGAAGCATTTTTTTTAGATGCAACCTTTTCGCCCGTGGCGGGCATGCATGATAAGTGAATATTTCCGCAAACAGCGAGCAATTGAGTCGAGGCGCCAAAATGGCTGAGTTACTATTCCCAAAAGCTGACCGAGACCAAGATAATTTCAAGGTTTTTCATTTCTCAGCCCAGCCTTGCAACTTCGGTGAATGCAATAGGACTAGCTCCAGTAAAGTCCTGCATTCGTAGTCCTCCAAGGCAGTCATCCGTGATGACAGCGAGGCTGAACGGTTCGCGTGGTCTCTTTTCATGTGATACATATCGAATAGAAAAGAAAGCGTGGTGCGTCCGAACGGCAAGGCTGAACAAAAAAGTTCTAAGGTTATCATCCAGGCAGATGCACGATGCTGTTTAGTAACTCATCTGCTCCTCTGGGCCATGATCAACTAACAAAGTAAGAAAGGAGAAGTTCTCTGATAATAAAAGAGTATCAACGAAGCAGATGTACACGTTTTTGCTTCAAAGAGGACCTCGATAGGAAAAAAGCAGCTGTGAACGTTGGTTCCTGTGGATCAGCCCCAGAGTCGTGGAGGGAGGATCATGACGTCGGCAACGGCCGCGCTCCGCCGATTGGGCAGACGGCGCGTCGCACGCGCGTAGCCATCACTCGCTATGGAATCGAAGGTTTCTGAGTTGGTTATCCAACGCTCGACAGGATATTTGTAAAATCCCGACTGCATTGCGTGCATGGTATGTTAGTATGACGTGGCCCGCGGTGTTGCCAAGGGTTCGCCTTCGGCAGTAGACTAACCGCGCATTGTTCGCGACCTTGGCCCGGCGGGCTGTGTTGTGCAACACCAGGATACCTGCTCACCAGCCTTCTTTCGAGGGCTCCTGGAGTGAGCGCAGCCATTGTACCTATTTCGTACTGCCATCGCGATGACACCACCAGCAGTCACCGATCCGCCAAAGCCGGGCGCAATCACCAACCCCGCGATAGAACAAAAGATCGGCCAGGCAACCTCCGTCATCATTCCTCTCCTCGAATTCGGCGCGTTGGGCTACGAAACCTGGGTGTTTGTGTACTTGATTTGTATAAAATACCTTGCAGATCCTTCAGACGACATACGACGCGACTTCAACATCCAGCCCCGACGGTCGACCGGCATCGCGCTCATCGTCGTCTACGCCCTTCTCCTCCTGTTCCTCACCATAACATGGCTGCGCCTCCTACAAATGATATGGTCTCAGCCCGATGTTGTCCCGCTTGGAGATACGTCGCGAGAGAAAGAAGACGCAAGTACTAAGGACTTCGCGTTCGACCAGTATGACGCATTCATCTGCGACTACCAAGGGCTGCCGCTCTGGTGCGACAAATGCCACAACTGGAAGCCGGACAGGACGCATCATTGCAAGGAGCTGGGCCGATGTGTGAGGAAGATGGACCATTACTGTCCTTGGGCTGGTGGAATCATAGCGGAGTCCACACACAAGTTCTTTATGCAATTCGTAGTATACGCAGCACTGTATACCGCGTTTACCTGGATCGTAATAGCCGTCTTCCTTGCGGAGCGCAGTTCAAAGGTGCGTGTACTTAGCTGCCGCTGTCGAACATCCAGCCGAATACTGACATATTCCAGATGGGCTCACGACCTGGAACTTGGATTGGCGCCCTTGTAGTGGCCGTACTGTTCAGCATCTTCACCTTCACCATGTCTTGCATGACGGGCTGGAATCTCATGATTAATTACACCTCGGTCGAAGGCATCCAGCGCGGTGGCATTCACAACATTGCCTTCCTCATTTCTCAGCCGTCTCGTCGATCTAGCACCACTGTGCCACCACCGGGGACTCCGCCATCGGCGTCCAGCAAATCTCATAAGAAGAAATCTGCCAGAGCCTCGGAAAGAGATGGTGTCGAAGAGGACTGGCCTATCTTAACGACTGTGATGCGACCCTCCAAACGCTTCTACGTAGTAATGCAGACCAAGCCATTTGAACACCCTTGGTATACGAGTCTTATGCAGGGCTGGAAAGACACCATGGGGAACAGTGTAGTCGACTGGCTGCTGCCACTGAAGCAGAGTCCATGCAAAAACCGAAGTCACAGGGGCGAGTACCAGTGGGGAGAGGTCGTGTACGACATGGCGAGGATGTACGAAGAAAAGTACCCCGAGGCCAGACTGGCGCTCCTTCATGGATCGAGCAGGCGATGACATTATTAACGTCGCTTCTGCTTTTCATGTTTATTTATTTTCCGCGGTGAGCAAGCGTGTGTTTTTTTGTTTTCTTATTTTCATGTATATGATACCCACTTCGGTTGTACATAATAGCCCCAACGGGAATAACTAAGCAAAGAAGAACGAAAAAGCAAGCAGAAAGTAACTCGCGATTGGGGAGCTCGGCCAGACTTTAACTCAACGTCATCTCATGTCCATTACTGACCGTCATAATTCCATAGTAACAAATATATGTGTTCTAGATCCATCTCCTCAGCACCAACTCACGATTGCCATGCATGACTTGGCCTGTCCATCGTACAACCCATGGCCTCGACAGTGTCGCACAAAGAGACTACGCAACACCACGTGGCTGCGCTGCCCAATGCCCTTTTTCTTTCCTCGTCCAACCAATGCATTTCTCGAACCCAGCTCCGATGATAGGCTATCAGACAGCAAATCTGGTCCACCCCAACATAACCATTCGACCCATGACCCAAACTACAAGTAATCGTCGTATATCACGAGCCAGAAACTTGGACAAAAAAAAGTCTGGTATGCCCTAGCACCAATGATGTTATATCTCATGCAACAAAGAAAATCTACACAGTAGCCTGGGACGATTCTAACATGCAGCGGAGACACCTCCGATTAGATGAGGCCAGACGGCGGCGGCGATTCCGGGGGGATAACTTTTTTTTTAGTTTGTACTACCTTTCTCTCTTCCATCACACCACTTTTGAGTACATGTGGAAACTACCGTGTGTATGTATGTATGTAATCCATAGAACCTACGCGTGACTGACGCTGGTTAGCTCCCCATGCAAACACTGCAATGACATGCAGTTGCTGTTTATTTTATTCGGTAACCAAAGCAAGGTCGGAGCATGGGGAGGACGCTGTCGAGTAAGCATGCCCCCCGACCTCAGCTTAACGTTATTGCCAAGTTGCGCGATCAAGAAAAAAAAACCAATGCACGAGAACCTTATCATTTGTTTTTTACAGGGTTGTAACATATGTCTAGACGTGCATATATATCACACATTTGCATGCGCTAGGACGTTGCTTGGCTCATTTTACTTGGCCGTGATCAGGACATGTTTTGCTTCCTTTCTGGACGCTCTGGACTCGTTTGACCCATGGGGCCAACATGAATACGTTCTGCCCCCCCCCCTTGCCAGCCCGCGGAAGTTGCCATGTGGGGGAGAGAGGGGTGAGAGTGTAATCGTTGTCGACGAAATTGACTGTGGTTGATCGTCATCTCATCTGCTGCGCAGGATCGAGAAACGAAACGGCTTCCTCCTTTGGACTGTATCACACGGTGGACAGGGAAAGATCAACATTGGGGGTTAGTTATGTTGTAGATCTTAATCTTCCTCATATTGATAGACGCGCAGTTTCAGATTCATGAAAGAAAGAAGGATGAGAGAAGGGGAAAGGAAAAAAAAGTGACGTTGACATGTGTGTGTGCATGTTTGGAAAGAACGTTGAAACACTTGAACCCTTGTCACGCAAAGAGGCCTGGTTGCCTAACTCTGACTCGGAACAAAACGCATGCGCATGTTTTTCCTGCAAGGCTGGCATATGTACAAGTTTACTGATTTTGTAACCTCGTCACGAAGCGGTCATGTCAATGTGGATCGCCTCCATAAAATGACCGTTTCACCATGAACCATGGATACTATATATGGCGAGTCCCGTCGACAGGGATTCTTGTTGTCACAAAAGGCGAAAAAGACACAAGGTTTGGGGCCGGCCCGGGGTAAGACGATGGATGGGCCTTTTTGATGTATCGAGGGATGGGGTGGCATGCGGCATTGAATCGGCGCCTCGTTTCGTCCCCAGTCTTAAGGCCAGTCATGGACAAAAGAGGAAGGGGAAAGAAACATGATAGGCAAAATGGACCCCAAAACAGTAAAGTTCATATTTCCTTCTCTAACTTGTCAGTTGTGTCAAATGACTGCGACTGTCCAATACGACATGTTCCCGGCGTGATAATCAACATCCTTGTGTGACTCGTTTCAAGGTTCAGCGGCGCGTGAGTGTCTGACCAGCTCCCTGGTAGATAACATCCTTGCAATAACATCATTATCGGCCTGTCTAGGATGGGATGTGATGGCAGGTTGGACGAGCGACAAGCTAGTCACAGTCAGATCATTACTGGGGAGAGCAGGGTTTGTTTAGCCGAAAAAGAGAGAAAATAGTTGTTGGCCCAGACCAGCCCACCTGGCTCCGATCCCCCAGGGTTGGGACAGGCATCGAGCACGCCAGGCCAGAAGTGGTGTCATCCTTGCTGGCGATCTTGAACAAGGGTCTTCCTAATGCAAACCTCGCCCGCCGCCTCACCGGGCAAAGTTGATTTGTGAAAATCAAATCCAGCTGTGGGGCTCACAGCGAGACCGGCTGGATTACCTTTTTGCTCAGCTAGCCTTGGTATCGGGTGCAGTGTGCCGATGGAGACAAGCGGGCAACGAGGACTCCGCGCCTCGAACTTGAAAATTTGTGGAGACCTGAAGTGGAGGCACAGGTACAGGTGGATCCACCTCTCCCTTCCTCAAGGAATTCAATATTTCGAAACATGTCAAGACTCAACGTGTCCAGAGCTTCTGTTTTTCGGGTGATACCCTGCACACCCGACACTCCCAAAATACCAACAGCGTCTGTAGTGTGCTCAGAAGTTGACCGTTGTGCGTCCCCGTTTTGGCTTTTAGCTGGTGAAACGCCGGAGTATCCCATAGCGTTTCGAGCATAGCGTCGACAGCGTGATGGCTATCAATGTTAGGAAATTCTAACGATACAAACTTCCACATTTGGACAGTCTGGAGCCCTACGGAGCCAAATATGGGCGTTTGTCTATCAATTTTGTGCATACGCTAAACGGTCGATAGTTTAGGGACCGGGGGGTTGATATTTTATGCATCGCGTAACCTGTCAGTTGGGGGTTGTTTCAGTCTGCTTGTGGCGGTAGAAGAGTATTTGTCAATCAGTTTGAATGCTGATGAGCCTAGAATCATGGAACAGGTCATTGTAGGATTGGTAAGAAATCGGGTCTGAGATTAGGATATCGATTCCAAGGCAAAAGCCAGATGAGAGAAAAAATCAATTGAAAGCCGCCATATGCAACTGCAGCGTAGTGGATCCCAATACTCCATTTCCCGTGATGCAAAATATGTCCTCCGATTTGGGTCCCAGGGTATTCAACGATAGGAAAAGTTCCAGATGGCTGATGCACCCAGTGAAAAAGCTCGGAAAACCATTTAGTACCTATGCGAAGCATGAATAATAGTAAAGTCGCCCAAAGAAAAAGGAAAGAAAAAAGCCTCGAAATTTTTTGGATCAACCAAATGTAGCACTGACGCCTAAGAAAGAAAAATAATACGTTTTGGGAATTGTACCCATGACCAAATCTAAGGAACTAGGAATGAGCAAGATAGAGTGGGAACGAGTCGCCAGTCCCGAATATCTTCCGGGCTTGGCAAAACTATGCGTCGGGCCCGTTGGCTTCGCGTTCGCGTTGCTCCTTTTGTGGGGCCCGGCGGCGTGCGTTGATGAACCAGTTGGATACCTAAGTGGTGTCAGCGGCTTGTTCGGTATGATGCCATGACGTTTTGTAGGCAGCAGAACGGGCCGAAACCACGCTACTGCCTGGAAAACACGACACTGAAAGACAGAAATGTCATATGTAGCAGACGTGTCAAAGTTGGCACGCCAGCTGGTGGTGATTACGTACCTGATTCAGACTCAAGCCAGTGCGGTTGCAAAGTTCCATCTTCTGGTCTTCTGTTGGGTAAGGCGACTGTCGGTTCGCCGCAAACCAATCTTTGAGCAGGTTGGTAGCCTCTTTGGGCAGGTTTCCTCTTCGCTTCCGGTTGAATGCACTGTGATCAAGGCCGACGTTGTGCTGGAAGCGAATATCACCGCCATAGGGCGCATCGTAGCCGGAGTAGGAGGCTCGAGGATAGTACGAATCCTGGGACCGTTCGTAGCTGCTGTATGCCGCTGCTTGGTGATCGTGATAGTAGCCCTGAACCATGGGTGGTGGGTATGGGTTTTGAGCAACTGGCTGGTGGATGGTCGGCTGTGCAAAAGGCATCTGGCCTGAAGGGACCGGCGATGATCGGTGGCGAACGTGAGGGTTCATTGGGGGTGGTTGCTGGTGTGGCGGTGGGTAGGAAGGAGTTGAGCGATGAGAAAAGCTCGAAGGTACCGATTGCACTGGATGGTGTTGGACACCGTGGGGAGAGTAGCTGGCCAGAGCAGGGTCAATAGCACTGCTCATGCGACGAGGCTCAGCAAAAGGCTGTTCAACGGTACCGCGAGCGTAGATATCGCCCAGTGTGTCGACACGCCTACGTTTGCTGTCTGCCCACGCTACCTCGTCAAAGTGGGGTTGCGCGTGAGGAGAGCTGTCAGCCGAGCCATGGCGACGCTGTGGTGTCCTTGGTGGCGTGGTAGTTCGTGTGGTATGGAGAAACTGCACAGTCAGTCAGCTGCGGTCCGTCGTTGAGGCCGAATGCAGGGGGCAGAGCATCATACCTCGGAAAAAGACGGGAGCTTGCCGGGGAAGGTCTGTTCCCCTGGCTGGATTGGTGGCGAACTGCGCATGTGATGATTCTGGGGTTCTGTCAGAGTGCCGCTCGAGTGTAAAGATGCCGGTTGGCTTTCGTGGACATGTGCTTCAGAGGCTTCGAGGGAGCAGTTTTGCTCCAACGGGCGTGGCGCCAGGATGTGATGAAGACTGGAGTGTGTCGCTGGCTGGGGGGAAGCGGGCCGCTGGTGGGGGAAAGAAAAGTAGCGAGGCAACACAGCGTCTTGCGTGTGCCGCTCAAGAAGAGTGCACCCAGCTCGGGGTGGACGATGCGGAGTGGGGATGGGGGGATCCACGGCGGGTGGGTGAAGGATGGGCACCTTCTCTCCTCGGACAAGTGCGTGTCCAGAGGCGCGGAAGGTGCCCGGCAGTGCGGGAGACGGGGCTTTGAGAGCAGGCTCGAGGAAAAGGGGAGCAGACAAGGGCAAAGGGGAAGCGATGGAAGCAACAGGCTCGTGACTTACCGCAGCGGCCATGTTCGCCAGCGGACTCTCGGCAGAATGTGAAGAGTTCATCTTGCGCGAGTACAGCGGTTCACAATGGCGGTGCGGAATATCTTGGAGAGTAAGATATTCCATAAGAGCAATTGAGCGGGATTATTTAAATACTCTGCACAAAGGTACGGGTTAGCGAATTCAGTGGTGTGTGTCAATGTGTCCATGGTGAGTGGACGGGGCGGCATTGCTCATCCATAGTTGCTGACAGCTTGGTACCATCGTTGACTGGCACCGTTGAATGCCATCACCCACGAGCAGCGAGCCAAGAGACGGACATGGTGCGGAGGGAAGGTTACTTACCCAGGTATCTAGGTGGTGATGTAACAGGTCGCTGGATGAGGCAACGCAAAGGGTCCAATACAGAGCTACCGAACCAAAGAAACGAATATCGCAGATATATGCGGGGGTGGACGGGCGGGCGAGGAGATATTATGGTACAGAAGGCTCTTTTGAGTGCCGTGGACAATGTACAGAGGCGTGTTGGTGGTGGTGGGAGTGGCAGCCGGCGCAAGCACACAGCGAATGGTACGAAGAAAAAGGTGGTATCGGGGGAGATGTGTCGTGATGACGGGTGCGAGAGCGTGTTTAAGAAGCAAGGCGTCCGAGGCCAAAGGAGGCGTTCAAAAGGGCCAAGCAAGACTGCAACGGGCCGCAGAATCCCATGCCTCTGATCGTGCAGCACGAGCAAATGAGCCAGGGGGGGCTGTGAGCAGAGGCCAATGAAGACGGAGCAGGCGTGTTTAGCAAGACGTGTGTAGGCTTGACAGGTGAGGGTTAAGGTTTAGGCCCTATTCTCCGAGCGTGCACAATGCAGGCGCTGGCCGGATAGAGGCCGAGAGTAGGAAACAAGAGACCCTCAGTCTAACGCCGCAGATTCGGGCACGAGCCAGTGCGCTGAAGCTGCGCCGTCTGCTGCAAGCGCCATTGAGCGTGTCGACCGGTGTCTCCACCCTCTCGAATCGTCGCAGATCTGGCTGCATCTGACTCGGCGCAGAGAAACGGACCAGGGTGTCGTCTGCCTCTGGCTCATTCTGTCGCACCCTGGCCGTCGATTATCTCATGTGCGCGCCCACACGCTGGATGCCGCAGCCACCTTTACAACGTTCCCTGACGGCTGCGAGAAGAAGAAACAAGAATACACAATACTGTACAATACATATGCGGGCGGCACGGCCAAGCAATAGCGGCAGCTCAAGCGCTGGGCCTTGATCACGCCTTGGCATCGCTGGTAGAAAGCCAGCACCACCCGTAGTCTGGCCCGCCAAAATAGTAGCAACTCACTGCCTTGCAGAGTTTGTTTATTGACCTGCTGCATCGACGACGTGGTGATGATGGTGCGGCTCAGGAGTATTTGCGGGGTGTTAGTTGATGGGCGCTAGGGGCCATGTCTAATAGAACACAGGACTCTACTACGGGGCCACGGAGGCATTGGCTACTCCACAAGAGCACGAATGAAGGGGGGCAGCAGTAGTAGCAGCAGCAGCAGCACAGCATGGGGGAAAGTAGCGGTGGAGCGACGAGGGGGTGGTTGTTAGCAGCAGCAGCAGCAGCAGCAGCAGCAGCAGCAGCGTCAGGGCCATGTTGTCGAGGGCAGACTGGAGAGCGGTGGTACATGTCACGCAGCACCAGGTACGATAGCCGGCAGACAGCTGCCGCTCGACTGAACCAGGCTGGTGGCTGAAGGGTGTGAGCACCTGTGCCACCGAGGCGTACCAGCAGCCGGGGGGCAGGACGTGTGCTGCGGTGTCGACCAAGCACACAAGGACGCTAGGGCTGCGAGAGGGAGCGTTGGGAAGGCCGGAGAGGCGTTTTCGCGGTGCGACAGGAATAGTAATTTGAGCGACTGCAAGTTGCGACATAGGACTTGGGACATTGCACTGTCGCGGGTCTGGCGCAACCGCGTCGAGCGGGAGATGATCCATGGCCTGGTACATATTCTCCACGCCTGGCTAGGGACCACTAGTCGCAGAGCCGTCGGCGGTGGACCCTGAATCAGCTGCGTGTGCGCATGCTCTGGCCCCGATTGCTGGTGCCGGTGCTGGCGCTGGCGCTGGTGTTGGTGCTGGTGTTGGCGGTGCTGGTAGTGCTGATAGTGCTGGTGGAGGTGCTGGTAGTGTTGGTAGTGATCATGGTAGTGCTGGTGGTGCTGGTAGTGCTGGCGGTGTTTGTTGGTGGTGGTGGTGATGGTGATGGTGGTGATGACGGCAATGGTGTTGTAGTCGCTGCTGTCCCTGCGGCTGATGCTGCTGCTGCATACTCACACTGCTGCATATACGACAGGCCTCGGTGTTTCCACGTACCCCATGGCCGAGTACACCGCAGACAAATACACACACACCGATATCGACCGTCGCCAACAGCAATAGGGCGAGGCCGAGCACGCCAGGCCCGTCGGTAGCAGGCGGGCGTCATGGGCGGGAGCAAAGGGCCCCTCTGCGGGTGACATCTGTCAGTCGCATGCACAGCACCAGCGACTGGCGACCGGGGGAAGGTGCGACGACGTCTGCGCGCAGTGATGGCCGGCAGGGATCAGGCGCCCTTGCCTCTCTTGGCGTCGCGTCTGCCCTTCCGGTGTTGATGTGCTGCTGATCGCGCGTCCCGCTAGCCGGCCGATCAAACAGGCCTGCAAAGGTCCAAGTCACCGACCTGCTCCAACGCCGCCGCTGATGATGCCGCCCGCTGCCGTCACCACCTCAACCCACCCACGTCCTCACTCGGCCCTGTCAGGCAAACGAGACGACACTGACCTGCGCGACCCGCCCGCCGTGCTCACCACCGCCCGCGCCGCCCGCGCCAAAGTCGGCGCCGTCGCCGCCAGAACATCTCACCATCCAAACCTTGGCTACGACCACCGCGCTTCTGCCTTCTGGCTTCTGCGCCTTCACTTCGACCTGCCATGGCCTACCATGCCGCCTCCCCTCGCGCCCTGTCCCTGCTGCTGCCTCGTATTCGGCAACCATGCCGCTCCTGCCCGTCCGTGTGCCTTCATCTTCGCTTCCGCGCCATGCCCAGAACAGACTGGCCCGCCTGCTCTGCTCCCTCCCTCTTTGGCCTCAACCTTTATCCAGCCCCGTGTGTAAGCCCAACACGTCTCCTTTGCCTCCACCCGAGCCTGCTGTTCAACACGTTCACGGCCGCCGCCGCCATCCCGCCTGCACCGTGAACCTCTGGCTCGGTATCCCCTCGTTTGGCCACTGAGCAAGCAACACCACCAGCCCTTCCCCCAGCCGGGCCGTCGAACCCGATGCATTCCACCCACCATCTCACGAGCCAGTGCAATGTCGTCGACAGGAGCCACACCAGTGTACAGCAGCAGTCGGCCCGCCTGACAGTCCCTGGACCGCCGTCGTTGGTACCAAGTGTTGCCATCTTCCTTGCGCCATGGTCCAGGCGGGGCTCCCACTCTGCACCAGTCCAGCCTTCATCTTGATACTGGAATGTTTAGCCTATGTCTCCCTTTGGTCGCTACCAGCAGTCCAGTGCAGCCGAGTTGGCCTCCTGGCTAACATTCACCGGCGGAGACCAAGCCGTGGAAATAAGATTCCACCGTCTTTTCACCCCTCAACCCCTCTCTTGTTCTCGACCGGGTACGCTCATCGTGGCTGATCTCGTCACACCACAAGGAAGCCACGGGCGCCCTCTGCGTTTCCAAACAAACTTCGATTCTGGTTTCCAACCTCGCAAGCTCACACACACAACATATCCACCTCTTGCCCCCTTAGCCCACTCTCAATGTGCCTTGCTGCATGCACACTGCTCCAGCTCGCTTCCAAGGCTCGGTCCCCATGCCGATGCCTGGTGCGAGCCTGGACGCCTCGGTCCATCTGCAACGAGAACGGTCATCGATGCGCCTGGATGACGCGACATTCCCGTCTCGTACCATAGGCTCTGGCGTCACTCGTCGCACCGCCTGGTTGCGATAATGCACACCGGACCCGCTGCAAGATGGCTGGATCCGATCTAATATACGTAGAACAAACCCATCGGAAGCAGCAGATTGGAGGCAAGCAATCTGACGATAATGACCAGGCCAACATGTTTATGGGTGCCGCCTGTACGAGGCTTGCACATCACCGTCCGCGACCTTCCGTTGCCACATCCTCGGGATCGCCACTAGTACCTCAACGACTAGTGCGTGACGACTGGCCGTCGTGGCAGGAATGCCGTCCCTGTAGAAGGCTTGACGCAAAGGGAAAAGGCTGCAGATAACAGTCGCACAACGCATGGTGGCGTGCATCCATCTCTTCATTCAATGTTTCCGCATGTCAACACTCGCTCCAGCTCAGCAACCTCTTTTGGCTTCATCTGACACTGCATCATGGTACACCTGGTATCTGCATCATGGTGTACCTGGTATTTGGTATGACTGCGACAACCAGATGTCCGATGGCGTATGAGCTACGACTCATCTGCGGCGACGTTGTAGCGTAGACGTCGGCCGCAGCGGCTGCATTCGAACGCCGTCACTCAAAGTCGTACGCCTGAAAATCCCACCCAACAAAGCCCCAAAACGTGCGAACAATTTTTCGATCGACATCTGCACACTTTGATGCTCCATGCAAAGCGTCGCAGTCGGGCACTCTGCTTTCCGCATGAAACCTGACGTGATCGCCGTCCCAGATGCTGATGCTTCCTACTTTTGTTTGTCAAGACCCATATATTGTTGTCGACCTAAAGCTTACCGCCATGTGAAACGGTAGGATCCATGTACTGAGGCAGCAGATTGGTTGCTCTTCGGTCCTTGGACGCCTCGAACCCACCAACGACTACTCAAGCGTTTCAGAGACAGGTGTCAAAGATGTTAATTACAATCTACACGGCTTTCGTTACAATAAGCGCTATCGATTGTCGCATGCTAAAGAAATGTTTGCCTGGCTACCAAAGTCACTCTATGGGCGTTAGTATCGCTGGCTTGTGTTGTCGGATGAAGCTTCCACCAATTCAAAGACGCTTGGAAATACATATGCTAGCTAATGGGCTTCAGGATACCGGTTGTCATAACAACTGTTTCCATTACGAGCAGCCAACTACTTCAAGCGCTATACTAACCAAGAGAGCCGCAGTTTGGTACTAACCCCTCGAGTGAACAAACATGGCCCACATCAGCCTCAGGCTCTATCGGAAACCTGCTACTTTGCTTGGCCAGCCTGTGAGTTTTTCGTACTGCGTTCCAGCATCTGCTCATTGGTCAACATCGGTTCGGATGAGAGCACGTTATACATGCAGTACTGCTTGCATAAGGTTCTCTAGCAGCTGATACTCATTCAAAGGCACCAGTCTATGCACAGTGACGAGAGGCAGAAAGACCAAAGAAAATTGAAAGCAGCCAGGTTCTCATCAGTCAGTGACCCGCCAAGACGGGGCTTTCATGAGTCATCCGGGCCTGGTCAGGAGGGTACTTCCGCATATTTGTGCGCGTACATATTCACCAAACTTTCAATGGGCTATTGGGTGGCTGTAAATACCCAATCACAGCATTATTTCGGGCGCTTCCCGACTAGCACGCCCAGTCGTTAACTGACACTGGCTAGCCCACTTACCCATGACGCTGTTCCTGCATAGAGACAGACCACACACAGCCGCTGATCATCGGCACAGCCACCACCCATTCCCCATCGTTCGGCTCTGCCTGCCGTCATCGCACTAAAGCAGGCATTTGAGCCGTGGTTTCAGTAGCTCAAATGGTAAGGGGCAGCCATGTCAGACGCCATGATCTACCTGAGTGCAGATCAAGTCCAGGGGAGGTTTGCGACATGTCGATGCAACAGCCCATCCCGCTTCTCACAACGCCATCCTAGAACCCTTGCCTTGGCAACCCCTACTCGGAACCGCAAGCGAAAGAGAACCCGGTGTCGCTAACATCAAAATCTCTTGGCACGGGAACAAGAATAAACGCGCCGATTTGGTTGTCAGTGCTCCTACCCGAAGACGGCGCTGCTGATCCGAAATCCTATGTCTCCGAGAACGTATCTCGCCTTGTACTGCCAATCTTCTTTGGCGAGATCAGCCGTGATAGAAAACTATCAGGAAAAATTCCAGTTGAGTCTTTGATCCACATTGCGCCACAGACGAGGGTCAGGTATCGTGATGTCCATATTGCAACCTAAAACAGTAATGACTGGCCAGACACAGAACACGTCCCAGTCTGCATACTGTAACAAGCGACCAATGTGTAAAGATGGACACTCTGGAGCAGTCGACGGTTGCAATGATCTGCGTGCGGACGATTGTGACAGCTCACCTGCGTCTACCGTCTGTCTCCACCACTACCGTCCGGCCATACGCACGTTCAGATGTCATGGCCAACAGCGGGGCCGGGGGGTATACGGAGTGTCGCTATTGTTCGGGAGGCTGCGGGACTACTTGACCTCGCATTGATAGTTCCGTCGTTGCATCGCCTTAAAAGCTAGCGACCGCTTGCATTTCCACAAATGATAGAAGATCGCCGGCATGGAACCCCACGTCCGCACGTCCGTATCCGTAGTGACATCGGACACTGCACGCAGACGGGCGAAGAGCTATTATCAATCGTCTCCTGGAAATCGCGCGTGGCAGCAAGCGACCATGGCGGGCCGCCTCGGTGTCTGGGCCTTTCTCAAATCATGGTACGTCAGATGTGTCGAAACAGAGCACTAACAGTCCCTCACGTCAAGCTTAATTCCTGCATGGTCTTTCCCTGCGACGGGGACTTTTTTACCACTCCGAGGACACTTGCGAGATCATGGTAACCGCTGTCAGACAAGGACTAAGGTGTCCCTGTTTCGCTTACCATGCCCGCTTATGCCATCTCATCAATACCATACATGTTTCATAGTACGTATGATTAGGTTGGCTGTCACATCCACCACCTCCTGGTTTATGACGTCAGGCCTGGGTAGCTTAGCAGTCAAGGTCACAGCCAATGTGCGGTCAAGATAGCCGTCCCCGGCGGGGGGCTATATCCGCTTCAACGTTCCCCGCTGTCATTTGACAAGGGAGTACTGCAAGTAATTCGTGGGATCCCATTCCGACCTATGCTCGTCACCTGCGCGTACGTGCTCCAGGGAAAGAAAAGGCTCAAAGATGGGGTGGGGATCGACTAGCGTTGTCCGTAGAGGTTCTGAGTACCCTCCGCTGCACGTTATTCGGCAGCCTTCGTCTTTGACAAGCTAATCGCAGATAGGCGCGTGTATCCCAGCACACACCATTCGCCAGAGTATCATGTGATACCGGAGCTGAGCGAAATACGACAAGGTTTACGGCCATGCGAGGCTAATTTCTCCTCTGTGCCATGCGTGCAGATCGTAGAAGCAGGAAAGAGGGCACGACGAAGCTTCGGCTGCTGCAGTAGCGCTTCCTGTGGCTGGCTAACGGCACCAGCTCCGCGGCCTGGGAAACGATATTTTTTCTTGTTCCCGCCCGCGCCCCTTCGCCTCTCTTCTTCGTTTTTTTTGGGGTGGAGGGCCTTGAAAATGCCAAGCCGAGGTTGATGCGGAAAGTTGGTTAGTCGGATGTTTGTAGTTTGTGGAGTGTACAAGTGCGTGTGGGTATAGTATGTTTGGTAGTGTTTCTATCTGGTACGAGGCTAGAATTATTGGTTTTTGTTTCTGACGTGCCTAGAAACGGGGATAAGAGTGCACTAGAGGTTTTGCATAATTTGTCTTACGATTACTACTACATGGTGTTGGTTAGTAAGTTGCTTGGTTTCTGTCTCACATGTGGTTCGGCACGGAGAGAGGAGCCACTGTGGAATTTGCGTGAAGAGGGGTCGTGAAATACTGGAACGGTTCGATGGGGAAGAAAAAAAGAAAAAATTAGTTTGAAGTAGATCTTGCTTAGTAGTTCCCGAACTGCTAACGGTAAAAGGAAAAGCATGCAGAAAGGTGGGATTACAAAATCTGGATGGTAAAAAAGGAGGAAATTCATATGCACTATTCAATTAGGGGGTAATTTTTCGTAACTTGGTATGGCAAATACGGACGTTCTTAGAGTTTTGATTTGAGCTGATATTCACATGATGGTATTATTCACGGCCTCGCATCTCTGATGATTTCAAGATTACTGCTCGAGGTATTGATATTGTAAAGTCCTACGGTATGTGTCGCAGAATATCTATCAAGCTTCTCTAGATCGCAGGAGGTTAGCCTTTTTTTTTTGTGTCGCGGTATGGATATAGTTCTTAGATTGACTACTTTCTTCAAGTCAACGCTTCTTTCTATTCTTTTTGCTATTGATTACTGAAAACGTGCTCTTCTCACACCTTCTCCTAATAAGGCACCAAGTGAGGAGAGTATGTATATCTATATGCATATAGTTATATATGCGTCTACGACTGTACTCAAGCCTTCTTTTCGAATGTTTCTATGCTATGATAATTGTGCATCTCCCAAATACCCTCTACCTATTCTTTTCGTCTTTAGTAGCCTGTTACCCAGCCTGTATTTTCTTAGCTCCTTATACACTTCACTCACGCTACAAGTTCAATCATCTCTTTTATCTAAGCATCCCTACCCGTTAGTAATCTTGATACTATTCAAAAGCGCGTTTCATTTTAAACTAAACTATATCTCTTCTATCAAGCCTTTTTGCAAACTAAAAGCATATTCCATACCATATAAATAGATTTTACATATCGGTAGCTACATTGAAAACTCTTTAATCACATTTATTGTCGAATGTTGCAATAGTGAAATAAAGTAGATTATTCTTAATAGAGTAGCGAGGTATATGGTCTAGAAGAAGAAGGAGGAGGAGGAAGAAAAGGAGGAGTATGAGGATTGAGCTGCTGCGTAGCGTAAATACACAAACCTTTGACGTAATATCTACTTAGAAAACAGACATGAGACGTACACTATACTTTTTCACTTAGCTAATCACTAATTTAGAAAGAAAATCATACTATGTTTATTATCAAGCCTCTATATAGTAAGAATATTAATCTAAATAGAATTTTTCTTCCAGTCTATCTCATAGTCTCTACCTAACCTACTCTCTGTATATAAGTATAAAAAGACTCAAAAGGGATATATGTTAAGATATCTAGTATATACTAGATATAATAGATCAATTTCATAAAGGGATAAACACCTTCTTCTCTTCTTATATCGCGTGGATCTTCTCTCCTTAGGTATATCAAGGCCATTCATTAATTAATATCCGCTGGGGTGTGACACACGAATAAAGCATTCTTTTTCTAACAGTCAAATATCATTGAAAATAAATCGCGGACTCGCTAGATAGATGGAAACCAAGATAATGGTATGGTTAGGATTAGTCCAACAGAAATACCCCAGAGCTAAAATTTTTTTGCAACAACGAAAGGAAGGAGAAATGTCTTTTCCAGTTTCATGATTAGAAAAGTACTAGATGTGGTTCATGGTTTGTGTAAAAGTCTGCTAGATACGAGGTTGTTTGGATCTCTCAAGTGTTTTGAAGAGGAGACATATGGAGCAAACTGTGTCTCTTTTAGCGGAGAAAACTGGTAGATAAATGGCCTCTTTCTCCAGGTTATCCGTGTGCATTGTACTATACTCTGTTTTTCCGAGCGGAATAAAATAACAGAACAAGCGGGAGATGTAAAATTTCAATATATTCTATCCCTCCTCTTAGACATAGTTTTCCCAAAACTGAATCGACCATATACACATGAATCTCTTCAATGCTATATGACACCCAACCCCAACACCCAGCACATCCCTACAACACCATTTTATGCTCCACCTCCCTCCCTCCCTCCCCCTTCCCCACCAACCCAACCTCAATCTCCGGCTTATTCACCAACGTCTGCAGCACAACACAATACCTCTCGGTCAACTTGCCCAGCCTCTGCACCTCGTCCTCACTAACCTCCCTCCCATCCTCACGCTCCGCAACCTCAACCGCAAACCTCAACCTGATGCGCGTAATCCCCACGGGCGCCGTCTTATCCACGCCCAGCGTACCGCGGAAATCCAAGTCGCCCTCGGCCGTCACGCTGCCCGAGGCAATCGGGATGCCCAGCGCGGTCGCCACGGCTTTGAGCGTGACGCCCGAGCAGGCGACGAGGGCGTCGAGTAGCATGTCGCCGGAGCATAGCTCGCCTGATATGTCTGGGTCGTCGCCGCCGGCTTTGGGGTGCAGTCCCGCGACGCGGTGGGCTTCTTGGATGGCGGGGCTGGACGAGAGCTTGCAGGTGATGGAGTGGGCGTCGAGCGAGCCCGTGGATTTGAGCGTTACAATGGCCGAGGAAGGGTCGGCGCGGTAGCTTTCTTTGATCGGGGCTTGCTTGGTGCGGAGGGCTTGCGCGGCGGACATGGTTGTGCGGGATTGGGGGGATCGTGGTGAGGTCGGGTCGGGTTGTGAGATGGACTAGATATAGAGAGTGATATAGAGAGAAAGAGAGGAAAATACGGTCAACGTGTGATAAACTGTAGGCTTATGAGGTTTCTACAAAAAATGGCCTCCCTCGGTATTATTTAATTGAGCTTCTGATGCCCTGGTACGCTGCTAGACAGCGTTATGGAGCGTGCCCCGCAAACGGCAGGTCCCAAGGTTCCGTTGCCCCGCATGGCGGGTTGAGCGGGCGGTGGAATGGGAAGGTGGGTTGGCATGGATTCTTCATGCTGAACGAGGTCACAAGTCAGAGGAATGGCGTAGAAATGTCTCTGTCCTCATCGTCAGACATGGTCAGAAAAAACGACATGTCTAGTGCACATCTGGAGAGACAGGAGGGGCTTGGCGATAAGATAAGAGGGGTCCATGGCAATGTGGAGGATGGGGATGACGTCTCGATTTTCCTGATTGCGTTATTCTGGAGTTTGTCGTGGGGATCTGCAACGGCATTGACGCTACTCTGGTCGCCCTCATTGAGAAAAGAGAAAGCAGAGCGTCCAGTAGTTGCCCTATGGGTTATCTTTTAGTTTTCTTTTCTTCTCCTGTTTGAACGATTGACTTTACACGACTGACTTTACTTGATGCCCCTATTCACAATACCCGAAATGGTAAACAATTACTTTATGCTAAGTCGTAACATGTACACATTGGACAACTTGTTTCACCATGCAGCCTCGTATTCATTCCCACAAGCGCATGGTTGCTTCATTGAGACGCCCGTCTTTTCTTTTCGTGTCAAAAGAAGACATTGTCCCTGCATGTAGCGGGAACTTTTCTTCTTCCTTCCTTGTCTCTTCCAGACGATGCGGTCATGGGATACAACCAAAACAAAATATCAAAGCAAAGCCTGGCGTGCGACTTCCCGTCCCCAGCCCAGCATGAGTAAATTCACTAACAGTCCTTCTCGTCGCCCTTGGTTAAAGGCAGACCAGTAGAAAATAAGATACAAGTTCGGCAGAAGAAGCCCTCTTGCGCCGATGAAACCAGGCCGGTACATGGCCTTTTTGTAAACACAGCTGCTCTACGCGTTTTTCAAAATTGCGGCAAAACAAAGCAAGATGGTGTAATGACGACAGGGAAGACGATGTGTAGGAAAAGAAACAAACCACTTTGCGGTATAGGGTGAAGAGAAGGCGAAGAAACAGCAAAAAGAGCAAGGACACGAAAGACGTGTTACAAAAGATATAAGAAGCAACAAAGATGAGATTATTTCTGACAAGGAAACTCGGGTATCGTGCAGAAGAGTAGCCGCAGAACGCACAGGGTAGCGGTGGCCAGGACGCAAAACGGCTGGCTGCCAAGGAGGCCTCTTCTTGATTGGGTGACAAACAGGGCCAGGACAAGAACCCAACATGGATCGTCAATCAATGGCCTGGCGGAGACATTCAGAGGTCTGAGAAAGGGATGGAAGGGGTGCATAGTCGAGGGTGCACATAGAAGGTAATGACGACAAGGAAAAGGTCATGGCGGGGTCGTAATGGAACAGGCGCGGGGAGCCAGCGTTTTGATCTACAACAGGATGAGGTAGTTGCTGGGCGCGATACCAGTCTCGCCATTTGGCTTCTTGGCCTGCCACCATCGACCGCTAACGTCGGACACTTCGAGAATGTCGTGCTTTTGGAAGCTGATTTCGTTTGCATCGTCTGGGTTGGCCTCGTAGCTGTAGATGGCCTTTGCACGGTAGGGGTACTCGATGGTGGGTTCTTGCTGGGTCTCTTCGTTTGGCGCTTGTGAGGAGATTGCGCCGAAGGGGGGCGCCGACGAGTTGCGGGCATTTGCGCCAACAGGGCCCCCCGGGTATCCGGACACGGGAGAGGACGTCTCGAAGCCGTTGAGCTGGGCCGATGTGTACATTTGCGGGGCGGCGTTTTGGGTTTCTGGGCGGTTGGTGTAACCGTTGGAAATTGGTCGGGATGAGCGCGAGCCCGAGCTCTCCTTGTTGAGAGCATACGAGTCAACAAAGGTGCGGTGGCTGGCCTGGGGCTGTGATCCGTAGTAGAAGATCCAGACGATCTGGGTCATGTCAGCGGGCAGTGGGCAAACAACACGCTGGTGGTCTTACCGCAATCATGGAGAGTAGGATGTAACCGGCGGCAGCCGCCTCAAAAGGAGTGACTGGTGAGTAGACGAGCGAGTTGACAGAGGAGGTGGTGAAGACGAGTCCAGCGGCAAGAAAGCCGACAATCTGCTCGGGTCAGCAAGTGCGCTGTTGGGGCGCTGTTGGCGTTGGCACTCACAGCGACATGGTAGGTCCGCTCAGCATCGGAGGCGACTGTGACGGTAACACCAACGATGCAGAAGAACATGAAGACGAGGGTCCACCATGCGAAGTTGGGGAAGCCGCCGTGGATGGCGGACAATATGGAACTGACAAAGGAGATGATCCAGGCGAGCTGCAGGCGAGGTTAGCGACCGGGGAGGGCTTGTGGGCTGTGGAGAGACTCACGATGCCGATGGAGATGGTGGCGAGAGCGAAGGGATCGCCGACGATGCGGGCGAAGCTGAAGCCAGACGAGCGCTGGCCGTAGTTGTCCATTGCGGAGGGTGAAGGAGAGGCGCGGCAGAGTCCAAGGAATGTGGTGTTGGTTGGTTGTTAGTGTGTGTGGTGTCTGCGGCAGGTGCGAGTGAAGGCGAGGGTGAAGGCGAATGCGCGTCGTCAGCGTGTGGACCAGCGACGAGGGCGAGGCGCAGCGATTATATGAATGCGTGGTGCTAGTATGCAGCCGGCGGGTGAGCACAAGGCGCGGCGGCGACTGCAGGCGGCGAGGGGTGGGGAGTTAAGGAGGAGGGGGATGGATGAATGGATGGATGGATGAAAAGAGAGGACAGGATAGAGGATACAGCTCAGCGCAGCGCAGCGCAGCACAGCGCAGCAGACAGGCTCACAGGCAGGCAGGGCAGCCGGTACGAGAGCAGCTGGTGCGAACGGCCAGCGATGCGACGGTTTCAAGTCGGACAGGCGGGCGCGCTCCATTGGCCAGCCGGGGCGCCCAGGGTCCGTCGGGGATTGCGGCGGGTCGCACGCGTATGCAAAAGCCTGGCCGTCAGCCAAAGGCCTGGCCGCCGCCGCTTGAGCCTCGACGCTGACAGCGCCTGTGCCGATACGATGCGATATGATATTGTACATGCTTTGCTACGTGCGTATCGAGCCTCGACAGTGTGGACTGTACTCTACGGTACGGTACACGCACACGCGCGCGCACGCCAACACCAACGATAGTCGATAGATGTCGTACACTGACGTACATGCGAGTATTGGCACTGCATACGGCCATGGTGGTTTTGCTTCTGCTGGCTGGGCGGCAGCGAGTGGCCCAGGGACATTGCCTCGAGCCCGCCCAGGGGTCCCCTCATGCATGGCCACTTGTGCGAACCCTTGGTGAACCACGCCCGCCGCTGCAATCACCGCCATCGCCGCCAGCCCAGCCATGCCCTGTCTTCTATGCCATGCCCTGCTCTCCACGCCTCGGCCGCCCCGGACACCACGGCCCGAGTCTGAGTCTGAGTCTGAGTCTGCGTCTGAGTCTGACTTCTCTGTCCGTCTGTCGCTCTGCCAGTACGCCCCCATTAGTCCACCGGCCCTCGTACTCATCTCGCATACAAGCCACACAGCACGGGCCGTGCACCAGTTCCCCAGGCACTGTCACTGTGGCCATGCGAGACGGCGCTGAAACGCCTTTTCCACGGCATGGCCCTCTCCGCAGCCCTACACGACATCACCACGACATCATGGAGCCCCCGCCTGGCGCTTGTCAGGCCTCGTCCTGTTTGACCATGGCCTGCCATGACATGGCAAAATGTTTCTGCGCTATCCTCACACTCCAATCCCAATCCCAATCGCCCACACCCCCTGTCGCACCATCGCGCCTGATTCGCCCAACCAGACCCAAACATGCGTCGTGCCTGACATCCGGTCCCGAATGCATCCGCCCAACTGCATGCACGCCTGCGCCCTCAACGCTGCCCGTCATGACGACACTCCACCATGTCGTCTGCCACACACTACCACCGCCTACACTTACTCGCACGCCCACTGCAGTGCGCCACGTCAAAGCCATATCTGCTCTACACGTCTCGTCTGCAGCCTGCCCATTTCCCTCTCTGGCCTATTGCAACCCTCAGCTCTGGTCCGAGGTCCCGTATCCGTAATTTCTTCTGCACGGCTCCGTCTCGCCCAGCCTAATCTTGCGACAGTGCTGACAATTCTCACAATTCGTCATCGCTATCGTCGTCGTCGTCGTCGTCGTCTTCTGCTGCTGCTTCGCCTGCTTCTTCTGCCTCATCCCCATGCGCCCCCTCGTCGCCCTCATGCTCGTCGGGCCGCCGTCTGTACTCCTCCCTCACCACCTCTCGCAGCGCCTTGGTAAGCCTTTCGTTGTAGTCCACCCAGCACCTCCCCGCCCCGAGCACCGTGACCTGTTTGTACCTCTGGTTGAGAAGCCCGTTCCGCCGCCGTAACTCCGACATCTTGAGCGCTTGCTGCAGCTGCCGCTCCTCTGCTTCGGCAATCCGTGGCCGCAGCGCCGCAAGCTTGCTGAACCCCTCCGTCGTCGGTATCTGCTGATCCTCGAGTGCCTTGAGTTGAGAAGCCGTCGTCGCAAAGCTAGTCGCGCGCTCTACCACCAATGCTGTCTTCTGAGCACCGTCGAGCCAAGGCTTGTCCTTGTCCCTGTCCTGGTCCTCGTCATCGCTGTCGCCGTCGCTGCTGTCGTCGGCTGTCGGCTTCAGGACGTCCTTGTGCTTGCTTACTTGTTTCGTCAGCCCTAAAACAGCGCCTAAGCCATTGAGTTTGCGTACAGAGGTTGTTGGCCTCGTCCAGCAGTGCCGTCTTCCCCGCTAGCTGCTGTAGTGACTGCTCAATCTTGTGTATCCTATCCGCGATCGTCCTCGGCCTGTCCTTGGTCGCTTCCGGCGCGCCTCCAAGAATGTATTCCAGCCGATCCAGCCGTGACTCCAACAGCGAAAATGTGAAAAGAACTGCTTCCTCGTACTCGTCCATAGCGGTAGTGGGGGGTAGGATTGCTGTGTCGGTCTGCAAGATGCAGTTGTGTATGTACACAAATAGCGCGCCTGCCCGCTTCGGTACCTGGGGCTACATTTTAGCGGGCGGCTATCCGCTTATCTATCCCGACGCCTCCCCGAACTCGGTCATCCTGTGCGTGACAACAAACGTCAGCGCAACCTCACCCAGAGTATCTCTTATCACAAGACCTCGGCGCACCGTCTCCTCGCCAGCAGACACTCGTGCCCTTTGGCTTCAACCGCATGCGCGCGCAATAACACTCGCCCAGCATTTCTACACTCCCTGGGAGCATGGCTACCTACTCCGCGATCAACCCCGACCCAGTAGACGAGGACCCCATGTCGTCGAGCATAGGGTCGCTGAGGGGAAGAAGGTCAGACACGGACCGTTTGGAGCCTGTTCAACACAAGCTGACAGCAGCAGGAGACGTAGAGGCAAGCAGGATGTCGGCTTCAAGGGCCAGGCGACGTGGATCTCGAGCGTTATCAACCTGGCCAACACCAGTATGTTCCCTGCCTCTGCACCCCAGTCACCACGCTGACACGCACAGTTCTTGGTGCCGGCCTTCTCGCCATGCCCTCGGCCCTCTCCAAGATGGGCATATTCCTCGGCATCTTCGTCATCGCGTGGGCGGGCGCAACGTCGGGCTTTGGCCTGTACCTACAGACTCGATGCGCGCGTTATATTGATCGCGGGCATGTGTCCTTTGCGACGCTATCTCAGATGACCTACCCGAATCTGTCTATTATCTTCGATGCCGCCATTGCCATCAAGTGTTTCGGCGTCGCCGTCAGCTACCTGATCATTATTGGCGACCTGATGCCGGGCGTAGTCAAAGGCTTTGCACCAGGCGCCGCACACATCACCTTCTTGGTTGACAGGCAGTTTTGGATTACAGCCTTCATGTAGGCATCATGCTCGAATACCATGGGATCTGCTGGCTAACACACGCAGGCTCGTCGTCATCCCCTTGTCCTTCCTTCGCCGCCTGGATTCGCTCAAGTACACGAGCATAATCGCCCTCTTTTCCATTGCATACCTTGTCATCCTGGTTGTAGCGCATTTCATCAAGGGCGATACCCTTGCAGACCGTGGAACAGTTCGTGTGTTTGAGTGGGCGGGCCCTATTCCTGCCCTCGCTGCCTTCCCCGTCATCGTCTTCGCATACACATGCCACCAGAACATGTTTTCCATCCTCAACGAAATCGCCGACAATTCCCACTTCCGCACGACAACAGTCATATTTGCCTCGATTGGCGGTGGTTGCGCATTGTACATCTTGACGGGCATCACGGGCTACCTTTCCTACGGCGACAATATTCATGGCAACATCGTCTCCATGTACCCTACTGCGGCCGCCAGCACCATCGGTCGCCTGGCCATTGTCGTTCTGGTCATGTTCTCATACCCCTTGCAAATCCACCCTTGCCGTGCTAGCATCGACGCCTGTCTGAAGTGGCGTCCTGGTGGTGCACGGAAACAAACCGAAGGCAGCCCGTCACGTGCCAGCCTGATGAATAACACGCCCAAGCCAGTCGTTCCCAAGAGCACCGAAATGAGCGACCTCCGCTTTGCAATCATCTCTACCGTTCTCATTGTCCTTTCCTTTATTACTGCCATGACGGTCTCGAGTCTGGAAAAGGTGCTTGCCTATGTGGGGTCTACCGGCTCAACCACCATTTCCTTTATCCTTCCCGGTCTGTTTTACTATAAGATCTCCGACCCAGAGTCTGCACACCACCAACGGCTCGTCAAGGACGAGGATGACGAGGATGAGTTTCACAGCGGCCAGGTCGAGGGCTACGTCACACGTGAGGGCTACTTGAACCGCGATCTCAGACGCGGATTCTTGAGGAAGATGGCGCTTGCGTTGAGCATTTATGGTGTCCTTGTCATGGTGACTTGTTTGGTCACAAATACCTTTTTGGTCGCGGCGGCCGAGTGAGGGACTTGTCTTTGGTCTGGTCTGGCGTGTGTGGGCATATGCATTTAGCGGGAGTTTTTTTTTGTTTGCGACGATATACTAGAATTGCTGGTTTTTCCAAGGCATTTGGGCCTTGTCAATTTTTCTGACACTTGTTTGTATTCTTACAGATAACCACCATCATAGAACTACGCAAGATGGATGCTGTAGCCTTTTTGTTATTGGTGTCTTCTCCCCCGGGTAAATCTCTCCTCTTATAACGCCGTTGTATCGTGATGCTTGTGTCTTCCCCAGCCTATCATGCCCTTGAATCTTCTCTTTCTCTCTCTATGTTGGAAAAAAAAAAGGTTCTCTCTCCATCTCCCCATTCCACACTCACGCCTCCTTCTCCTTCTCCGCCTCCTTGCGCCCTCCCTCCGGCACCAAACTCTTAAACGCCGAATCCGCCTTCACCACCTGGCCCTGGATCTGGCCCACGCGGTACTGCGGCTCCAAAATGCCCACCATGCTGAGAATGCGCCACGCCGTGTCGCTGGGCTGCGCGCCCACACCGACCCAGTACCGCGCCCGCGCAATGTCGAGCTTGATGTCTTTCCACGGCCGGCCGTGCGTGTCGCCGGGCCGCGGGGGTTGCGGCTTAGGGTCGTAGGTGCCGAGGACTTCGAGCGGGCGTGAGTTGCGTGCTGTTCTGTTTTTTTTTACAGTATGTTAGTATTCATTTATATACATGTATATTCTTCCGCTATTATTTTCCTTATTTCTTTCTCTCTCTTTTTCTCTCATCATCTCCGCCCTTGTACTCGTAACGAATTGACGGGGATTTCGGGGTTTTGCGTGCGTACCGGGCGTGTGCTACGACAATGTTGTAAAATGGGGCGTGCTTCTTGCCGAAGCGCGCGAGCCGGATTCGTAACACCATTGCGATGTTTTGTGTATGTGTATGTGCGTGTGTGGCGGGGGAGGGGTGCTCGCGGGCGGCGCGATGTTGGCGGGACAGGATGGGAATGTTGGTGGTTTGGGGATCTTTTTGGATTGCCCGAAGATCTGCCGAGGATGCTTGTGGATGCACGTGCGGAGGTATGGTTGAGATGGTGGTTTGCGTGCGGTTAGTGGGGATATTAAATAGAATGCTTGCTCAATTCGTATTTATCGTGGAATTATGTACAGTTTGAGTTGCTATTGATTTAAAAATACTATTTCGTGGCTGGTTCGACTGAATATGCAGCTCGGAGCAGTGATGTAATTGCAACACCATGAGCTGTACTTCAGACTTGAAATCAATTCGTGAACCCCGCGTCCACTTTTCCTGCATTAAACTGTCCGTTAACAGAACCTTGAAATGGCTATTAGAGTAATTACCCACTACACTCCTCATACTCAGACTATCTAACAATGTGATAGACTCTGTCCGCCAAAAGCGCTGCTGCGCTCGACCAAGAACTCATGTCCTCTGGCGCATTCTCTATCGACCAGTTGATGGAGCTTGCCGGCCTCTCGGTATCACAAGCAGGTAAATCTCCCTTCAATCTGCACTGCGATATCGAAACTAACACCACAGTGTTCAAACTACAACCCCTCAGCAAAGGCAAGCGCATCCTCGTAGCATGTGGTCCTGGCAATAATGGCGGCGATGGCCTCGTTGCAGCTCGCCATCTGTTTCACTACGGCTACCAGCCTACCATCTACTACCCAAAGCAAAGCAAAAATGAGCTTTACCAGGTACGTCGCGAGTGGTCAACTGACATCCATCTCACGCATACTCACATGGCGCAGCGGCTAAAGAAGCAACTGGAAGACCTGAAAGTGCCGTTCACAGAAGACTTCGCCGGCGCACTAAAACAGACTGATCACATTGTCGACGCCATATTTGGCTTCAGCTTCTCCGGAGAGGTGCGCGAACCCTTCCCCAAGGTCATCGAGGCCCTGGCATCTACCGACGTCCCTGTTTTGTCGGTCGATGCGCCCTCATCTTGGGACATTGAAGAAGGCCCGCGAGACTCGGGACCAGGCAAGGGCTTCATGCCGCCAGCACTCATCAGCCTCACAGCACCTAAGCCGCTCATCAAGAAATTCACTGGCCGACATTTCCTTGGTGGTAGGTTCTTGAGCCCAGCGATGGCAGAGAAGTACAATCTCGATATACCCAAGTACGAGGGCTTGGACCAAGTAGTCGAGATGCCGGTCGACGGCGGAAAGTTGTGAGCGCACAGCATCATCATGGTCGAGTCTGAAGTCTCTTCTACATTCTAAATTCAAGTTAATCAGAAAAACCTGCCGATGAACGAATGTGGTTCGCGCCTCAGTGATCTCGAATGTATGTACTTGCTTGTTGCGACTAGCGTGTTTTCCCCGCAAAGCCGCGGTACGGCTAACAGCGGTCTTGAATTGTCGTCGGAACCCCAGCTTCGACGCACCTTCGGTAAACAGCACTCGCAGGCTTCTGTGAGCCGCGAGCCGGTCCAATTTCAGTATTTGTTTTCTCTGTCACATAGTGCAGGTTGTTACCTTTTTGCCTGCAAATCGTACAGCCATTGCGTACTCATCCTGAATCCCCAGCGTGCAGCGCAAGTGACATCACTCCCCAGAAGGGCCCACGCATAACCTACAGGCTCGCTGTGCTCTGGAAGGTTTCCAGTCGCTCAGCCCAAGATGATTCCAAAAGCACCTTCGCGTGAGGCTTTGGCCTTGCTCAAGAACACAATCCGACCCGCCGCGGCCATCCGATCGCAAGCACAGCGCTGTCTCCTCTCATCCACTTCCCGTCCTGCGACCCTTGCGCATTCGCGAGCTGGGAGCTTACACCCAGGAGCTCGCAGTGTTGCTACCTTCACACATTCACACCATGCCGAGGCTGTGTCCGTCATCCCTACAAACGTCGACACGAGCAATGCCGACTTCAAAGAGAACAAGCGCCAGATGGATGAAGCAACAGAAAAGCTTGTCAATCTGCACGCCAAAATTGCCCAAGGCGGCCCGCAGAAGGCGAGGGATAAACACGTACAGCGAGGCAAAATGCTAGTCAGGGACAGAATTTCTGCCCTGATTGACCCTGGTACACCTTTTCTCGAACTAAGCCAGATGGCCGGCCACGAGATGTATGGAGAAGATGATGTACCCGCAGGTGGCATTGTCACCGGCATTGGTACAGTCAACGGCGTTCAATGCATGGTGGTCGCAAACGATGCCACGGTCAAAGGAGGCACATACTATCCCATCACCGTGAAGAAGCACCTGCGGGCGCAGACGATTGCCCAAGAAAACCGCTTACCGTGCATCTACCTTGTCGATTCCGGAGGCGCGAACCTTCCCAACCAAGCCGACGTGTTCCCAGACGTGAACCACTTTGGCCGCATATTCTACAACCAAGCGCGCATGTCAAGCATGGGCATTCCACAAATCAGTGTGGTGATGGGACCATGCACAGCAGGCGGTGCCTATGTGCCTAGTATGAGTGATGAGAATATTATCGTAGAAAACCAGGGCCACATCTTCCTCGCGGGTCCGCCTCTGGTCAAGGCAGCCACGGGCGAGATTGTCTCAGCAGAGGATCTCGGTGGAGGCAAACTGCACAGTGAGGTTTCAGGCGTCACGGACTACCTAGCTGTCGACGACGCACACGCCCTCGTCCTAGCACGGAGAAGCATTGGGAACCTCAACTGGCACCGCAACCAGACAGTGGCTGCACAGCCGAGCTACCAAGAGCCATTGTACGACCCCCAGGAACTGTCTGGCATTGTAGGCACCAACCTCCGTCGCCAGATACCCATCCACGAGGTCATTGCGCGCATCGTCGACGGATCGTCTTTTGACGAGTTCAAGCCACTGTACGGATCAACGCTAGTGACTGGTTTCGCAAAGATATACGGACACCAGGTGGGCATTGTCGCCAACAACGGCATTCTCTTCAGCGAAAGCTCACTGAAGGGCGCCCATTTTGTTCAGCTTTGCGGCAAGCGACACATTCCGCTCATCTTCCTGCAGAACATCTCGGGCTTCATGGTGGGACAGGATGCCGAGAAGGGCGGTATCGCGAAGAACGGTGCCAAGCTTGTGACTGCGGTAAGCTGTGTCGACGTTCCCAAGTTTACCGTTGTGGTTGGATCTAGTGCTGGTGCCGGCAATTACGGCATGTGGTAAGTGTCTTTCTAATTTTAGGCTTGAGGATCTACTTTTGCTGACGGGCTTGTGTAGCGGGCGCGCATACTCTCCACGGCTCATGTTCACTTGGCCGAATGCAAAGACATCGGTCATGGGCGCGGAACAGCTGTCGTCGGTCATGGAAGCGGTTGGCAAGAAGGTGGATCCTGAACTCAAGGCAAGAATCGAACGCGAGAGTGAAGCAACGTTTGGCTCGGCACGACTATGGGATGATGGCATCATACCGCCCGAGCACACCCGGCGGGTTCTCGGCATGGGATTGCAGATGGCGTGTGGCGGGCAGAACCAGCGTGTGGACAAGGAGAGCACATGGGGAGTGTTTAGGATGTAGGCAAAAAGAAACGAGATTGGCAGAAGACGAAATTCGAAAACGCGCGTTTGCTTGCTTGGTCGTCAGCTTGATCTTCACGTTCCTGGCGATTGTCCTGGTGTGATGCAAAAAAGGTGGTTCTGTTGTTGCGCGGCGGATTCGATCACAATTTCCGCCCCCACAAAAACCCTTAGGTCCGCTGCTTCCGTGCGTCTTGGCAAGGCTCCCTCAAGACTGCTTGGGAATGCTTGTGTGTGTGGTGTGGTAAGGATGCGCCCGGCTTCTGAGCAGCCACAGCTCTTGTGTTCTAGTATGTGTTTACCTGTACCTATGTTCATGTCTTAATGAATTGGTAATGTATATGCGAAGAAACAATACATGAATCCATGAATGCTTTTGCTCATCCCAAGGCGGGCAGGCGGCCCTGCGCCGCGCCACAGCTCCCTCCGCCGCGCCAAAGCTGGGTCCCCTCTTCGTTTCAACTCTTCATCAACATGGGACTAGCCATGACTAAAAAATTCTTTAAGCCGGCAGCCTTTTCGAGTAGCCGGCCCTGAAAGTCCAGCAGGGGACATGCCTAATATTGTGGCGCCAGCACCAAACGGGCACCAGTAGGCTGATGGCCTTGGCGGCTGTGCCGACCTGCCTCTCGCAGAGGGGAAACGAGGCAGCGAAGAGCGGGCGCATGCAACATGATTTGCTGACGCTGGGAATACGGGTTTAGGTGTCCAGCCTGTGCCACATGCCCGTCATCGTAATTAACCCTCAGTTTCGCTCCATCCGGCATAAGGCACTGAGTATTCCCTGCCAGGTGCTGCTTGTCGATCCCGCCCGCATCCTTCGTCACTTTGCCCTCCCTTCACGCGCTGACTTTCCATTCACGCATTCCCTCTCTCTCTCTTTATCCTCACTCTCGCCCCGACTTGCTCACCTGCAACTCAGCCGCTTTTTGCTTCTGTTCGTTTCCATTCCCGACCATCGCATCTCGCCACTAGGACCCAATACCCCGGAACCCCACTCGCTAGCATTCATTACCTCAGGCCCATCTCACATGCCGTCATGAAGTTATTCAGCCCTGTGAAAGCATTAGCCGCGCTCTCGCTGCTATCGACAGACGCTGTGCGACCACTTACACAGGCACTGACTCTCGATCCCAATTCCCCAGGTAAGTGCTTTGTTCTTGCCTGCGCTTTCAAACACTATGCGCGCGTGTGCTGACCAATGACTTCTGTGTCGCGCAGACTCTATCAACAATGTTTCCAGCTTGGTTGCCAAACAGCTTGTTGCGCAGTATGCCACAATCGACGACAAGGGCATCCATGTCCTGGGAGGTTACCCAGGTATCCTATATCCGCCGTACTACTGGTGGCAGGCCGGCGCCATGTTTGGTACGCTGCTAGACTACTGGCACTACACTGGCGACGATCAGTACAACGAGATGGTCCGCGAAGGTTTAATACACCAGTTCGGAGAACATCTTGACCTGGTACTTACTTGTTCCTCTTTTTCTCGTAATACATGGCGCTCGGACAGTCACTGACTATCTCTAGATGCCTTCCAATCAGTCCAAAAACGAGGGAAACGACGACCAAGTATTTTGGGCGTTTTCCATGATCGCTGCAGCCGAGTACAAGCTCCCGGATCCTCCTGGTGACAAGCCTGGTTGGCTCGGCATAACGCAGTCCGTCTTCAACCAGTTTGTCGGCCGCTACCAGAAGGAGGTTGCTGATGGGAACTGCGGCGGTGGCATGCGCTGGCAGATCTATCCGTGGCTGAATGGATGGACGTACAAGAACACTGCCTCAAACGGAGGCCTATTCCATCTTGGAGCCAGGCTCGCCATGTACACAGGGAACGATACGTATGCGCAATGGGCGGAGAAAGCCTTTGACTGGATGTCCCAAAGCCCGATCTTGCCGGGTGATGGACAAGTCTACGACGGCACGAGTATGACTACCAATCCTCCTTGTAGCAAGGCAGACCAGACGCCATGGACGTACAACTACGGCATTATGATAGCAGGCGCAGCATACGTATGTCTAAATTCCTACAGCTTAAACAACCAAAGGGAAAGGAAACGACTAACAACACGTCCCAGATGTACAACTACACCAACGGCGCACAAAAATGGAAAACCGCGCTCACCCAATTCCTCGACAAATCCAGCATCTTCTTCCCCGAAGACAAAGGCGGCGTCATGGTGGAAATCTGCGAAGCCAAGGCCCTCTGCGACGCCGACCAAGAAAGTTTCAAAGCCTACCTCGCCCGCTGGCTCGGCATCACCATACAAATGGCACCCGAATTCACACCGCAGATCCTCCCCAAGCTACAAAAATCCGCCGTCGCCGCCGCGCAGACGTGCGAAGGGCCTTCGCAGAACAACGGCGGCCCCCACCAGTGCGGCATGAAGTGGTGGAACCAGGGCTTCGACGGCACCGGTGGCGTAGGTCCCCAAATGACCGCTCTTAACGTTATTTCCGTCCTGAATGCTCAGCGCGTCGCTGCGCCGTACTCGCATTCGACTGGCGGCACGAGTAAAGGCGACCCGGGTCTGGGATCGGGTAATGACGATGACAGGCTGCCCAAGTTTGAGTCAAAAATCACTACCGGAGATCAGGCGGGTGCGGCTATTCTTACCATCTTGGTGGCTGCCATGTTTATTGGCGGGTCCTACTGGATGATCATCTGAAGACGCTGCAGATGCGAGGGGGTTTGGCTATGTGAATCACTTGCTCCTCTATGTCTCTGGGGAGGTGCGAAAAGGATTGATTTATCCCACTCCTTCCGCCGCCGCCGCCCTTTATATTTTTTTCAATAACTCTCATTCTTCTCTCCTGAAGAGTTTTTCGTTTCTTATTTCTAACACACTCCCACCCATTCTGGCTTTTTTTTTCGTGGCTTATACCCATCCAGAAGGTGGAATGATTTATGGCAAAGAATGATGCGAATACAGCATCGTGGCGTTTGGGGAGCATTTACTTGGGGTTCTTTTTCATTTTTTTCTTTCTCTGGAGTGGGATATTTTTTTTTGTCACAGATACGATTCAAGTCTCGTTGAGTAGTTGTTGTACAGTATGCAGACATTCTCGGGTGGGAATCGATAATCTATATTATCAAATATTGATTTGGTGTCTTTGATCTTTGGGGGATTACGGTAGTTGCTTGGTGTGCCTTTTTTTTCGAAAACAAAAGACTATTCTGCTCTGTCTACGACATAGTGACTGGGCAGCAGAACAAATGCTTCAATATGCTCTTGCGACAAAATTCTTACGAAGATGCGTCTCAGCTTGGGGTTCAAGCGATATATCAGTATGAGCAAGAATTCGTTACAATCTAACAATGGGTATCAGAATGTCCAGCCAAAACCACCAAACGCCTTGCCATACCCTACTATCCAAGTCCTGTAAATAATGGCGAACCAAGTAAAAACCATGAAACCTCCCAATCGCCGTTTATTTGAAACTATAAGTTCAGTCTCCCACCACCTGGTAAGCGCCCAGACATAATCTGTTCAAGTAACGTCTCCTAATCGATGTAGCGTCTCCAGCCATTTGCCACAAGACACTTCTTCCCTTTGTCATCAATACCCACAACAAACCGCTCCCATCGGGCATCTTGTCCGGCACCAAGAACGAGCACCGTCTGGTCATCTAACCAACCAATCAAACCTTTCGTGGGTCTGCCGCCTGGCACGCCTGGAATGCCCGCACTTAGGGTAGCAGATTTCCCATGCGGGCCCCAAGACGTAGGCTCGTCGCCCATCTCAAACTTGGCCGTGGCCGTGGGATATGTGTCGGAGAACTGCCGAGGCAAAAGCGGAATCTTGGACAGGATGCCGTACTTGTGTTGCGCCGGATCCGCTTGTGAGGCTGCAGTTGCTGCTTTGAGGTCATAGATGTGCAGCGTGGATTTGTCTGAAGTTACGGCGAGAGTCGATCCATCGGGTGAGAATGCAAGAGAGAAAACGGCCGCGGGATCGACGCCGCGACGAAGCTCGGCTAGTTTGGTGCACGATGGGAATGACCACAATCGTATGATTGTGCCCTGTTCACTGGCCGTGGCTATAAGGTCACCATTCCTGCTTATGCCGATTGCGCGTAGCGGGCTTTCATGTGCGGGAATGATGCTGACGTTGCCCGTGTTCAGGTCGTAAATCTTGACCTGCCCAGCTGCTCTACCGGGGAAGGCGACGATACCTGTGCCCAGTTCGCACAGCCCAAACGGATTATTGACCGTTTCATACTCGGCCGTCTTGGCTGGGGGCACCTTCATCTTGTATATGCATAGCGAGTTCAGCAGCGCAACGACCATGTGCGTCTGCGACAGACGTACGCGCTGTATAGGCGTCTTGAACTCAACCGACGTGGTAAAACGCTCCGTCTTGTCGTTCCAGATTTGAACCTCAAAGATGACGTCAGTATGGTTGACCAGTGTCCAGCCGGAGTCCTCGGGACGCACCTTGTTCTGGGGATACTTGGGCTGCTTCCCTCCTCCGACTAGGGCGATGTAGCTCTTGTTGCCGAGCATCTCTGCACAGCCGATGCCGCCGCCGACCTCTGCAGAAATGTCAGTATGTTGTCGTGGGCGCCGGGGCGTTGGACGTACCTCTGGCGATCCTCTCTTCGCATGTTGTAGATGAGAAGACTACACAAAAGTCAGCTAACATCAGTGGGCTTGAACGGGCGCGCCATACCGCGGAAGCCTGTTTCGAGTGCTACCGAGAAGTGGGAGCAGTCGGCGTTGAACGAGGCCGAGAGGACAAAGGGCCCGGTATCCGAGTCGAGAATGGGCCTGGTGTTCATCGTCGGTCGTCGTTACAAGGTAGCTGGCTATGCGTTGTTTCAAACACCGAGGTGGGGCGGGGCTTCTTCGTCCTAGATGCAGAGGTCGATGGTGTGTTCAGTACGGAGACTGCAAGCGTTAAAAGGCCGGGCGCATGCTAGACCCATGGTCCCGAAAGCGAGTGAGGCGACATGTGTATTACCAACAGGACAGAGCGGAGTGGGTTGGCGACGACGACATGGAGGACGAGGGTCCACGGCTCCCAGGTCACAGCTCACCTTGTCATCTGCGCCCGCCTGGCTCTTTCCCCGTAAAGCGGGAGCTAGCCGATTGCGGCAAGCGTGACTGGTGGGACGCAGGACCTGTACAGTATGGAGAGTACGCTTCGCAACGCCGAATACTGCTGGACGATGGAGAGAAGCATAGAATCACAGACAAGACACGCTGCGGTTGTCCGGCCGTGCAATTGCAGTGTCGGAAGACATGTGTGTATCCGGCAGAAGCAAGTCCGAATACGTGTTTGTAAACGGCCGGGACTTTGCACGCGTCGAGGCCGATATGACAGCCTTATCAGGAGACCGCGAGGCGCTGCACCAAGACGAAACACTACACCACGACAAGCGGGTGTAGCCGTGATCGCGTCCCTGCTTACTCAAGATATTACCTCAAAGGCTTCTCTCAGCGACCGCAACGAACGAGCGTCTCTCGGGAGTGCACATCGCTCCCAAAAGCAGCCGGGCCAGGTGGTTGCGCCAAGAAGGAGAGGCCGACCAGGGTGTTTCCCGCTAGCGAGCCCCTTTGCATCGCGCAGGGAGTAGCTGCTACTGTCCCCCAAATTTCCACGACGACACCGCTCCAACACCACAGACAGTCATCATCCTCTGTCTCTCCGCACATCCTCGCCCGCAGCCTCGCCCTCTCTTCCGGCGGCCTCCATTGTGTGCACACGGCTCCATCCACGACACATTCCATCCACATTCCAGAGCCCATCATGTCTTCGGTACGACGCTTCTCCCCACGATACCACGTCTCCGCTCCTCAGGCACACGAGGCCACGCTGCTCTCTCCACAAGCCCCTGCCATCACGTCTCGTCACTAACAATGCCCCAGGCGCTTAACAAGACGCGCAGAAAGAAGAATGTCAAGAAGGGAATCCAGTTCTGCCTGATGGTCTGCGGTGCCTCAGGTACTGGCCGGACAACCTTCGTCAACACGCTTTGCGGTCAGCAGGTGCTGGGACACAAGGAGGTCGACGACCCTACAACTGCCCACGTCGAGGAGGGCGTCAAGATCAAGCCCATCACTGTCGGTAGGTTGCCTCCCCCCTTTGGGCCGTAGACGCTACCGTGAGTCCCTGATGCAGCGGGCTGACAATCAACAGAACTCGACGAGGAGGGTACCCGTATCTCGCTCACCATTGTCGACACACCCGGATTTGGAGACCAAATTGACAACGAGGCCAGGTAGGCGCCTTGCAGTCACCATTCACAACGCCCGCTCACCTTTGATGCAGTTTCTCAGAAATCGTCGGATACCTGGAGCGACAGTACGACGGCATTCTCGCAGAGGAATCGCGTATCAAGCGTAACCCACGCTTCCGGGACGACCGTGTCCACGTACTCCTGTACTTTATCACGCCTACCGGCCACGGGTATGTCCTCTCTCCATGTTAGCCAATGCCTTGCTAACACTGCCCTAGTCTGCGCGAACTCGACATCGAGCTCATGAAGCGCCTTTCCCCCCGCTGCAATGTCATTCCCGTTATCGGAAAGGCCGACTCACTTACACCTGCTGAGCTTGCCGAGTCGAAGAAGCTTGTCATGGAGGACATTGAGCACTACCGCATTCCTGTATACAACTTCCCGTACGATGTTGAAGAAGACGACGAGGACACAGTCGAGGAGAACGCCGAGCTCCGTGGCCTCATGCCCTTTGCCATTGTTGGTTCCGAGGACATTGTCGAGGTAAACGGCCGACGGGTGCGGGCACGACAGTACCCCTGGGGTATCGTAGAGGTGGATAACCCCCGCCACTCCGACTTCCTTGCCGTGCGAAGCGCGCTTCTGCACAGCCATCTTGCCGATCTCAAGGAAATCACGCATGACTTCCTATACGAGAACTACCGTACCGAGAAGCTCAGCAAGAGCGTCGAAGGTGCTGCTGCGTAAGTGTTGACCCCGCCCCCCCTTGTAAACGAACTGCACTCTAACCGAAAAAGAAATGACTCGTCAATGAATCCGGAAGACCTTGCCAGCCAGTCAGTACGCCTGAAGGAGGAGCAGCTGCGCCGCGAGGAGGAGAAGCTGCGCGAGATCGAGGTCAAGGTACAGCGTGAGATCAACGAGAAGCGACAGGAGCTCTTGGCACGCGAGAGCCAGCTGAAGGAGATTGAGGCGCGCATGAACCGGGAACAGAGTGGTATGGCGCATGACGACGCAGATGACGCTTAAGCGTGCTTGAGCCGTATGCGTGTACGCCCGGCTGCGGCCTTTTGGATCGACTGTGGTCTTGGGCCGCGGCGGCCAGCGCGCTTGCACCGGAAGCCCGAGGAAGAGACAAAAGACGCACTGGTCATTACGGTTGCTGGCGTTTTGTTCATGGGCGGTTGGTGCATTATTGCTGACATTGAAGGATATACTCGAATGTCTGGCTTCATTTCCTTCTCACTCTCGGGGCCTTTGAATCTTTTAACGGGACAGTGTTTCAGCCTTTAGACGTGGTCTGTGGTTGCACGGGTCCCAACACGACACAGCTTCTCGTATGTTTACTTAGCCTTTCGATACTTATTCCCCCCGCCCTTTGGTCCTTTGTAGGAAGTAGTAATTTACATTCTAATATCACTCTGATGTTGACTGCCATGTGTTTTTACTGGTGAGCAAGCGTTGGAAGGACGTCTCCCTGCTTTGCCTTGCTGCGCTGTGGGCAATGGGCTCGTTTGCAACGACTGAGAAGGATTACTACGCGACTGCATGAGCCTAATGCAGTGGCTGTTCTGGACGCACTTCTCATCACTTTTCATCACTTTTCTGCATAAGAAATTATCGTAAACGTTCCGCGAGCCCTTTTTTGTTCGGGCTCACCGCCCTTCGCCCTTGACGACCGAAAAAAATAAAAACAAAAAAATTACAATTATTTCCCGGCGAATAGCGGGACTCTCCCCCGTTGAATTGGAGTTTTTACTAAATACTCTTCTTGGATGGAGATGTTTCGTTTTCAATGGTGGCCGAAGAGGTTGTATGTACGGGGTCCATGTTGCGATTACGAAGTTACGACGAAAAGCAGGATCGTCACTGCAAGGAAACAATGTCAGTGGTGCTTTGCCTTTGCTACGCTGATTGCGTATACATGCCAAGCATGGCGAAAAAGCGCACCCCCTCATATGTATGTACATGGATGGGCGTATTCTTGTTTCTTTTGGTAGGACTCCCCGATCCTGCTTCTCCGTGTGGCGAACTGTTGCGGTCTTTTTTCTGTTTCTCCTCTTCTCGATAAGAGTTGTCTCAGCCACGATGCTACCCAAGATGAGGGGGTGCTGCAGCTCGTGTCCTTGCCAATGAGAAAAAAAAAGAAGGTATTAGGTTGAAGGATTATTATTTGGTACGCGCGATTGCCGACGGGTGTATGGTGATGGCGATGGTGAACAACAACAAGGCAAAAGCCCTTGCTGCAGTCAACTACAGGATCTGCCTTTGTCTGAAGCGAGCTGCCAGATCGGTGAAATGCTGCACGTCATGATGCCGGTACGTAGCGACCCGTCTTACGTTTGCTATCGGTCAAGTCCCAGATGCCGGCCCAGTGGATTTTTCCTCTTTGTTCACATCTGCCGAATGGGCGGCCTTGCGTACAATGACCCTTCTCTTGCCGTTGGGCATCCAAGTCGCTACGAGGCGTCGACCTTGAAATCCTACTCGATAGCATTCACACGTCTACGGTTGACCTCGTGGTGGCGGTGATAACTGCCGGCCATGGAGCTTCAGATATGGACTCGTGGGGGCCAATTATGTCAAGCATCTTATCAAAGACAGCCGCTACCAAACGACTGTGTCTTTGGGGGTTGAACTACTAACGGGAATCTCATCAGACGTGCACAACGATTGAGTTTACTCGAAGGTTCTCTGACTTCGCAACCGGCTGTTGGAGATGGAGTGTCTCAGGAACCCTTGCACGATTAGCTGACCTGTCCCAGAGGAGACGGTGATAGGGATATCAGCCGGCAGTAGGAGGCAGCTTGGAGCGATTGAAGCATCTCGATGAGTTGCAGTCGGGCGATTCGAGGTAAAACATAGCATGTGTGTGAGTGTTCCGGCAAAAGGAATTGATGATCCTACCCTGGCGTGGGACTCGAAGGAACGTGGCGGTAGCGACTCGTAAAGTTGCAGCATCGGTGAGCTCGCTGTACATGCATGCTCGTCCACTCACAGTGCAATGCAGCACCTGTTGGCTCTCGGTCCGCTAACGACTACGTGGATGCGGAGTCGGCATACCGACATCTGCCGGTAGATGTGGCGCTTAACAGAAGGTATTATTGCCATTTTCCAACGCTCCCACTTCTTGGCTTCACTGTATTGGCCTCTTGCAGACGGTGTGGGCTCGATCCGAGCGTTGGCCCTCGATGCGGGGATCAGGACGAGGGAAGGGCGGTCACAGCAACTGTTACTGCGGGCAGGAGCATGCCTTGGAATAGAGTTTCCATGCTGCAACGGGAAGATAGGAGGGCGGGAGACCAGAGTCCAGGCTGGGAATAAAGATATGAGCGGCCTGGGCGAGTGCTGCAGGTGGCACCGGTGTCTTATGCAGAGCGGTCCATGGAAACGAATCCTTTGTCCCCGTTTCGACTCCAGCACGGCCAGTGGGGCGGGAATTGCGATGGGGCCTGAGTGTATACACGTCGTGGCTTGGTCTCGACGCCGTAAGTGTGCATAACCGATGTCCTGTTGCGGATGAAGCGAGGAACCTAGGTTCGTCGATCGGCAGGGCGTTTAGTTTGCTGACGGCGGTGCATGACGCACGCCCGCGCCCCACCTTTTCCCAACGGGTCCACTCGGACGACGTGAGCCGGGGCCGCAACAAGCAAGCACAAGCACACAATGGCTGTAGCCGCGCACTGCGCGGCTGTCTGTTAATTCTACGAGGATGCCTGCTGACTCATCGGGCGCTGCGGTGCTGGGACCGAAACACTCGTCTGCTGGTCCAGCGGGGGGCTAGCGAGTCGCCGCCATGCTGCGGGCTGCTGGAAAGCATCCCAAAGACAAGACTGTACTTACTGTACTGTACCGCCTCCAACGGCGTGTATCGAGCTATGCAAGCGCAGCATAACTAACTACGTGTCGATTTGTTTCTTTTGTGCTGCGTCTGCATCTGCATCTGCATCTCTCTGCATGTGCATCTCCCTGCACAAGTCGAATACGTAACCTCGGCCTAGGCTGCAGATGCAGTGCACTGCCGACTACTGCGGGCCTGGGGCGGCGTTGCCAGGAACCGAAAGCCTAATCGACTAGACAGGCATACGCTCGGATGGGGAAGACAGAGCCTCCTGCTAACTGCTTGCGGCCCCAATGGGAAGACGGTCGAATGAGCAGTCTCAACAAGGCCAGGCTGTGTCGAGTATGCAGCTCCAGTCCAAGTTCCACCCACCTCTTCACAAGCACGCGCCGACCGCACGTCAGCTACCCACCGACCGTCAGAGTTTTCCGCAACGCTGCTTTGACTCGATGGGCTCACCGGATTGCCCGGCGGAGCTGAAGGCCGGGCTGCACATGTGCACTGTGGGAGTGCGAGTGGGGGCGCCACCTGCTGAGTATGGCCGCGCGAGAGCCGCACCAGCTCCGGGCATAGGTTGTACATAGTGTTTGCTAGGTTGTGGGTTGATTGCAAATATTGGCTTTGCACGCTGCGACCCGCGTTGCTCGGCGCCGGACAGAGGCTCTCTCCCGTTGGTGGCTGGCTGGCTGGCGGGCTTGCTGGTGGCCAACTCGATGATGGCCCCCCGTTCCGCGTTCATGCAGGGTCTCCTCACCCTACCTCGACATGGCCATCTATCCATCCGCCTGGGGGGCCAGGGGCGTCCAACAGAGGCCACCACCCTTCACCGCGACCTGCATCGAGATATCGAGGGCCCCGTTTCCCTGGCCCGATGCAAGACGCCCCGTCGCAGCAAAGTCTAGACTCGCCAATCGGATGGCAGATCGGCGGGGGGTTGTGAAGACACCCCTGCGCCCACCCTCAGCCACCGACCTGTTACCGAACTGCATGGCGTCCTGAACGCGATTGACAGACCCGGAAGCAGGGATCTGCATTCCCCGGCGCTGATGCTCCATCCTGTTAGTCGCCCTCGACGCCAAAAAGGCCTCTCCGGAAAAAGCACAGGCAACATTGCTCGACGACTCTACTATTCTTGCACGCGACTGCGGCGGCAGAGCTAGTAAAATGCTCCCTCGCACATGTTCGTCATCACCCCAACACGCTGCCTGGCCCAGGCAGGTACCACTGGCCCGTCACTGGGTGGCTCCTTCTGTCTGCACCTTTCTTCTGCACCTCCTCCTCCTCCCACCCATCGAATCACCGTCCCCAGCATCTCCATCTCTGACGCCACCCCTCGACGCCACCCCTCGACGCCACCCACGCTTCTTGCTCAAACCCCCAGTCCTCCTGGCTCTTTGCTGATATATACCGTCCGTCACCTTGGTCTCTTGTTGCTACGACACCTCTTCCTGTCTTCATCGCCTCGACTCAGCCTTCTTCAATCCTCCCTTTCTCTGTCTCTCTTGCCGCTCAACACACATTACATACACGCACGCGCTCGCACACACACAACCACAACTCACCTGGTCACATCACTCGGTACACATCATGGACCGACCACAAGTATCCATACCTCCAGTACGTCACCCTGGACATGTCGCGTGCCTCACATACTAATTCGGGAACGCTAGGCTGCCAATGTCCTCGGGGTAGGTCACCTGCTCCACCACGCTCGAGTCATGATACTAACGTGCCTTTTCTGCGAATAGACCATAGGAACTGGTGAGTGAACCGCTGTCGTTCTCTGGGCACTATGCTGACTTGGTCGTAGTGTATGCACACCATGCAATCCAATTTCTACCAGACTTTTTGCTAACATGCTCTGCCTGACTGTAGCTGTTGGTGTGTGCAGGTATGTGAGATATGGGACCAATTGAACCAGCAGCGACTAACAGTGACCAGATTATCCCACAGTAAGAACCACATTGTCCTCGTAGCAATTGTCAGCTAACCTGCCCAAGAATATGGCATAATTGGCGGCGAAAGAGCACCGAAGGCCTGCCGGGTTCCATGCTCATCCTTTGGTCAATATGTGAGGCTACTGACTGTACGCATGCAAGGTTAGCACTAACAATAGCAGGCGGTGTCCCTTTTGGTGTATACGCCATCGTCCAGGTATGCTTGTCAGCATTGGCCTCAAGCACGCTCTAACATGGCTTAGAACTTCAATTTTGCACTCAAATTCCAACCCCAAGCATTCGCCAGTCTCACTCTGATTTCATGGGGCCAAACCCTCTACTACCAGAGGTCAGTCTATGCCCCAGTCGTCTTGATTGACACTAACAAGTTGTAGGAAATGGCGGGCGTGGACAGCCACTCTTGCAACTATTGCCCTGATTGCCAGCTTTGGAATCATGGAACTAATACTCATCCTCACCCTGCGAGTAAGCCACCCTGCAATATGGTCCCTAGTTCTTCTCAGCTAATTGTGTCTTTCCAGGGCCCTTATAGCAGAGGTGTGGAATGGCCTATGATGCTCATGGCCATTTCGGCAACCGTTATCCAAATCCTCGGCTTGATTCCTCCGTATTTCGAACTCGCAAAACGGAACGGCAGAGTCATCGGGATCGGTATGGCAGCAGTTAGCTGACCCCCAAAAGGAAATGCCGTCACTAACATACCTAGATTTCTGGTTTCTCACCATCGATTATGCCGGCGCTTTCTTCTCGCTCATGGCCGTTGGTACGTTCGCCATCATTCCTCCAGTAGACATAGCTTACAAGGACAATAGTCGCACAGCAGTGGTTCGATGCCCTTGGCGCTAGCTTGTATATTGTTTGGTAAGTATCCCTGTTTCTCCTCTACACCTTGCCGAGCTCTGCCACTAACGTCGATTAGCATGGTATTAGAAACCGGCATCTTCGCCTCACAAGCCATCTGGCTCTGGCGTGTTCGACACGTACGCGCCGAAGCCAAGAAGGCTGGAAAGACCTACGACGAGTACATTGCAGACCATCCAAGCAAGAAACTGTTTGCTAGCGAATCTTCCGAGACATTTGTCGACGTCGAAGCAGGACACGAGAAGCGAACACCGAGCACATGCACCGAGAAGCCAGTTACAAGCCAAAGCGAGCACGGCATTGCCACACCAGATGACGCGACACCAGCATCGGCGGAGCCCTTGCCGGAGTCTTTGCCCGAAGCACTACAAACACCGCCAGCTGCTTTGTTAAGGCCCAGCGGGTCTGGTCCATGACAATCATGACGATCTTTATATTCTCGAACCTGGTAAATATTTTGAAAAAGACGCACATTTAACGCAACATCTTTCGACGACCACGACTTTGTAATATCCTACTCTTTTTCCGAATAGGAGGTTCAACATCCGAGCGCAGTGAGTCTTTGAAAAGTCACAGCAGATGTATATTTATTTATTTTTGATCTTTGGGAGTTTGCTGGGCAAAAGCCATCAATATAACAGGAAATGTGTATGACTAGCACAAAATTACGAGACTTGGGTGGGCGTTTTGGCGTTGTCATCGGTATCTTCAGGGAAGAACTGCACAACAGGGAAAGGCAATTTTTGCACAAGATCGAACTGGCAGTGATTACTGCAATGTATGAAAAACCAATTGACTAAAATTTAATTGCATAGTATTCAATCTTAAATTTTCTCCGTCACAACATGCACCTTCAACATGTAGCAGTGTTCCTTCCATAATCCCCGCCCCGCTATTTGACACTTCAAACATGATTTTTCTTTCCTTCGAAAAATGAAAGGGTCAAGTATCGTTCAGGCCCACAGGGATGGTCACACAACGACGAGAAGAAAAATCGCACTAACGGCAACCCTGTTTTTGATTTACATAGTATGTGTTGGGGGCTACGTATGTACTACGTATGTATGCATGACCGTGGCGATCGGCCTCTTACATAGTTCAGGGCAGCGAGGAAAAAAACAATAGCAAAGGAAGATCATTGCGTAAGACATGTGGGATTGAGGGAAGAAAAAAAGAGGAGGGTGTGGGTGTGTTCAACACACACACGGACATGGATGTAGGGCCGAAACGGGGGATTTGTCTGTTTTCTTGCTAGTATGCATGTGCGCCTAATTTAGGTATGTATGTATGCGTGTAAGCGAGTGAGGAGTAGACTTTATAGGTATACGTGTGAAAGCAGTCTTTTTTTCTCCTTTTTTTTTGGAGGGGGGGGCAGGTTCGTCCCGAGTTGAGGTTTTTGCCCTTGTATGTATAGTACTGTATAGTGTCGTTCGGAGCGCTGGGCCGTTGTACGACGTAAACAAGGAGCATAGAGTGTGTTTTAGATTGAGGAAAAAGGGAAATGGGGTGTGCAAAAGGGTATTGTTGTGAGCTCATGGTGCATAGGGGGTGGGAAGCTACTCTTGTTTTGTGAAGTAAGATGAGGGGTAGACTCCGCGTACTTTGTATTGTGTATGTGTGTTACTGCACACTTGTTTGCTTGAGATAAGGACAGAGAAGATGAACTAGGGAGTTTTTCTTTCTTTCTTAGTTTGTCATAGGGATTCATGGGTTTCAAGCCTTTTCTTCGCAAGCTTCTCCTCAACAAACAACCTTGGTTTCCCCCTCACAACCCCAGAAGTGCCGATGCCGATATCTATGCCGATATCAGCCATGTCTGCGATAATCTCTCCGTTTTTTTTCGTACGACAGGGGTAGCAAGAACTGCTAGATACAAAAGTAGCAATCCGATGGCCATTCCCCAGTCCACAAGATCCTCGTTAATTACATCTAATTTTTCACGCTTTATCGGCGTGTGTGTGTGGGTCTAGTGATGACGATGGGTATGCCAAATATGTACAGCACCCCAGGTTGAGCAAAATCGAATTTGACGTCATTACTGCTGGTGTAGGAAGCATTCTGGTCACTTGAGAGCTTAAGTAGTGGGATGAGTAGCCGTGGCTTGACTTGCGAAGACGAAGTCTCTCAGGCCAGGGTTGTCAATTTTCTGGTACCATCACATGCCGATATTAGGTGTAGTTCGTGCTACCGCGTGAGAGTCCACAAGTCAGGAATAAATCTCCGATTCGACATCTCCTGAGAGTACGTGAAGGCTCTACCAGCGTGCTAGTCAATCCAGGAGCTTTGAGCCTTGCGGACTAATGCATGCATGCAGGAGAGTGTTCTTGTCTCAGTCGACATACTGACTGTGCTCACAACAAATTCATGGTTCAGACAGATGTTATTGTCTGGTTGCTAAGCAGGGAGTAAGATGTAGAGTAAGGGAGGAGCCGAGCCCAAGCGTTAGGTTTCAAGCTGTTACAGTATTTGCAGGCTTACTGGCATTTTAGGCAATGCACAGGCTATGATGGTGCACAGAAGTGAGTTTGATATGCAGTGGCCAGGGCATTTGATTCTGGCAGCATTTACAGTGAGGGGTGGAAGAAGCTGGAACGTCGAGGTAGTTTCGGGATGATGGCACGTGAAGCGGAGCTGCGCGTCTGCGTGACCTCATCAAGGCAGCATCGCCCGCGCCATCGCGTCTCACTCTCAACCCTCTCACCTGGAACGCATCTCAACCTCGCGCTTTCGCATCGCATACCCGTCTTGAGCTGCGACAAGCAAATCCGCCATGACTGGACCGAAATACCAGAACGTGCCGCAGCGCGACTCGCTCGACGAGGCTGCGCCCTCATACTCGCAAGCGCCACCTAGCTACCAGGCCACGGAACCCCAGGAAGCTCTTTTGCGCGGAGTGCCGCGCAGCGAAGATGACAATCTGCCCGATGACTTCAAGTTTGGCGGTGTGATAGCAGAGGCGACGCTGGACATTCGCATGGCGTTTATAAGGAAGGTGTATGCCATCTTGTAAGCAACCTCCCCCCCCCCAGGCTGTCGGAACGAGGAAGCGCATGTACTGACACAAGACAGAACCGTCCAACTGCTCGCTACCGCCGCCGTCAGCTTCGTGTCGATGACGTCTGTGACATACCGGACATGGATCCAAACACACCAGTGGCCGTTGTGGGTGTCGCTGTTTGGTTCCTTTGCCTTCCTCGGACTCACCTTCTGGAAGCGCAAATCGTACCCCATGAACCTGGTGTTTCTTAGCGGCTTCACCGCTATGGAGGCATACTCCATCTCGGTCATTGTATCGTTCACCGAGTCCAAGATTGTGCTGCAGGCCGTGTTCTTCACGCTGGGTATATTCATAGCCCTTAGCTTGTTTGCCTGCCAGTCCAAGTACGACTTTACGAGCTGGGTGCCCTATCTGTTTGGAGCGCTCTGGCTAGTAATCCTTTTCGGCTTCATGTCGATGTTTTTCCCGTACAACAGCACTGTGGACCTGGGCTACGGCATTATCTGTGCGCTGATCTTTTCGGGCTACATCCTGGTGGACACGCAGCTGATTATGCGCCACTACCACGTCGAGGAGGAGATCGCCGCGGCCATTTCACTGTACCTTGACATTATTAACCTCTTCCTCGCGATCCTGAGGATTCTGAACTCGCAGAACCAGAACTAGATGGTTGCTGGAGCAGCGTGGGGTGTGCAGGATGGAGCTGGGTATAATACATAATATTTGCAACGGGCGCTTGGAGCGCCATGGGAGGCGTCTAGACTGACCAGACTGGCTGGGTTGTGGGCATGTTATTTGGCGTTATGTCTAGTTGCTATACACACAGCTGCTGAAGTATTGTTATGCTCGTATTGTACTGTACATACACGTGCGGTGAAGCTATAGTAGCGCAGCTATGCCGTGTGTCGACGGCAATGACTCGACTGGTCCATTGGCTGCTGGCCGTCGACGTGACGTGTGGCACAGGCAATATTTGGCATGCGCAGATACAATATAAGGCGACATGGTTCCATGTGAGGGTACATCAGCCCATGGCGGGGTAACGAGGTGAATGCGTGGGCATATGATTGGCTGGCACGCGCGTGAAACGGCCGCGAGCCCTGGATTCTCCGACGACGATGCTGTGCAGGTCGAGGGCTTGGCGCTGGCCACATCCGCTGGCAGCCCGCCCACAACGCCCGCCGCCCGACACGCCTTGCGCAGGGCCCGCCTTGCCCGCCTCGCCCGCCTCGCCCGCCTCCACACCGTGTCCGCGACGAGACGAAGGCCCCAGGCGCGCAGTCGTCGAGGCCGCTTGCTGCTGTGCCCGTGGCCCCGTGAATGCAGTCGGTATGCAAAAAGTTACGCGAGACGCAAGCTTGGCCAGCCAGTGCACGCCCGCCCCCCCCAAGAGTAGCGCGCTCCAGAACGCAGCTAATACAGGATAGCTCCCGCGACACCTGTCCACAGGGGACATTGGATGCCGGCTGCATATCTTGTCAAGACGAGTGGTGCGCCAGAGGCGGATACATTGGCCACGGTGCGCAGCTTGCTTTTCTCGGGGGAAATTGAGGCCTGATTGGCGCTTGCCGCTTGCCGCTTTCACGTCTAAACCCTGAATATCTTTTGCTTGGGTGTGCACCACACCGCTCCCCGTCAATTGCTTCTGTCTGCGCCGCTGTCCCCCCCGCAGACACTGCTACCTGCTTCAGTCTCTGCCCGCCGCTCACCATCCCCCCCTCGTCTCTGCCATTGCGCCCCCCAATGGCTGCTGGCTGCTGAGATACCACGCCCGCTACGCCCCACGACCAAGCAGCAGCAGTAGCAGCAGCAGCAGCTACTAGCGCACACAGCACGCCCACCACTCCACCTGAGAAGGCACGCTCGCTGTTTCGCACCAGGGAAGACACGTCCGGCCTACAATCGCTGCCACCACGCTACCCATCCCCGCCTCTTGACCAGCGCGCCTCCAAACGCAATATAACAACAAACCCATTTCTGCTCTCGCCTACAGATACTGCCCACCCTCACTCTCCCCCTCTCCCAAACAGAGACCCACATTCCACCACACACCCCAGCATGGCGGCCAAAGCAACCATGCCGCCTGCCAGCGCGCCCCCAGGAAAGCCCACAGCGCTCAGGAAGCGCAAGGCGCAGCCGAAAAAGGTCCAAGACGAGGGACTCATGGCCTCGCTGTGCTCCCTCATCTGCAACCACCAGATTGGTATGTCCTTTTCCCCATCCTGCCATTGCTGCTGCACCCCTTGCCAGAACTGACTTGGGACCAGGCATCTCGATCAATCTCCTCACCCTCCTTACTTTGACGCACACCTTCTTCCCCCGCGCCCGAAGTCGGACCAACAAGTTTTTCCACATGTCCTACTACAACCCGGAAACTGACATGTACGGTTGCGGAACCGACGACCTTCCTTTTGTGCTGCTATGGACTGTCATCTTTACTGGAGTCAGAGTCGCTGTCATGGAGTACGTGCTGGACCCACTAGCTAGGCTTGGAGGTATCAGGTCTAAGAAGGGACTCGACCGTTTTAAAGAGCAGGCTTGGCTGATTGTTTACTACACTTGCTCCTGGTCCCTAGGCATGGTATGTTTGCTCCACGATACTATTATGGCGAGTGCCGGCAGTACTAATCAGGCAATAGTACATCATGTACCACTCCGAGTTTTGGCTTGATCTTCATGGCATCTGGGAGGGATGGCCCTTTCGAGAGGCCGACGGCCTCTTCAAGTGGTATTACCTTGTTCAATGGGGCTTCTGGATCCAGCAGATTCTCGTCGTCAACATTGAGGAAAAGCGCAAGGATTACGTCCAGATGTTGACCCACCATATCTTCACGACTGCCCTCATGTGTTTGTCGTACGGATACTTCCACATGCGTGTCGGCATCGTCATTCTTACCATCATGGACTTTGTGGATATTATATTGCCGGTAAGCAGCCTTTGCTACCCAAGAAAGTAACCTTGCATGACTAACGACTACAGACTGCCAAGCTTCTCAAGTACATGGGCTATACCAATGCTTGCGATTACGCTTTCGGTATCTTCGTTCTCTGCTGGATCGTCACCCGCCATATCCTCTACATGATGGTTTGCTGGTCCATCTACGCCTATGCACCTGTTGACATGGCACCTGGCTGCTACCTCGCTGATTCCACGTCGAAACAAACCTCGTTTGTACCTGCGTCAAACGCTTCCCAGTTTGAAGCACTTGGAGGAAACAACCACTGGGGAAATCTTCTCAAAGCCTACAGCGACCGCAATGGACCCGTTTGCTGGAACCCGGAAATCCGCTACTACTTTCTTGCGCTCCTCCTTACCCTGCAGGTCTTCTGCTGCATCTGGTTTGCCACCATTGCCAAGATTGTTTACAAAGTTCTCAGGGGAGATGCTGCTGAAGACTTGCGCTCAGACGACGAAGGCGAAGATGAAGAGGTGGAACAAGACCCGACCAAGACAATCTTCAATATGGCGACTACATGTGCCGAGTCGGGCATGAGCTCTCTACAGCCAAAAGAGGAGGAAGTCGGGGTGGATGCTCTGACATTCGCTCGCATGAATGGCGCCAGCCAGCGACGGCAGGCCAGGAGGGAAAGCTCGCGAGCCAGTGGTATTAGCATTCCCGGACATGGAGACCGCAAGGAGCTCTTGGGCCGCATTGGCTGCGATAAGCCTTCATAAGCTTCAGTTGCTATTGTTTTGATTTGTTTTGCTGGCGTTTGGGGCGTAATGTAATGTCAACAATACGCGGTTCTTGTGAAATCACGGACGTTAAACGACATGATTGTCAGGTTGTGTTGCTTTGGAAGGTGTCGCCGGATATGTATACCCTACTGGAAGGTGATGGTAGAACATTTCTTTATACCATCGATTGCTTGAACCATGATCAGCATTGCTTACATTCGCCTATAGGGCAACTTTTGATGTATTTCTTTGTGACGAAGCCGAATCCCGTTTGTTGTTGCATCAAGGATTCGGGTAACTTCTCCCATCAGCTTGTCTAGAACTAGATGCCATGGCCAATATGTGAAAGTGTGGTTAATATGATGCATTTTACCAGTAGATCGTTCCTCTTGTGTCTTGCCCAACTCTCCTAATTATGGATTTACCATTCCAGTCCTGATGCGAAAGTAACAAAGCTTAGTTGCGTTTGATATGGTTGGGCAGGATAGTTAGTTAAAGTTCTTCTAACGGAAAAAACAAAATATAGCCAAAGTTTATGTCTTAGGAAACCTACACTTTTTGAGATATTACCGTAAGAAGTAATTAAGCTTTGAATCCGAAATTCCTTCTTATCAGCAACACGTACCTGAAGGATTACACGCACTATTATAGTAGCGGGGCTGCTAGGCTGATCTTAGACAAGAACAATGGACACCTAGCACCCGGCATCACTGCCACTACAACCTGCCTTTACGCTCAAAGCCGAATTTAGTGGCAACTGTACCCATAACCACAACACATTGGACTACACCAGCCGAAGACTACTCACCGCTAGCAAAACCGGTGGTTTTTTTTCTCTGGCAATCATGGGAGAGGAAGCTACCAGTCCCTCTTTACCAACCCCGCCATTCTACAATGTCGCCAACTTCAACAACTTCCGAGACGCCGCCTTTTCCCTCCAAACCTCGTCTGGAGCCAGGATACGAACAAACGTTCTCTTCCGCAGCGCCGAAGTCTCCAAGCTAGATCTAGCCGGATGGAAAGCCGTGCACGAAATCGGCGTGGCCCACGTCTTTGACCTGCGCTCCAAGCCCGAAGTCGACAAAGGCTGGGCCGGCATCGTCGGCAACAAATCTGGCCAAGACGATGACGATGTACGACCGGGTTGGATCCAGGCCATGGACGCGGCCGGCGTGAAAAGGACGTGGACCCCGGTCTTTGCAGAGAGCGATTACTCGCCTGAGCGCCTGGCGGAAAGGTACACCAAGTACATGGATGAAACCGTGACCGGATTCGTCGAGGCGTATCGCGATATCTTGCACAATGGGGGTCCGGCTTTCGGTCAGATACTGAGATATTTGGCTGATCTTCCTCTTCTTAGCGGCGGAGAAGAAGAAGAACAACAGCAAGCAAATAAAGTCGGCGCCCTCGTACACTGCAGTGCAGGCAAAGACCGCACAGGCATCTTTTTCGCCCTGCTCTTTGACTTCTTGAATGTCCCGCGCGACGACATTGCCAGCGAGTACCAGCTCACCGAGCTCGGGCTGCAGCACGTGCGCGATGTCATTGTCGAGCGGCTGATGCAGAGTTCGGCGTTTAGGAAGTATGTCGTTTCGCAGATGGCGGGGAAGTCTACAGCAAGTGAAGAAGACCTGGCGAGGTTTGTAAGAGGAGACAACGATGTGCAGTTTGATGTGCCGCCTGAAATGCTGGAAAAGGGGAGGCAGGCGGCGCTGCGTATGGTAGGTGCCAAGCGTGAGAGTATGCTGAGGAGTCTGGATATGCTGGATGCGGAGTTTGGCGGCGCGGAGAGGTATATGAGGGAGAAGTGTGGGCTGGATGATGGACAGCTGGATTTGCTGAGGAGGAAGCTGGTGGTGGTGGCGCCGGTGCAGAATGAAGGCGCTGAGACGGCTTCGAGCTTGTAGCAAGGGAGTAGCAGTGGTAGTAAGATGACAGTGTTGGTTATCTGTACTGATGAGGGATGTATGGATCTCACGGCTCCAGATTCACCATTGCTGTGTTTTCTTCAGAACCAAGACTCATCCTATACATATCAGATTCCCAGTATCGTCTTGTTCGCTATTCACATGCTGCAAACGGTAATGGTAACCCACCATTAGGTGACTTGACTCGAAGCGGGTGCTTGACATCAGCACCCAGTAACCATCATCGAAGAATTCTGAGCTCAGTCTATACAGGGAATTGAATTGTCGTATAATGCTCTAAATAGATTTGATGGTTATCAAGAAACATACGAAACCTCATCATTATGCCCCAGTCTTCTCTAGGACAACCTGCACCGTTCCATCGTCATCGCCCATACTTGTGTATCTCACCTTGCATCCAGCGGCCCAAGCATCTACCTCGCTATTCCCCCTCTGAGCTACGCGTGCCAATTCCCTCGCATCGGCGTTCAATCCAACCACACTATCGAGCAAAAGCCTCGTTACATCCAACTGACGATGAGCCCTGGCAGAAAACGAGTTCCGAGCATGGAACGCCATGGCAATGGTGATGGTACCCGCACCTAGCAAGCACACGAGACCGACTAGCAGAATACTCGGGACATATGTGATGCGGTACCGCTGTTGTGTTTCAAATGCTGGCACGTCGATGGTGTATTCGGGACGGTTGTGTGAGGCATTGTTACTCGATGCAGCCACCTCGTATATAATGCGCTGCGTCTCACCAGAGGCATATAGGTAGTTGAGCGCAAAGTTGCCAAAGGTGTCGTTGGCCCGAGTACCCCATTGGTCGACTTGTTCGGTGTACATCTTGTCCAGGGCGGGGCCAAGACCTGGGATCACGGAACCTGGAGCGTGGAAGTTGAAGTTGCTCCATTGGAACTTGGCAAGAAGAGATGGAATGATTACTTTCTTTTGGTCTGGAAAGTGGGCAGTATCGATGTTCCAGCCACTGGTGCTCGATTCGTTGGTTGGAACGCGAGTGGAGTTGGCGAGGCCTTGTTCGCGATATAGCACACAACGCAGCCCACTGACCGACATGGACCCTTGTGTCCCGTTGAATCCCCACTGCGTCATGTTAAATTCACGGTAACCAACGTTGCCGTATCTGGATGGAGTCGTGGTGTTGGTTAAGTTGAACCTCTCCAAATGGCCTAGGTATACTTCGCGATATCCCAAGGAAAACGCAGCGTATGTGTAGCCGTCACCGTCACCTGTCTGGATGTTACCGGGTACGCCCGGATAGTTGGCTTGAAACAACGTATTGTTAGACGTCGGTGTGGTATTGAACATCAGACCAATCTGGGTGTTGAGTTTTGACAGGGGCTGCATGACGGATATCGTTAATGGCAGATCAGGAGCGCATTCGACCGAGATTCGGTAGGCTGGTATGTTCTCTAGCTTGGTAATGGACGGTGGCAGAGATTTCAGCGACTGTGTTGTTGCGTTGAAGCTCACGTAGGTACCATTGGTCAGTTTGGAAGCAGCGTCTTCGTAGGATAGGTCGGTCAAGAGGCTCATCATATCCTTTGCGACTTGGGCGTTCTGAGACATGTCGAAGTCGTATAAATGTAGTTTGATGATATCGTCCACTACAGAGCCCGCGTTGACGACAGCATCAGTTTGCAGTCTCAATCCAACTGGAGCCGCTGAAGAGCTGAGTTCAGAAAATGCCTCGTACGCGATGACGTTGCTCAGCGCTGTCCTTGACACCGCCGAGAGAATTGTCAACAGCGCAAAGACTGCGAGTGACCAGGTTTTGCCGAGAAGTAGGTTGTGGAGATTGAAAAGGTCGTAATTTCCGCCAGAGGTACCGCTGGCAGCCACAAGTGTGCGAAGTGGAACTGGTTTCGACTGTTGTTCGTTTACAACCGATACGCGTGCGCTTCCAAACCAGACAAAGTTCAACGCCGACACGAACAACGGTGCCATTATTGCACCTGTGATGACATCAATCGCTTTTGCCTGTGCTTGGCTAAGGCGACCCCCGATCTTTTCACCCGCGAATGTGTCGAAGATGCGTGGATTCGCTCGGACGCATCCTAGCCATGCGATGAGTGCGACAAGTGGAATTACCAAAGCAAGGGTGACTTGCGCAGCCGACCATGTTTGCGAAGAACTCTTTTTCGGGCCCGAAACAATGGGTGTTGTGGTTGTAGACACAGGAGCCTTCTCCCCTGGAGGGGTTATGGGATCCTGAGACATCGGTACTGGACCATAAGGTTGAGAATTCGATCCTCCTAATAAGTTGAGGGCGCCTTTTGCCATGACTGGATATCAAGTTCCATGAAAGAAATCGTGTGCGGTTGCAGCTTTATTATGTCTGCGCAGGGCGTATTCGGATTTAGCGCGGGCATGTCAGACGTGGCTTTGGCCCCCAAGTTTTTTGTCCATTCAAAATGCATAGCCCTTGGTAAGCGACTTGATGAACCAATAGAAATGCGAAGCGCGGAAGCCACACGCCCTAGCCGTTGCTTGCCTTGCTCCTACAATTTGGCCCCCGAGACATGCATCAAGGCAGCCTCACCGCAGCCCTCGGAGGTTTTCAGCTGTCATTTCGATCCCTTAATCACCTAACTGCAAGGTTGACTGACCAATACCCGTGCCAGCTTCGGATCTTATAGAATAGCGACGAGAGCGACCATCAGCCTGGGAGTCGCCTTTCCCATTTCTGACTCCTGTATTCTAAACACAATAGCGGCATCCGAGACACGTCAGAGTCAGTACAGGCGGTGTCAGAGTAAGCATGGGCAAAGCTTATGCGACAGACAAATGCTATTGGAGGAAGGGTTGGGTCAGGCGAAAGGGACAGCGTTCGAGTCGATATCGAAGGAGGCTGTGGTTGGGCAGGGGCGGGTACGCTAACCGGCGCCGTGTGCTTCTTGTCGGCGGAGTATTTATGCTGTTAAAATACTCATGATATAAGATCAAACCACCCCTAGCTTTTACTTCATGCTGAAGTGTGAAGGCTGCTCAATAGACGTTGCGTAAGTTAATTAAGAATTCCACTGGATGTGTGCTCTTTTTGCATCAGCAGTGGCACCAAATTTCCGCGGGGAAACGATGTAATGCTGGCTAGCGCACTGACTCCCGACACCAGACCAATACTGAGCGCCTGCTGCCATGATTTGGCTGGGCCTGATGAAGCTCACGTCAGTTGTATTACCAAGTCTCTCATGTCTCTGGACAAGACTCTCCTATGGTTTGCTATCGGCGAGGATTGAAGCTCGAGAATTTCCTTTAATTCTGCTCGCGTGCCCGTCTGGGAAATGAGAGTGAAGATATAGAGGCCTAGAGCAAGCTTACCTGGAAAGCTCATTCTCCAGTCAGATAATGCCTCATGTATTGTCCGGTATTACTTACTCGACTTTTAAACGGAAAACGCTGGCACCGATGTCACTCAATACTGGACCGCAAAACAGATAAACTGCGCTCCTTGGCAAGTACCAACTGCGCTTCGAGTAGCATCGTCCGCAGTTCGGGTTCGGTGGCGATCTGTATTTCGTCAAATAACCTGTCGAAAAATTAGCTGCTCGCCACCCTATCTCGGAGACACTAATGCGCGACGCAGTTTTGAGACTTATTCTTCGCAATGTTGGCTATCTTGGCAATGCGTTCATGGCCGTTGTGGATATCATCAGTGCTCTCATCATCAGAGAGGCTTTCTACCAGCCTGTCTTGCACAAATCCTACTGTTTGCTTGATCATCACTGTCATGTATTGCCTGTACTATGTCACTCTTCTTGCGAGAGTCTAGCATCAAGTATGAGGCCGAAAGTATGCAGAACATGAGGAACAAGATCATAAGGTGGTAGACGAATGAATATCGTCATGAACATACCAATATCTTTAGATCACTATATAGACATAATACGACGGCTTATAGAAAAAGATTCTGATTGATGATCGAATCCTCTTGACAGCACAATAGTTAACTGGTTTTGGTTTCAGTACAAAATTTGTTGGGAGGATCCTGGCATCTCTATAGAACTCCTATCAGCGACATGCGTCATCATGGTTCGCACCATTCGAACTTACCAAGGGAATTTGCGCATATTCAGGGTCATTGACTGTGCAGTTCTTTGGGCTATTGCCACAATTGCACCAAGTCGTGGCCTTGCAGGTCCTTGTTATAGTCCCTGGAGTTGAGTATGCAGGGAAAGAATAGCTGTAGTCCTGGAAGGCATGTTAGCCGTCGTGAAAGCGTAAGAAGCGTCGAAATGTCGTGCATCGATCCTGCACCGACAACAATTTATTGCTACTTGGAAGAGTAGTTAGACCCAAAGATTGTAATCCACCACGAAATGTTTCTTACCCAGTTGCAAGGATCACCAGGCTGTTTTCCCGCACATATTTTTACAAGTTCCGTTTCCAACTGTGAAGCGGTAAGAGCTTGGGCCAAAGCACCAGGGGCAAAGAGGAAAGCGATGATTGAAATCTTCATGATGGCCGAGAAGTCTTCGCACTGGTCTGTTTGCTACCTGCTGAGAAGCTTGTATTGCCGAACAGGAAAAATATATATCGTGGATCCGACTTCATACATGGACTTTATATACGGACAGGAGTGAGCGGCTTAGATGGTAGAGGGTGTAAGCCGACGGTATTTATGAACCTAAACCCTTTCGAGTAAGCATGTCAGCAATACGACGGGACGGCACATATTTTACAAGCATCTGCCCCGAAAGCAGGTTATAGGGACCAGTCGTGCGTATATCCTTACTATGAAAGGACTGCTTTTGTGAGTATATTCCAAATTATATGCCGTCCGTTTCCCGTGGAATTTCACGCTACGAGCCGTGGCTGTGCGGCATATAGATCGGCAGTACTCAGAGCAGCGCTGTTTCATGCAACAGGAGCCTATCAGTCGCATGGTGCAGTATTGTCCCCTCTGCTCCCTCGATTGCGGTATTGTAGTCGTTGTTACGGCTGTTGGCAGATACATACGCATGCGAGGAGCATGATGCGAGACGTCGGCATTTTGCTGTGCTTTCTTCGGGCATTCAGAGAGGCGGTGAAGGAGTGAATAGTGCCGGGCTAAAACCGCCGCCGCTATTAGATATTGACATCATACCATATACATGGCTCAGGGTTTCATGAAGCCAAGAATTACTCGACCAAGCGTGGCGTCAAGGCTTGACAGACGTTGCGCCCAGATGACGTGTGATCGTGAGAATTCTGAAACAAGGCAAATACACTGGAAATTGTCAACAGACACCATTACGGCTATCTGGTGCGGTCGTCCAACCTCCACTCTATAGCACAATCGACGTGAGATTGGAAGTTGCAAGCGTCCATCAGATGCTAGCCTCAACTAGTCACAGGGTTTCTAGTACCTGCGACAACCTCACGCTACGATGTGCGGCAGTGGTCTGTGTGTCGTGAGCACTACGGATACTGCTCTCGGCTGTACTGCTTACTAGTACCCCTGTTTTCAAACGCATCGATCGGCCCTTATTCATTGGTAGTCGCTATCTTTAATTCTATGATTGTCGCGCTATCGCCTTTTCTCGCCCTCTGTTTCACCTATCCATCGTAATCTTGATTTAATATTTCATCCTTTGTAGTCGTTCCTCAGTAATTCTAGATTCTACAATGTTTCCTGTAACTTTCATAGTTGTGCTTTGGACCCGAATCCAGTCTATTTTCTTGCTCGACAAAATACGCCGCCAAAGTCTTGACTTAGAGATCAACAGGAAATTTTTAGCTTATATTACAACATAAATGAGGTCTTTAGGTACCATCCAGTCATAAAAACAGAGGTTTCAATCTCTGCTATACTGCCCATAACTGAAAACAAAAAATGAGCGATTTTTGCATTCTCACATTCTCCGCGATCTTATTCCCCGCTTTGCTTGCTTCCTTGGCAACTACTTTAGCTCAAATCACTCCTGAATGCCCTTTATCGTATTACAGCGTTCTAGGTTCTTTAAATTTGAGAAACATGTTTGTTCAAACACGGGTGATATTCCGACCACATATGTCTCGTCACTTTCTATCTTGCAAATCTATTCTGACGACAGCACACCAATTATCACCTTGACGGAACAATAACGTCACTTCGAAGCTTGACATGAATAATCTGTGCAACGGTGTGTTCCATGTTATTGTTTTGAATCTTACTACATTTGTTAGCTCTAAGAAAGTGTGGAAGCTAGATTTATGTGGTATAGCGGTACGAAATGGCACAGCACAAGATGCAGCCAAGCTATCGTTTGTAGCATGTTTACATTCTGCGTTCGAGTCCCGTAGAATGAAGCCACTTGCAAAAACGACATTTCATGCGAACTGGTAGGCAACTCGATAGCTTGTTCAATTTTCCTATTTAATGTTGATACCAGAGCGGATTATGAAAAGCAAATCAACATTAATGCCATCAAGCTGGTAATGTCAATAGAGAAGATCGACGATGTTGATTGAGAAGGTCGACGATGTTGATTGAGATAACGTTGTCCATTCGGTGCCGGGAACTTTCGCGATGGGTAGACAAGGGATCTCAAGCTTTCGCTAGACTAACATCCCCGTTGATCTCATCGCCTACAGTAGCTTCCATCGCTTTCTCGCCAGCTTCGACAGAGCTCTGCGAACTCACGTAAGAGAAAATCTTCAGTCTGCGCAAATAGATGTTGAACAAATCTTCGCGCCTCTTTTCTTCACCAATGTTGTGACCAGTGATTAGGATCAGAGTGAAGAAGGACTCGATGATGCTGGGAGGGATGTTGCAGAGGAGCTGTCCGGTCACACTCCATCGCATTGCTGAAGCACCAATGATAAGTCCAAAAATCAAGATCCCTCCCGAGACAATTGTCCACTCGTGGGAACAGATGTAGCCTACGCGTATAGACATGCGGGTCGACAGCGACTGAGATTTCACGCGTTTTTCCTCGAGCGTCTCGACCCCTATCGCGCCAAGAATTTCGAGATCTGCGTAGTCAACTTGAGCGAATTGGTCGTCTTGATAGTTTCCCAAAACTTCGCAGATGTTGCGCAGAACGAACCCGTCGTTTAAGCCCACCAGCCCAGCATATGTACCAATGAGGAGCCACCAGTTAGAATCGAAGTGCAACGCGGGACCGCACGCAACCCAAACGAGGATGATAATGATGAGAATTGCCACGCCAGCAAGGGTACCCACCAAGTCTGCATAATAGTCGATTGCGCGCTGGATTTTGCTTCGCTTTGGCTCCATCATGACAATTACAGGGTTTTCGTTTCGGTCGCCGGTCAATTTGCGAAGTTCAAGCTCGAGCGCGGAGTCAGCCTTCCAGATGGCTTTGAGACATTCGGCCGTGTATCGACTATGACGCTCGCGAATATTGGCGAGGAATGCTAGCAAGAATACCATGAGCGCCGAAGTCGCAGAGTTGATGTACAGCTGCCAGGTGTTTGACCATTCGCAGTACTTCCCAAAGCCTAGCCATACAAATATGCAACACCAGAAGCCAGCGACGGTGCCGATGTGTCCGAGGAAGTATGATATGGCGCCCGAGACCTTTGTCAACCAGTTTTCCTCTGGAAGCCGATCGATAAAATGATCCTGTCGAAGCGTTTGGAATTTGGCAGCGTCAATCTTCGTGAACTTTCCGGTAGCAATGAGGTGGTTGATCATACGTTTGTGACTGCTGATGCGCGATCGCAGGCAGCCAGCGACCATGAGTAGATTGTCATGTTGATTAAATTGTTGCCGCATGAGAAACGCGTCAAAGACGAGGTTGATAATTGCCTGCGCATCGGAGATGATGATTTTGTACGTATTAGCGGTTCCATAAGGAATACCCAAGAACGCCCATGTAAGCAGTCCGATCAGGATAGTGGCGTAGGTGTACTCGGACCCAGAGAGTTGAACAACACGGTCCAACCAGCGATCGAGAAGCCTGGGCTTTACTGGGGAGACATATTCATCGGTATTCTTCACGGAAACATGAAGGCTTTTCTCAGGGTCCGCGGGTTCTACTTCAACGTCGGACACGACAAAACTCGGCGCAGAGAACTGAAGCTCAGTACGAGAGCCAGGGCTCTGGAGCCAACGAAGAATTCGGTTGAACATTTTGAATAGAATGGTAGAAAGAGACCCCTAGTACAAAGTGTATGACCAATCTAAACCCAGGTCAGAAAGACTTCGCCGTGGTCAATCATGGAATTTACCTAGCGTCCTAAGGTGGGTGTGTGACAATTGGACCTTCGCCTGAAAACAGGCTATGGTCGATCGAGGATAGGGTAGAGGTAGAGGTAGCCAGCTTTGTAAGTTTGTGTACCGCAGCCTTGCGATACTGGGATAGTGTTATGTGTGACTGAGAAAGTCTTTTGGAAATTCGTAGAGAGAAGCCTGATAGATATATACAACCACGACGAACAAGAATTGAGCACCTGAGAGAACGAAAGAAGCAATAAAATCGCGCATGTGCTTACGACAACAAGTTTTAATGCCTCAGTGATGCTGTATCTACGTCCTTTAGCACCGCCACTGCGCCTTGTGATTGGTGCAAACCTCCGAGACTAGAAAACCTTGCAGCCTATCGTAGCTGAGCCATTATTCACCGCCACATTGCTTCACATGCTGGGAAGGTAAGATTCATAGATTTTGCACACGGTTCTAATTAAATGCGGCAATCATGCTTTTTTGAGTTTTGTTGTTGGCCGTGTTGCTGTCAGTGACTCACCCCACCAAGGCCGCAACGCGGCTCTCCGTGAAACCTACCATACCCGCCACACAGTATGTCCAACAGCATTGAAATGAGCTAGATAATCCATTTCAGTCTGGACGATCGAAAGTTAGGGGATTTCAAGCTACCAATACGCTGCAAATCTGTACTCTTTAGACTGATCTACCCTACAGCGACACGTTGTCTTGGGCTCAAAGTAATGCCTATAAGCACGTTCTGTATCATATCGAGGAGATTTCCATCAGGCTTTGGAATGATTAAGTTATCCATTGAGTATGTATTATTCTAGGCATGTAACAGTAAGAATTAACTGTCAAATACAAGGTGAAAATAAACATGAAAGAGAGACTGTGGAAATATCTGTTATGTAATATGAGAACATAACAATTTACCACATGACCTCACGTTACGAGCAAAACGTATTGTCCATCTAACTACGTAAGACCAGACACCTTAATGCGGTTTTCTGAAGCGATTATCTCTTGAGTGCCAAGTGGTAATGGCGTAAATGATTCGGCGGTCGCATTAAGGGAGCGTTTCGCCACTACAAGCCGCTTCTCGGCATCTGTCACGTTGAGTGTTTTTGCAGTTATTATTGCGCGATTAACTGATCAATGAATAAGTCATGCAGTCTTGCTTTGGGACTAGATCGAACGTACATGGAACTTGTAGCTGAGCATTCTTGAGTGTTTGTGTGGGCATACTAGTATTTACGACCCAGGAAAACGAATCTATTATCGTTAGTTTTTTGAAATGATGAAGTTGACATGTTATTTCTCACTGAGAGATGAAACATTGGCAGACAACGTGTCCATCGGAATACCATTCTTGATATCAACGTTCATGGTGAAAGCCTGATCAGACTCTACAGCAATGCGTAGGCCGTCGATAAACTCAGCCTCTTGAGTGCCTATGCCTCCTGTGAAATTCACTGTTCGGGTGGCTCCTTGGCCATACTGCACGAATATGTTAGAGATATCCGCTGTTTGACGACCAAGAAGCATGTATTCTCCGTCAAGCGAAGTCATTTTGATTATTCTTGTTTTGTTTTCAGAGCTGCGTAAAATTTAGCACTGTGAAAGGGCCAAATTTCTCCCGTTGCAGACCTACACGTGAACATTGCGTTGTGATTCTGATACAACCCACGACTTTTTATCTGCTGCCAGAACCCCAACATATGTATTGCCTTGATCAATACCGACCTTCTGAAGCGCAATAGGGTCGTAAGGAAGTTCAATCTTGGCAATGAGATCGTTCGCAGTCTCATTGAGCTTGACTATCCACGAATAATTGGAAAGCGCAACGAAGGGGGCGCCATTACTGCCGCTCACGAAACTGCCAGGAAGTGGCGATGTGTTTTGGCTCACAACTAGAGTACGATTGGATGGTGAAAATAAATCCAATGCGAGTCCGTCTACAAAATCCTGGTCTGTTCTCTCCATCTATGCGAATGTTAGAAGAGCATTTTATTCTAGCAGGGGTATTCATGCCAAACCAAGGACATTGACTGTTTGCCCAAAATTCGCCAAATCGGAATCAGAACTCGTCTTGTTGCTACTTGAAGAATCGGTACCAGAGGAGGGGGATGGAACAGCAGAAAAGGCTGAACTTTCTAATCCTGCTTGCCTGGGACGCGGTCTAGATTGCTCTCGAAACCCGCAAGTTAACTGTGCGGTTATTAACGCGAAAAAGAAAACGCTTCTCATTGTCAAATAATTATGGCCTGTGGTCTGGTATCGTTGCGTGTGAAGGAAGGCTGCTGCTATCGCAAATAAACAATGTGAAAGATCAGCTATTAAATGAGTATTTGCTATTCCTCATCATCATACCTCGCTACGTAGATGAAACTTGGCGAAACACTGTTCAGCCACAAAGCGCAGTGCTGTACAGACTAATTCTATTGCCCTGAAACGTGGCGTTTTCTGCTCGCGCCGTCGAAAAAACCAAAGATATCTTTTCTTGAACATCGCAAATTTCTACTTGAGCATTTCGATCAAAAGGTTATCTCGTATGTTTTAGTGAAAAGATTCGAATTTCACAAGATGGCTGTACTCCGTACAGATTAGCTTCGCTGACGCTAAAGCAAGCCAAATGTTTCAATAACGCGTTCAATAGGTTCCGGCTAAAAGGTGGCAAAAAACTTAAGAATGAGTCTTCCACATATTTTCCTCGTGATACATATCCCTAGTGTAAAGTGTTTCATGTTCTTTATAATTCATATCTCATGCTATTCTTAAAAATACCAGGAAGGGAGTGAATTGAGAAGAGCCAGAGACCGAGAAATGTCAAGAGCCCATCCCGAACTTGGGACGATTGCTTTTCGATCTGGTAGTAGTAAGCCACATTATATTGGACATAGCGCAACCAAGAAGATCTAATCCAGAATTTCAATCCGGAATATGCCAATGTTGGGAGAAACCAGATAAGTGGAGTAAGTTAATTCATGAACAAGGTTACATGTAGCTATTGCTTTCAGTGATGATAGTTTTATGACTTGATGAATATATACTACATTAACGCTTAAGTTCAACTCCTTGCAACTCAGTCGTCAGGTAACCTATGAACACGATCTTAGTATTTAAAAATGGGTCTAGCTACTCTATAAACATCTATCTTGGAATTGATCTCATGCTATACATCGCGTCTTGGAAGAATTGGCTGCACGTCAGATACCACTCTAAACCTGTTATCATTGTTCTCTGTCATAGCCTGCTACACAAAACGTTAGCCTCGGGTGATCTATTCTGTACGAGTAACTAGAGGAACATACCTGCAGACCTCCCACCTGCTTGTCTAACTTCTTCTTCCTGCGTCTCCAAAGAATGATAACTACCGTGATAATCGCAGACACACCAGCTACAAGTCACAGGAAATCAGCGATCCGTTTAAGTGTACAGTATTTGCCACGCAGAAATTGACACGTACCAATAATACTTAAGCTAACCACAGGAACTATAGCGCCCGGTGGCAGTAGATTTGCACTACCTCTGGCACTTTGTGACGTATCTGCTGCAGGCAATGTTACTTTTGTCGATTCAGTAGGTCTAGCAGTAACCGTTACGAATCTGTGAATTGGGGTCTTGAGATCAGCAAAGGTTTTCAGAACAAATAGACTAGCTCAACGTTTTCATTCAGCTGAAACTGTTTGTAGCTACGAAAGAATTGGAATTCTGCAATCGTTTTGTGGTCTGAGTATACTCACTGTGGTGCCCCAGATAGGGTTACGAAGACTGTGCTTGTGTCGTCTGGAGTCTTTTCGCCTTTATCTTCAGGGGAGAGAAGACTCAGGGTTTGAGTTTGCACTATGGTTACGAAGGATGTTCTAGTAGGTGATCGGGATGTTGTTGTCGTTGTCGTTGTAATTGTTGATGATCGCGTCGTCTTACTCGCTACTACTCTTGTCTGTGAGGTGGGAGATGGTGCTCTGACAGACGTGGAGTGTTGTGTGTGGAAAATGGTCGTCGATGGAGCAAATGGCCGTCCAGTGGATCGAATGCCCGTAGACAAAGGAGACGTAGGTAGTGCTGGCGTTATCGCCTTGGGGTCAATTTGAAATCCCCGTCCATCCTCCTGCCTTTGTCTGATTTCGGGAATGTGTATTGGAGAGGGTGCAGGAGCCCTGCGTCGCGAATTCAAAAGCATATGCGGGATAAATTATGTGATAGTAGGGCAAAATGATTATGTTAAAGATGAAAAAGGTGGCGCACCATTTGAGGGAATGTGTAGTAGCGATTGACTGGGGCGAGCCGCGTCAGCTTCTGGAGTGTAGCGCTACAAGACATTGTCCAATGATTAAGCGCGCATTAGTAAGGCTTTTTCGGAACAAAATTCTTGGAGAGGCTTGTTTTGACTCAAGCTTTCCTGTAGCGTGTAACATGGTGTTACTGTAAGTGAGTCTGTATGTGGGAACACGGATCCAAAGGCGGCCGTCTGCATGAGGGGCGCCAAGGGTAAAGCACGACGAGTGTCAAATTGACTTCACCAACCAATAGTAATGCTGTTAAATGTAAGCAGATCTTTATTTTTGCTAACGACTAGCATTGCCTTTTCGAACATGTTTTTTGCCTGAAACGGTGTCCCATCCATCTAACATTATCGAATGCGACAAGTGTCGCATTTCATTGGCTGTGCTGCGCAGCGGCTAACCCCTAAGATTACGCGGCGGAAACACGAACTGTTGCTCCCATCTCAACATGTGTGACCATTGCGACGAAGATGCACAGTACACCATTCATCTATTTTTGCTATGGCTCGGGTCATACTGACTCCCGAATTGCATGTTCCAGCTACCGGCGTTCTAGTGGCACTCTAGTTGCACTCTCTTTCTCCCTGATTTTTGGATTGCCGCTTTCTCATCACAATAGCTAATTATTCTCGAGATCCTACTATGTCCTCTACCTATTCTTGGGCTGTCAAGCCAAATCCAATATCCCGTCGCTTCACCACTCTTGAAGGGTGGCGTGAAATCGAGAAAGGCGTCTACGTTACAAGGAATAGCCTACGTATCTTTGCCGTTGAAAATCAATTCGACTCTGAAAGTTACAATGGAGAACACACGTCTTGGACGTGTCCCCGAAGATCGGAAAATGGTAGCCTTAGAGCGTCATCGTGGAATTCCGAACAAGAGTGGGCGGTGGGCCTACCTAGTGAGAAGAGAGGCACGATAGCAGGTGGAGAGACTGTACAAGATGAGGTTTATCACGTGTTTGGAAAGAAAGAGAGGTGGGCTGTTGTTGCAATGATTGGAGTGGCGGGATTGTTTTCAGGCCTGTCCTCAAATATCTTTTTTCCTTCACTCGACGCTATTTCCCAGGTAAGACTATATTTTCCCTTCTTTGCCTCCGACGAAGCGTATCTCTCTACCTAATAGCTTTCCAATCCCAGAAGGCTGTCTTTGTTGGTAAAAAAACACGTTTCTAACCTGGACTAGGACTTGAAAGTTAGTCTCAACACAGTGTCATTGACTATCACCTCGTATCTCATCATCCAAGGAATCTCACCGCTATTCTGGGGGTCACTGTCCGATACAGTAGGGCGAAGACCGATATACATCTACTCTTTTGCGGTGTACATCATCGCTAACGTTGTCTTGAGCTTCTCCCCAAATTTTCTGGTGCTGTTGATTTTTAGAGGTCTACAGGCTGCAGGGAGTGCTTCTACCGTTAGTATCGGTATGTGGTTTTCTAAGAAAGTAACAAGTCTTAGCCAAGAACTAACTTGCGTAGGGAATGGAGTGATCCAAGACATCACAACACCTGCGGAGAGAGGTGGATTCATCAGCTTCTACCAAGCCAGTAAGTCTACTGTTATCATGCATTTTCAACCTCCGAGGAGAATAGTAGGAATCCTGTCCAGACACAGTTAGCCTTTACTGGGCTTAGCTGGTCGTTGTGCCCTCTTCCTTGGCCTGCTTTCTTAGATTAGGCATTCTCCTTGGAGGTGACGGCGGACAACCACTTGGGTTGATAGATCAAACTAACTTTATAAAGTCAGAAACTTCAGTATAGCGATTGGACCTGTCCTCGGTGGAATTTTGGCGAACTTCTTTGGATTTAGGTTTGTTGAGATCTGGCTGAGGTATTTACTATACTTACTGAAATGTTAGGTCCATCTTCGTTTTCCTCCTAATACTATCTTCACTTGTTCTCATCGCCATAATCATATTCCTCCCTGAGACTCTTCGCAGCATTGCCGGGAATGGATCTCTTCGCCTCACCGGCATTCATCAACCATTGATCCGCAGGATCCAAAAAGAGCCACCCTACATCGCTGATCGCGATGATAGCTACAGTCCCAAAAAGATTACCCTGAAGACCTTTATTGAGCCCCTGCTACTGCTCAAAGAGAAAGACATCCTGCTCAGCCTTATCTTTGGCGGCACGGTTTACGCTATATGGAGTATGGTAACATCTAGCACTACAGGCCTCTTCAAACAAGCCTTTGGTCTTAATGAGCTTCTTCTCGGTCTTGTATTCCTTCCAAATGGCCTTGGCACAATTGTTGGATCCACGGTCATTGGAAACTTAATGAACAAGTCCTACATAGAGACGGAGTTAAAGTACAAGGAAACTCACGATCTACCTGCGGACTACAAACTACCTAAGAAGGCTATTCCAGCTGATTTTCCCATCGAGCATGCGCGCCTTCGACATACCAAATGGATTACCTTAATATTCGTTTTAAGTGTTTGTCTCTATGGCTTCTCTCTAGCCTTGCCCAACATCGTATCGAGACCAGGCTGGATCGCGGTTCCCCTGACGATTCAATTTTTTATTGCAGCAACCTCTAATGCAATCTTTGCTGTCAATCAGACAATGGTATCTGATCTATGTCCTGGAAAGGGAGCTTCGAGTACCGCGATCAACAATCTTGTAAGATGCTCTATGGGTGCAGTAGGTGTTGCGTTTATTGAGAAAATGATTATGGCGATGGGTGTTGGGACCGCATTCTTGGGTCTTGGACTACTGACAATCGGCGTTGTGCCACTAGCGGTAGTGCAATGGTATTGGGGTCCAGAATGGAGAAGCGAGAGGATAAGTAAGAATATGGATAGGAAAGACGTAGAGGGATAGTTTTTGTTTCTTGGTATCAAAGAATATAATTGTATGTATAACTATAATCAGTCTCAATCCTACTATTGACTATAGCTATCATATGTTTATAAGTATTTTTGTAAATTTCCTGGATTGTGCTGATGGAAAGTATTATGTTGTAAGACGATGTAGTTGCACGCCCTGACTGCCTCCGCCGCCATCTCCTCTCACCAAAATCACAGCGCACGGACGCCAAATTGGAGTTCCACATAAATACAAATCATACGAGTTGTGCGCATGTATTTATTCACTACAACACTACGAAAGCTAGCGATGATACCTATTTTGGGTGACTGAAGCCTTATTTCTCAAAGGTAACTCGGAGCGCAGCCCAAATCGATGTCAGCCAAGACACTAAACGGATTTTTGCGACCCACTTCTCACCTCAGACGCTGTAGGTAACGGAAACCAACCTAAAGCGGTAATATTCCGTAGACCCATCTTACTTTTTGCGGTAGCCTGGCTTCCGCCCCACCCCACACGTTCGCTTCCTAGTGCTGTGGTATGGAATTGGCACATGCCAGCAATGACAATGACGGGCTTTGCCTCACTTGGGCCAGAGCAAGTCAGACGGAATCAATCCATCTAGTCTTAGTTGTACCTCGATATATCGTGCGAGTATGAGTACGCGGCTTCGACCTGGATAACCCCGGTTCCCATGTCCCACTTTCTAATAGTAAAAAGATTCCACCGCACTGCAAAGGTGAAAAAGGCAGTCCTGAACATTCTTGTTAGAAAGAGCTAAAGCTCCTTTGCGAAGACCTCTGAGATATCAAGTCTGTGCAATTACTATTGCTTATTCGATTCGATTTACCTTCGCTGCCGCTAAGACGAGCCTCAGTCTTGACTTCGCCATGGCTTCTTTCTTGCTCATCGGCGCCATCAGCCTTCTCGTCCTCATTCTGCTCCGCTGGCTCATGACATATACGCGCACCGTCCTCAAGGTCCACCGCAATGGCCATCCCGCGATCCACAGCGGCATTATGATCTTCGAGTCCGTCATACGGTCATGGTATCCTCGCGTCCCCGTCTTGATACCCATGGAGAAGTTTACCCTTAAGGATCCTTTCAAGAAGTTTGCCGATGCGCGCTCTGACATGATCGTCATCACTGAGGCCGTGAGTGATTCCTCCCACTTTTCTATGAAGGACTGGTACTGACGTGGGTGAATCTCATTGCTAGTCGTCACCTAATCGCATCGCCTACCTCTTCGGATCGCCAAAGATCTTTCGTGAAATCGGCCGCAACGGCGACATTTTCTTGAAGCCACTTGAGAAGATCCGCTATCGCATGCTCAACACCTTTGGACTGCAGCTCGCCTCGACACAAAACGGCGCCCAGCATGAGAGACACAAGCGAGTCGTCAAAGCAGTGTTTAACAACGAGCTTATGGAGAACGGGTGGCATAACATGCGTAATATGTGGCGGAGCTTGCTCCGCGAAGAGGGCGTCTATCCAGCGGCCGCAAACTCGGAGACGGCTTCCATTGTACGACACATGAAATCAACCATGCTGAAAGTGACACTTGGTGCCATCGGCGCCTCATGGTTCGATATTGATATACCTTGGAATCCAACCAAGGAGTCACATCACCACACAAAAAACGAACTGATGCCATTGGCCGAGACACTAAAAGTGGTGTGGGATTCGCCATTTGTGCAGACCATAATACCGCTGTGGTTCATGGAATGGAGCCCGTCATTGTATTTACGTCGCGCTGGCTGGGCACAACGATCCCTCGTCGCCCACATAAAGAATGCACAGGCTGAGACAAGGCGAAGAATCGAGGAGACGAAAGGTGAGGCTGAGGTTCAAGGCCGGCCGAGAAAGTACAGGAACCTCATCGATGCGCTGGTCGATTCCCAGAACGACGTGGAGAAGGCTGAGAAGGCCGAGAAGGGATACATGGCGCCCAATGTCGGGCTATCAGATAAGGAAGTTCAGGGCAACATTTTCTCTTTCATGGTGTAAGTTCATAAGGCACTCGATGTTGCATTATATCTTGTGTGCTCTCACTAACACAGGGGTAACTCAGAACCGGCCACGAAACATCCTCGCACACCCTAACTTGGGTCTTGTCACTGCTCGCCAAAAACACCGAGTGGCAAGAAAGGCTATATGACGAGGTCAGCAAGGCGAATATTCTGCCCTTGGATGAGCCTGAAAGCGTGGGCGACGCGAAGCCACTGAAGTATCTCGGCTATGAGGAAATGTCAAACCTCCCCCTGATCCTTGCGGCTACCATAGAAACACTCCGCATGCGCGATTTGGCCATGCAAATGACGCGCGTGGCCTCCCGTAACACCACGCTTAGCTACACAACATGGGATGGTGACGCCGCCAACCCGACCGAGGCCAACGTGCAGCAACACACCATTACCATTCCCGCGGGCACGCGCGTGCACCTCGACACGGCGGCGTTTGGGGTCAATCCGTTCAAGTGGGAACATCCGGAAACATACAACCCAGCACGCCACCTTCGTGAGACTGAAGATGTGAATGGCAACAAGAAGGTGACCGTACGTTTATCTTCTCCCTATCCTCCCCTCCCCTCCCTTTGTTTAGACGAAAAAGAAAAAGATTTCAATCAGGTACTAATATTCTCACCCATGCAGGTCACGTATGAGGACTTCATCGGATACTCGTCTGGCTCGCGGCAGTGCATTGGCAAGCGTTTTGCCGAGGTAACAATGGTGTGCTTCTTGGCACATATGATTCTAAACTTTCGCTGGGAGGTCGTGCCTGAGCCGGGCGAGACCCAGGAGCAGGCTAAAGTGAGGGCGTCTACTGGCTCGGAACAGTTCATGTTGACACCACCGGAGTACGATCTGCGCTTCATCAGACGCTAAGGGGCCGGCTTGGACTTGCACCTTATCTGGCTGTCCTAGTAAATTGAGTGTGACCAAGAGTCCTTCTTGTCTTATCTCATGCAAGATACATGTAGAAAAGTGGCCAGTGGCGCTGGGAGTTCGTGTAATACGCACGTCATGGAGGAAGCTCAGGCCGAAGTATGGGACTTGCCCCAAAAGAATATCGTATTTTTTATCCAGTCCGCAAAGTAAATATAGGTATCGCCTAGCGGAATGTTGTGACTACTCGTCATGTTCTTGAGCAACTCGAATCGAAGCATGGGGTGGAAGGTCCCCGAGTAGCTGCGTGCTACCTTATACTCGTAGTAGGCGAAACCAGCAAGTAGACCCTTTCACAATGCAATTCCTAGAACCACCAATTCAAGTCAGACAAAATAGAGAGGTCATGTGGTTGGCGAAATTCAAAAGCAATTGAGTATGCATCATGGTACCATTGTCATTGCCACCGGCTGTGGACTAAGGACACTGGACTTGAGGAAAAAGAATGTTGAATTTGACAATCACGAAAACAGAGCTAACTCGCTCCGAATTTGACGTGCCACCCTCAATCACTCTGGATCTCGCTACCCTGGCCGACTCGTTCAACTGCCTGGGGTGTGACTCAGCCACGGAGATGTTGGCTGGACAAATGGAGAGCCCTCGAGAGAAAAAGGTATCATTTTACGAGTATAAATAGGTACTGGCAAGTGACTGGCGCTCCCGAATGCGCTTCAAACCTCTCTTATTGTCGTCTGATCCGAATAGATAGATGCCCTGTGACCAAGAATACGGGTACCGCGCACGGGTTCCTACACCAAAGTCTATAAGTAAACTTGGTAGTAAAACTCTGAAATACCAGTAGCATAGCATATGTTGATTTTTAAAATAAATTTACAGCCTTAAAAGTTATTCACTACCATAAAACAATACATTTCAGGTTGTTTTGGTAGAGTGCGATGGGTGTTTTGGTGGGCGAAGCCATTTGCGGTGCTCGTATTTTGGCCGCAGGGTGGGTGTCCCTGAAGGCGAGTGTGGGGGCATCTCGAACGGTCCCTGGATCTTGGCTACGCGTCCGAGTATCCCTGTCTTAATGTCAGCTGGAAACGGGGCTGAAAAAGGAAATCATCCTAGTTTCCCGGGAATCGGTCCCGTTAGGGCGGCCAGCCAGCCTCGGCAATCATCCTAGTCCCCAGTCTGTAAGCAAGAAGCAGGTAACATACTCTTTCGGGAATCAGCTCATGCAGATGGTTAGGTTAGCCAGCCTAAGATTTCGAGACAGACGCGGTGTTACCGAGAAAGCAAAATGTACCTATCTATCTACATGCCACCCGTGCCGCGTATGCGAACCTAAATCTTACATTTAATTCTAGCTTCATCGCTCTCTCGTGGTACGAGCATACTTTTTTGTCTTTCCCAAGACGTTCTTCCATTGTTACAATTGATCTTGCTAACATTCTTCGCCTCGTCGCCAAGGCTTATTCAAGATTGAATTTCTCCCATCCGCGGCCTGGTAGTACCCGTACTCGTACTAGCAGCCATGGCTGTCGGTATGGCAAAGCCGGCAAAGCCGGCAAACTACGGAAACAGATTGATTCCCCAGATTCTGGATGACCTCGCCTCTACCGAGCCCGATCGCATCATTTACTCCATGGCCAAGTCCTCGGACCTGTCGCAGGGCTTTCGCCATGTATCTGCTCGTGCTTTTACGAAAGCGGTCGACAAAACGGCCTGGCTGCTTCAGCGGGAGCTGGGAAAGACGTCGGAGATCCGTGCCGTGGGTTATATCGGGCCTCGTAAGTTTATTTCTAAAATCAAAGCGCCTAGGAATCATGGAGCGGACTCATTAGGCGCTTGTAACGCCATCTCGGCTACTCTGAGCCTTCGTACTCGAGCCATTTGACTGACGATACGACACCCATACATTTAGATGATCTCCGACCTATCCTGTTGACATACGCCTGTATCAAAGCCAATTGCACTGTTCGTTTCCCCTCATATTAAATGTGTCTCCAAAGACTTGACTCCGTTGTCTAACCATTCCATATTCCTATAGGCCTTGTTCCTCTCTCCAAAGAACAGCGTTGAGGGCGCTCTGGCCGTTTTCGAAGCGGCAAATTGTAACATCTGGGTCAACCCCGCTGGCGAGAGGCCTACACAGCTTGTGAAGGACTTCTTGCAACAACGCCCCATGCAAGTCATGAACCTGCCCGAGCTGAGCGAGCTTCTTCCCGAAGATGAGAGCGAGTTAGAAAATGTAGAACCGTTCCCTTACAAAAAGCGCTGGGAAGATGCGATAAACGACACGTTCTGCATCCTCCATACCTCAGGCTCAACTGGCCTATCGAAGCCTATCGCATGGACACATGGACTGATTGGTACTGTGGACGCTGTCCGGCTGCTGCCCCCTCACCAGGGCATGGAACCCTGGGCGAAAGGATGGGATGATGGCGACACGATCTACTCGACATTCCCGATGAGCCATGTAAGAAACTTTTTCATTCCATTCAATCACGTCTGAATGAAGGAGCCGGTTTAGTTCTGACTATGCTTTTAAGGGAGCGGGGATTTTGATGGACGTGGTTATATCGCCGCTGTTTGGGCTACACTGCGTCCTGGGGCCTCGGGACGTGATACCCAATCTGGAGCTCATATCGTCTCTGGCGGACCACATCAAGATCGACATTTGGAGCATGATTCCTTCGCTCACGGACGAGCTTGGCGAAGCGCTTGACATCTTGCCAAAGCTAAGCCGGTCGAAATTCATCTGTGCTTCGGGAGGTAAGGCATTCTTCCCCGAGGCACTTATGCCTTACACTTCCGTCAATATACTAACAGATGTGACTACCTCCCAGGACCTGTGAGCAATGCTTTAGGCTCCAAAGTGAACGAGTTTGTTCGCGTTTTGAACCTGACTGGCACGTCGGAAGGTTTGTTCATTGGCAACTTGTGGGTGGACAGACAGGATTGGCACTGGTTTGCCTTCCACCCCTGGTCTGGTTTCGAGTTTAAGTTGGTTGAGCCCGGTGTTTACGAACAGTGGATTCATCGCAACGAACACGCGGACCTTTTCCAAGGCCTCTTTCATACCTTCCAAGATAAGAAAAGTTTCAACTTTAAGGATCTGTATGTTCAGCACCCGACTAAGCCAGGACTCTGGGCCTCTCATGGCCGCAGTGATGACGTTGTGGTCCTTTCAAATGGATACAAAATCTCGCCCCTGGATACAGAGGCCCTCGTCACAACCCATCCGGCCGTTGATGGATGTCTGATGGTAAGCCCAGAGACTCTTTAGCAGTTTAAAAACCCACAAGCAACTGCCGATCAATAATGCTGATTTATATCTTATTCCACAGATCGGATCGGGCAAGCCACAAGCAGGCCTGCTTATCGAGCTGAAAGACCCAACAATCAAAAGGGACGATGATAACGCTGAAGCGCTCTTTAGCAGCATCTGGGCCGTGGTAGAGAGGGCCAACTCTGTGTCAATGCACAAAAACCAGCTTCACCGGGACTATATCGCCTTTTCCGAACCGGGGAAGCCATTCATCCGTACCGATAAGCGCACTATTAAACGTCGGGCTACCATGGCGTTGTACGCTGATTATATCGAGCGTTTCTACCAGTCGCGTGTAGAGGATGACAATAACGCCGGAGTTGACGCGCTTGGGCTGCTAGCAATCGACACAGCATCCCTGGACTCGACCATTCGCGCGGTTCGGCATATACTGGCTTCGATCGTGCCTGAGGTCAAAGACGCTCCAGCAAATGCTAATTTGTTTACTCTTGGGTTCGACTCGCTGCTTGCGTTCCGCGCTGCCAAGACGATTGCGACGGTTACAGATTTGGGGGGAAGGTTTCTACCGAGAAGCTTCTATGCTGGCCCGACGATTGAAGCAATCGCCACAACTGTCGTGCGATTAGCTGCCGAGCGTAGATCGATGATAACGAATGGCACTCTTACCTCATCGTCGGCCGACCAGCCACAACAGGATCCGCAGGTAGCTAAGATCAGAGAACTGATGAACCGGCACAAAGCTCTTCTATCTTCCAAGCTGGGCCCAATGGATCTTTTCGGCGGGAATATGTACCAGGGAATTAATGTCCTCTTACCCCTCCGTCCAGGCGTCTCGTTCGAGCAGGCATATAAAGTGCTCCAGCGAGGTTTGGTTCGCGCCATGGAGATCGTGCCGACTCTCGCGGGCAAAGTCATACCTTGTTCGGAGCACGAGATTGGATACAAAAAGGGGGATGTTCGCCTCAGTCTGCCTCCGCTGCCCTCGACGGCCTTGGGCACGTCCCCCTCTGACGAGCCAAGACAATTGCGCTTCCGTGACCTCTCATCCGTCCTGCCATCCTACGCTGAGCAGCGCGCCTCTGGATTCTTGACTTCAGCTTATCCCGACGAGCTCCTGACTACGTGTCCCGCTTTTCCCGACTTGCCCACGGATGTGTGCAAGGTGCAGGCCAATTTCGTAGAGGGCGGCTGCGTGCTGGCCTTCAACGTTCATCATCACTCGTTTGACGGTATCGGTCTCTTGATCGCGCTGAAGATATGGGCAGAATGCTGCCGGTTCGTCCAGGGCGATCAGTCTGCGACTTGCGAGTGGCTGCATCCGGAGAGCCTCAATCGTGATATGCTATCTATCTTGTACGAGCTGGAGGGTTTTGCGAAACCGGCGAACGAGGTAGATCCGAGAGTTTGGGGTTTTTTGCCATACCCAGATCCGGCGCTGAAGCAAAAGGAGGGGGAGAAAGAGAAAGAGAAAGGCAAGGTGGAGCCAGCCGCGATCTACGAACGTGTCACTAAGCCTAACACTAAGAAGGCCCTTTCATCTCGTCATCTGCCTGAGCCGCCTCACCTTCCCCTCTGTGAGCACTGGCCGCCCACGGCGCGGGCAGATGGTCGCACGTTGACGTCGTCGACCTTTCTCATTTCGGTTGAGAAACTAGAGAGACTCCAGAAGAGTGTCGAGCTTGCTGAAGCCGCGGATATAGAGAGTCAAAGTGTTAGCAAGGAGTTGGGGTCGCTATCTCTCGGCGATGTGCTGCAAGCCTTCTTCTGGCGTGCTGCCGTCCGGGCTCGTCGCCGTCCCGAGCACTCCTCCCCCCACGACACGTCCATTATCGAGATGCCGACCGACGTCCGGCCCTACTTCAGTTCGCACCTCCCGCCGACATACATGGCCAACTGCGTCATCATGAATCGACAGCACATGCCCGTCTCGGAGCTCTGCTCTTCCCAGACACCTCTTTACAAGATTGCACAAATCTGCCGCGAGGCGCGCACTCGAATCGATCAAGAACTTGTCCACGATGCCTTCAGTCTGCTACATACGATCCAAGATAACAGCCCAGGAAACCACGCGACCGCGTTCCTTGGTCAGGGAATCCAGGACGGCCCACACTCGCTCTTCAATAACATGATGCTCTTCCAAGCGAGCGATTTGGGACCTTTCGGCGGTAACGTATTCGAAGCGCCCGAGGCGGTGAGGTGTCAGATGGGTTGGTTGAATAAAGCGTTCAGGAGTCTGTTTGTCTTGCCGATGAGAGAGGATGGCGGTGTCGAGTTGTTGCTGGGGACCCTACCTGAGGAACTCGATGCGATGATGAATGATGACGAGTTCATGCAGTTTGCTGAGTTTCTGGGTTAGAAAAAGAGAATGAATGATGGAAGGAAACGCATAGATAGGACGATCTAGTCCACTGTAATCATTGTGCTATAAAGTTTCAGGACATTTTGATATATATAGACTACTCTATTTTATGTAGGCTTGCTTTATTTCACTTCCCCGAAGCTCATTCCTGGTCTTCATTACAATTTTCTACCTACGACTAGAAATTCCATAACCGTGATGAAGCTGTGCTATGCCCTTCAATCAACTCTGTCCAGTCGCGTTCATACCGAAAGGAAGATCCTCTAAGAGTTTCTGCTACCAACATACGAGTAGACATTGAGAATGGACCACACCTGTTGCAGGAATAGATATGAGCAAATAGAAGCCCCAATGCACTCGTACAATTTACATAGCAAACGAAGGTGTTCATTCAACGTGCAGTTTAAGTGACATGTCCGAACCCAGCACGCCTCCAGAGGGAGATAGGAATTCTTCCTCCAAAGAGAAGTCTTCCTAGCGTAAACGTCAGCCGAGACGGTTGCCTAACTAGGTAATGATCCTGTGGGACGTTGCCAGAACCGTCAGCTGAGTGCCATCCTTGCAACCTCTAGGCCTCCAAGGCTCCAACCCCGAGCCTTCACAGCCCCAAAAGATTGGGACGGTTTCCGGCCGGAGGGATTTTACTTTAGCGTAGGATTCGGGATGACCAATGGCTTGTTCCCAGTTACAAAACCAGGATGTATCTCATATCTTATTGCCCCATTCAGAGAGATCCATATCCAACAAGGTACTTCGCCACTCACAATCATTCTTACATTTTCCAAAGGTCTTTCCTTCTTTGCTTCACCGAATAATTTCTCATTTGTCCTTGTATCATACCATATATATCTCCTCTCGTACCTGTTATGAGCACGCCTCATTAATTCACACCGGTCGCCATGTCCATCGACATTGATCATCAGAGCCCTTCAGACATCTTGCATGAAGATGCAAACACCAGAGCTACAGACATCATAGCTGAGTCTCTTAGCAAAGAGACTCCACCAGTTTCTCAATCTGCAGATAAACTGGGAACTGCGCAGGACGATGAGAATGCACTCAAAGCTACCCAGACTACGAGTACGACGGACGATTTCAAGGCAATGGACCACACGGTCGTACTCGTCAAACCTGAATCCGCCGCCAACATGATAGATGTGTCACCAGACCCTGCTACTGTCTCTGGATCCGACTTCTTGGAGTTGAAGACACAAGCTGTCACCATAGCTGCATCAGACGTTTCGTTCGACGACACCATGTCGACCAGATCCTCCAGCTCTAGTCTCCCGACCGAGCTGACCGGCCCTCCCGACACAGATTACAAAACGGAAGACCCTAGCGAGACTAAAGTCTTTGAGGTTTCCAACAGAATTTTGGACATCGTTCTGCAATACTCTCTTAACAAGTTCGACAGCACTACGGAACTGCACAGCGCTGGCAGGCCCAAGTTCCTAGCCATCATCTCACGTTTTGTCAGGGAACGGCAAAAGGTGGTCATGTGTCTGCCGGCATTCCCATTTAAGTCAGCGAACAAGGTCGAAAAGGTCCTGGGTACCCTCCCTGACAAGGCCGAAGAATTGGCACTCGCTAGACTAAACTGCATGTGTGCCACCATTGGCGATTTCTACGAGCCGGGGGCCGAGCTGACTATCATCTCAGATGGCCTGGTTTACAATGGTTGGTTCACCCTTTGCACCCCTCACTTGATACGAAGTGAAAGTTTCTACGGCTATTGGCACGTCACTGACACTTGTTTTGCAATCGTCATCTAGACTTACTGGGCATTTCCGACCTGGAGACCTGGCGCTACGGGTCGGCACTACGGGCCATGGCCGAGCGCAAGGCCTTCTCTCATCTCGCATTCTCTCGTCTTCAGGATTTGGTTGCAGTGAAGAATTTGCCCAATGACCTTAATGAGCTCACGTACGTTGCCAACGCAACCAATTTCCGCAGGACCCTGTTCAGCGAGCACGGCCGGGACGGTGATCTCGACATTGACCACGAAATCGCTACGAATCCGGACACGCTCAGGACGTACAAGGGCTATTGCCGCTTCCTCCAGTCAGACCTACAGCACATCTATGGTCCAAACAAGAGTACCGCCAAGTATAGGAAGGATGTCAAGTATCTTGCCAAGCAGCTCTTGATCCGAGGATACGTAAGTTTCGTATTCACTACTTTACCCAGTCATTTCGATGCTCAGCAGGCCTTTTTTGGCTAACAGAACCTTTCTTGTGATTAGGCTTTCGCGGGAGCCGTCAAAGCACGCTTCCCGAACCATTTACGTCTCAGTATTCACCAGTCTACCGGAGAACACAAGATTTCCATCAGCCTGCTCAACACCAGAAGCGGCTTCACGACGCCGTGGCATTGTAGCGTTGCTTTGATGGAAAATGGGGAATGGCTCAGCGCCCTTACGATTGACTTCAAAGCCGATCGGTTACTGGAGCTCGTCGAGGAGGATGGCCGGCCAAGCTACTTCAGGGAGGTACCTCGTCAGCGGCCGTACCTAACGGAGAACACAAAGCCGCGTATAGTGGTTCAACAGGAGCGACAGGCCCATAGGCCTAGAATACGCGCATAGATCAACCGAGCGGCTGTGCAGAACGAGGTGTGGTTGAAATTATAGCCTTGCTAGCTGCCACGGCCTGGAGTTGCAGCTCCACTAGGACCACTCCCTCAATTGCTACTTACTCGCTCACTCATACGTAACTTCGACTCAAGGTGGGCCTGATACGGAGGATGCCATTGTTCACGGACTGGATAATATGGAATAGTTTTATAGACACTTAGTAACTTACACAAGAATGAGATGAGATACTTTCTGACCTCCAGGCAGGGAGGGACGCTATTAAAACGCACCGCGTCGTCTCATGTGACGTTCAAACTGCGGTGTTTAGACAATGTGCTGATTCTCCTTGGAATTTTTCACAATAGCAAGCAGGAGACAATAATCTAAGATGCTTACAAGTTTAAAAGACCAGATTTGGGTGTGCAAAACCTGGCAGTTCATGGTGCAGGAATGTGGGAGTCTGTGGACAACCAACAAAATTGGCGAGATGTCGTCCACAACAAGTTTCGCTAGCGCTCGTGTGTAGCCGTTAAGGGAACAGAATTTATGGGCTGAAGCGAACCATCAAGCGAATCGCAGCCATAGCAAGTTCTTGCGGACTTTCGTTTGGCTGTCGTGCCATTTTGAGAGTGAGCTCACTATCGCTGTCATCGCGCGAGTGGTTTTGACCTGGTCGACCCTTACGTTTGGAGCCCGTATATGTGTCATTAGCTATCCAAAACTTTAGAAAATCACTGGTGTTCTAGCGAACCATGAGCGTTTCGCCTCCATCTCAGCCTTAGGAGACTATCTTGAAAATGAACATGCCCTCATTCAGGCCAGCTCGTCTCTAGACTCTACAAGCGAAAGATCAAAACACTGCCGCTACAAAGAACCGCTGCCATTATACGACGCATGTCAAGCAGCACCATTGCGAGGCAATACGCACCAAACAAGCTGCTAAACTAGTCAAATCTTCCTTCAACACATTAACTGGGCATATGACTTTGGGAGGCTTTGTCATTAGGTGGAGCGAGTCAATAGCTCGGAAGCAGGTAGACTGGGTGCTGTTCTTCAGCACTGGATAACTAAATTGAGCAGCCGAGTCAGTCAGAATCTAAAAAGGGATTCCCTTTGGTACTATCCGAAGCGACTTTTATTTCAAGGACGGCTCTTAACACAATTATCAAAGCACTTGGGAGCCGATGAGGTGAAAGGGGAATGGCCTCGTGTGAAAGTAGAGAGAAGGTTATAGTTGACAGAGTGAGCTTGTCGGCATTTCGGAGTCCACTGTCTTAGACAGATTATTCAGCGTTCAACTTCGCTCATCTTGAACTTCGACATGAAAAACTCATTGTCGAGAAGGAACCAAGATCGGAAATATTGGAATTCTCGGTTTTGAGGATGGTTTCCTGATGTGACTATAATTTGGCGCCTTTGGTGGGTATATGTGTCATCTTGAGTATTGCGACGAGCTGGGACATAGAAGCATTCAAAGAGAACGAAAAGTTTCCGCCCTCCCGCTTGAGCGTTACGCAGAGTTACAGCTTGAAAGTGAGATTCTTGGGTATGAAACCTTCTATCTTCTTCTCAGTTCTACAAGACAGTTCTGCCCAGTAAATGTAGAAAGCCCGGAGTTATGTCTTCATAGGTAGCACCATTATCCTGTCCTTGGGAGCCTACTTTCACCACAAAGACGTCTCCAAAATACCTATGGTCAGTATCGCTGCTGATCAAGGGAGGACATGAGAGTTCTCGGGCAGTTCGTCGATGTCAGAGGAGTAAAAGACGTAGTAGGTACCGATACACGATAGATGCGGTTCTTGGAGGAAACGATACTCTTGCCGAAGATAAAGTTGTTGCCTAAAACGAAGCAGTTCCTCGCGACTTATGTGAGAGACTGACCGCTGGATATCATAACGCTTCCAGAGCTTAATTTGTTGCTGGAGATAACGCTTCTGTTGGGAAAATTCCTCTTGATAGAGATCAAGTCTGTCAATGTCGCGATACTCCCATGCATGTTCTGATGTCCAATATTCGCGTAGGTCAGGAATGTGGAGAAGGAAGTTATCCGTCGCTTTAGCTGTGCTTCTCGTGTTTATTGTGGTAAGTGAAAGGAGATGGGCAGGAGAGCCGTCAGCTGGTATCCTGATGCCAGTGATAGTAACGGGTGGAGGATCAAGAGTCGATTCTTCCGTCCTGCCAAGCATAGACCATATTGAAGCCAGCATTTTAAAGACGGTATGATATAGGATGATCGAAAATTATTTAAAGGCCGTTTGACATGACAGTGAAAGAGAGTTGGAATTCAGCAGGCTAAGTACTTTGCAATCATCGTGAGCGGGGTCTTGACCGTGATACTTAAAATGGTTAGATCGCGTTGACCACAAACTCGCATTCCTGTGGCACCTTGGCATAGTACCGGGTAAAGCAGGCTATACAGGGTAAAATGCAAAATATCGAAACATCTAATTGAGCGATCAATCTGTTCATCTGTCCTGATTCAGAAAACTGATTTGGTTCGATGTATCTCCTAGTAAAGCGAACTTTCACGTTATGCCATCTATACTGCCCTGAAAGGCTTTCTAGTAGATTTGAAGGATATTAAAGCTAAAATTAAGTTCTGTTATAAGCTTTAGAAATGACTAGAGGTAGAAGTGAGCGTTGTGAGTCAGAATTATGCTATATTTATGCTGCTGTACTCTGTTAAGAACAGGCGAACAACAATTTCATAGAGCGAAATTTTGGTAAGACATGGTTTTAATATGAAGCAGTAGCTGTAGAAGGTAGTGAGAGTTAGGACAAGAAAAATCAAAGACGTGTATGGCTCTTAATTGAGACGAGTGAATGTATGCTTCTAAGTGTATATTATTAAAGGACCTAACTAGTTGCAGCATTCGGGTAGAGATTATGAAGTCAAGTCCACTATATCCTGCTATCTCTCTAGCTCTAAATCCTTATAGTTCTTCTATACAGCCCTAAATCGACACTTACTACAGGAGAAATTTGCATTGCTTAACCAGGAACTTACCTCTAAACTCTGGAGCTAAACATATTCAGCCAGCTCGCCAAAACATCCCTCAGGAGAGGTGGAAGAAGACGTGCACAGCGTCGCGGAAATTCTATGGTTTGTAAAAAACTCGTTACAACGCTCTCTAAGATAGAGCAAGGCAAGCCCATGTTTTCGAAGTCTCTCGTAAATCACGAGATCTTTATGTGAGTTGTAATATGTCCCTTCTTCGTCTGCAGCACGACCATGTCATGGTCATATGTGAGGTCCTCAATCGTAGTCTCGAAAAGTTCGGCTTTCGGAATGATTCGAAACGCCATCAGGGCGGCCATGAGATAGATCTCGCACAGCGCAAGACTGCAAGACACAACGGTCAGCATGAGAAATCCGAGCTGGGCATCTCCCGCACTTGACATCGAGAAATTATAATGGACTCACCTCTCGCCAACGCACACCCTAGATCCCTTTGAAAATGAGATGAGAAATTTTTGGAGCGCGTAGTTAGGCTTGCCGTCGGGCAACAACCACCGCTCAGGGTCGAACGCGTCTGGGTCGGGAAACAGCCGCTTGTCCCAATGATTAATCATAGCTGTCATGCTCATAGGTGTGCCTCGCGGGATTGTAAATTGCGTCTTGCCATCTTGACTTTTATAGAAGAGATCCTCGTCGCGGGCGATGCGAGCCGATCGTCCGGCCGCCCCAGGCTGGTGCCGCAGAGACTCCTGAACGAGGGCCCAGAGGTATGGTCTCTGCTCGAGCTGCGCCCATTTGAGATTGTTAGGATCAATACCTTCAAGGTCTTTCATCAAACGAGCGTATATCTTGGGTTGGTGAAGGAGGTGAAACGTCATGACAGTGAGTATAGCCTGTTTCGAGTCAGTTGGGCAAATCTGACCTGTTCATTATGGCGGGAGAACTGACCGCAGTGGTTTCCGTTCCAGCAAGAAGAAAGACGAATCCCTCGCCAGAGAGACGATACATGCTCTTCTCCTCCTCAGGCAGCACAGTGGAGTTCAGAATCTCGTTAAAGACACGGCCACCGTCGGGATTTGCCAAGGCAGTCTTGATGTACGCTGGGACCACATAATTCATCTGGTGCATTATTCTCTTGACATCCTCACCCATATAGTCCGCGAATATGGGGAGGATGTTGGCCAGCCACCTGGCCAGCGCATTGTGACGCACTACTCGTCATGGGGTTAGCATAACTGCCTAGTCAAAAGCGGTTTCAGGATCAAGAACATGTTTCTGAGCCTCACAGGGATCATCCCGAAGACATGTTTGTACGCGCCAGACACGACCAAAACAAAACAATAGAAAGAACTCTCTAAATACGTACTCATGTAAGTGGTGTTCAAGAAGGACGAGGTCCAAGTCCCAAAGTTGGGCTCCCAGCCCTCTTGCCCGACAAATCCCATGGGCTCTCCGAACGCGTACTGGGAGAAGACGTCGGCGGTGTAGCAATTAAAAGCGCCCTTAACTTCAAAAGCCTCTCCACCGACCCAGCGCAGCATTTTCTCGATAGTGAGCTTAGCAAACGTGAGCACTTCGTCTTCGAGCTTGAGCACCTGTCCGCGTGAAAAGAAGCGTGCATGGGCAGCCCTGCGTTTGCGATGTAGCTCGTGCGGCCCGGCCGTGCCGGTTGCCTGTGATACTGGGCCAGCACCCGTTACGTTGAGGTGGTGCTGCCATTTGTCGCGGACTAGAAGACGTGTAAGCGGAAGAGTCCCATTGAGCCCAGAAGGCTACAAACGAGGAAGGTATTTAGATAGACATACTTCGACCAGGCTTTCCTGTGTATATCTCGTCGGCAAAGAAGGGGTCGCTGCAGTGAATTTCATCAGGGCTGATGCGCACGATGGGACCTGAAATCGCTGTTAGTAGCCCCTACAGATTTATTAGAAAATTTTCATCAAGCACTCACCATATCGCTCATGCATCTTCTCTATTCTCCTGCCATACCGTCCTTGGAGGATCCAGTCATAGTAGGCCTCATATGCGTAAGAAGCGGCGGCAATTTTTGGGCCAGGAAACTTGGCGAGTGGATGGAGAGGGGAGATGTTGTAAAGTGCGAGCGCGACACGATAACCAAGCCAAAGACCAGTGAGGCCAAGCAAGGTCGAGGGACTCAGTAAGTGCTCAAGAGCGATTGAATTGAAGTTGTCCATAGTCAGTAAATGATATACCCGTAGCAATCTCGGGAAAATCAAACTGGACACCAAAGACACGACACACCATAGGACAACCCACAAAGTTAACATCAACAGACTCTATATGTCGATCGCGCCTCTCGAATGAACTGACCCAGAGATTCAAGCCGTGGCATGGAATATGCGGCAAACTCCCGAAAACGGGACTTAGCACTGCGCGTGTTCGATCCTTGAACAGCAGTGTAGCGGTGTTTAACCACTTTCGGACAATGCCGGCTCACCCACTCACCCTACGATCCGGCCCACTCCTACATTGAAAAAAAGACACAGACCGGACGCTGCTGAGACACTTGGATAAGTGGGAATCCCCAAATCAGGGTAGAGTGAGTATTTCAAAACATTTCAGGTTCGATGTTCTAGATGTAGAGTAAGTAAGGTGCTGCTATGGCTCCAAGCGTGACGGGGCTTGCGGCCCGGAGTGCGGGCCGGAGCGCTGCCTAACTCAGTAGTGTTCCGGGGCGCTTGCGAGGTCCCTCGACTGTATCGACGTCCAGACCGAAAGCCCTCCTGGACGATGTCACTAGCTCTTTGACAGCGAATGACCATCATACCTCAACCCCACATATAGAGCATCAAGCTCTAAAGCGAACTGCTTGCTGTCGCTGCCGCTGCGATGGGCCAACCCTATATGCGCCTGCCAGAAGGTGGCGATGACAGTAATGCGAATGCCAGTAGACTTCCTGCGCCCGAGAGCGCACATCTGGCAACAACCACGCTGCAGGTCGGCGGCATGACGTGCGTCGCCACCCCTTATCCTTCCGTTTGTTTTGTTCTTCATAACTAACTATGTAACGATGACAGATGCGGTTCTTGCACATCAGCCGTTGAATCCGGCTTCAAAGACGTTGACGGCGTCGGAACAGTCTCCGTCAGCCTCGTAATGGAGCGCGCTGTCATCACGCATGACCCGCAAATCATATCTGCCGAGAAGATACAGGAGATTATCGAGGACCGTGGGTTTGATGCTGAGGTTCTCACGACTGATCGTCGTAATCCCGTGACTAGCACTGCGATTGAGAGCGAAGCCGAGTCTGCAACGACCACTGCAACGACCACTTTCGCCATAGAGGGCATGACATGCGGTGCCTGCACGTCAGCCGTTGAAGCCGGCTTCAATGGCGTGGCCGGCCTGCTCAAGTTCAACATCAGCCTTTTAGCGGAACGAGCCGTTATTACTTACGACGAGACGAGGCTTTCACCGGAGAAGATAGCCGAGATCATCGAGGATCGTGGATTTGATGTTACTATTCTATCGACACAGCGCGACTCGAGCCATCAGGGAGGAGACACCACGACCGCTCAGTTCAAGGTCTTCGGCTGCAAAGATACGACTACAGCCCAAATTCTTGAGGAAAACCTCATTGCGGCTCAGGGCATCCGATCCGCGTCTCTTAGCCTCAGTACAGACCGCCTGACGGTCGTATACCAGCCCAGGACTATAGGACTTCGTGGCATTGTTGAGGCTATAGAGGCGCAGGGTTTGAATGCCCTCGTTGCAAGTGGCGAGGATAACAATGCGCAGCTTGAGTCGCTGGCCAAAACGCGCGAGATTACCGAATGGCGGACAGCGTTCAAAATCTCACTGGCCTTCGCAATTCCCGTCCTGCTCATTGGCATGATTATTCCAATGGCCTTCCCAGTAATAGACATTGGGAGTTTCGAACTCATACCTGGGCTGTTCCTGGGTGACATTATATGTTTTTTTCTCACACTACCCGTCCAATTTGGCATTGGCAAGCGATTCTACATCTCTGGGTATAAATCTCTTAAGCATGGATCACCAACTATGGATGTTCTCGTCATTCTTGGCACATCGTGTGCTTTCCTCTTTAGCATCTTCTCCATGCTGGTCTCAGTCCTTCTTCCGCCACATTCTAAACCTTCCACAATCTTCGACACAAGCACCATGCTCATCACATTCATCACACTGTCTCGGTGGCTCGAGAATCGCGCCAAAGGTCAGACTTCTAGGGCGCTGTCTCGACTTATGTCGCTAGCTCCGTCTACAGCTACCATTTATGCTGATCCGATCGCTGTGGAAAAGGCAGCAGAAAGCTGGGCAAAGTCATCTGACGAGCCGCCAACGTTCAAGACATCTGGAACTCATGGATCTGGCGGCTCTGCTTGGGAGGAAAGGACCATCCCAACAGAGCTGCTTGAGGTTGACGATATTGTGGTCATCCGGCCTGGTGACAAAATTCCAGCAGATGGCATTCTGGTTCGAGGTGCTACATTTGTTGACGAAAGCATGGTTACTGGAGAAGCTATGCCTGTCCAGAAGCGCATTGGCGATAACATACTCGGCGGCACTGTTAACGGCGACGGACGCGTCGACCTACGTGTTACTCGGGCTGGCTCTGACACCCAACTAAGCCAGATTGTCAAGTTAGTGCAAGACGCGCAAACCGCTCGTGCCCCTATTCAGCAGCTTGCCGATACACTAGCCGGCTACTTTGTTCCTATGATTCTTATTCTCGGTCTTGGTACGTTTCTCGTATGGATAATCCTATGTCACGTTTTATCCCACCCTCCAGAGATCTTCCTCGAAGATAGTAGTGGTGGAAAGATCGTAGTCTGCGTTAAGTTGGCCATCTCCGTCATCGTGTTTGCTTGCCCATGTGCTCTTGGGCTAGCGACACCCACGGCTGTCATGGTTGGTACTGGCGTCGGTGCTGAGAACGGAATTCTGATCAAGGGAGGGGCTGCCCTGGAACGTATAACCAAGGTCACGCAGGTTATCCTCGATAAGACTGGCACAATTACCTATGGTAAGATGAGTGTGGCCAGCATAAGTCTCGTCTCGCAATGGACTAGAAGCGAGGACAGTAAACGACTGTGGTGGTCGATCGTTGGTCTCGCAGAAATGGGTAGCGAACACCCCGTTGGCAAGGCTATTCTGGGCGCTGCAAAGAACGAGCTCGGCATGGGGCTCGAGGGAACTATTGATGGCAGCGTCGGGGACTTCAAAGCGGTTGTGGGCAAGGGTGTCAGTGTGACCGTCGAGCCAGCTACCGCTAACCGGTCACGATACATAGTTCAGGTTGGCAACCTCGTCTTCTTGCGGGATAGTGGTATCGATGTCCCCGAGGATGCTGTCGAGGCCGCAGAGAAGCTTAACCTGTTGGCTGGTACGGACACATCGCAGGCCAACAGCATTACCCGCAGCGCTGGAACCACCAACATTTTCGTCGCCATCGACGGCCTTTACACAGGCCATGTATGCCTGTCCGACATAATCAAAGAGGATGCCGCAGCGACCATCTCGGTGCTGCATCGCATGGGCATAAAGACCGCCATAGTGACCGGTGATCAACGGTCTACGGCACTTGCCGTCGCCTCCGCCGTAGGTATCAATACCAACAATGTCTACGCTGGTGTCAGCCCCGATCAGAAGCAGGCCATCGTACAGGAGTTTCAAGATCGTGGTGAGGTTGTTGGCATGGTTGGCGATGGCATCAACGACTCCCCAGCTCTTGCGACGGCGGATGTGGGCATCGCAATGGCAAGCGGTACAGATGTAGCGATGGAGGCGGCGGATGTGGTGCTTATGCGGCCGACAGAGCTTATGATAATACCTGCCGCGCTAGCTCTCACACGCACCATCTTCCGCCGGATCAAGATAAACCTTGGATGGGCATGCATGTATAATGCTGTCGGCCTCCCGATCGCCATGGGCTGCTTCCTTCCAATTGGGCTTAGCGTACACCCTATTATGGCGAGCCTTGCGATGGCGTTCAGCAGTGTGACGGTGGTGGTTAGCAGTTTGATGCTCAACTCCTGGACAAGGCCTAGTTGGATGGGCGAGGTGGCGAGGAACGGCGGCAAGGCGCCTCAGGCGGAGAGGTGGGTATTGGGACGGGGCATCGTCAGTTGGGTGAGGGGGATGGTGGGACGCGGAGGCAGGGTGGAAAAAGGTGGGTATGTGCCGTTACAGGATATGGAAGGCTGAGTCTGTGTGTAACGATTGTCTTGACGTAGTATTGGCCAGCGGAAATAAGGACCAGTGAGACTGACTAACTAGCTGCGTTGGTTGCTGTGATCAGCTTCACTCACTCACGATTATTTGGCTCAACTGCCTTTAGCTGGTCTCTCCTCTCTATCGCTATAATAACAAGCTGAGTCGTGCCAGCATATGAGCGGCGGAGCATCGCCTCAGACACATTGTAGACTGCAGCAGCAGAACGATGACTTTAAATCTGTCTAGTATTAATAGATGAGATATCAAGCTGGATATCTACTTTATTCGACTGTAATTGAGTAATCTGATGTGGAGCTTTTGTGCGTTAAGAGATGAGAGGCGCGCAAAGTTGGTGGGGTGCGTTGTACGCGCCACTCGCTTGTAAACTATGTTAGCACCGAACATCGAAAGCCTGCCGCGGCCGCCGCCTCTAGCTACGGCAATGGTTGGGGCTCTTTTTTACAGCCTTAATGCCGTGTGCAAGGTTATCTTAGGCAACCTGCTACCGATCTGGTATACCTTCTACCTGTATCAGCAAGATTATCTGCCTCTTGGACGATAACACGACTTCTCGGAGCCCAGCTACAACGATGCACTCTCCACCATGAAGCGACAAAGGGTGCTATGCACACTACGCAACACCCTGCAAGGACAGACCGCCAAAAGATGCAACATCAACGTAATCTTATCGACACACAAATTGATGATGGACAAATCACTTCGCAAATGGAAAATGCCAAGGGCAACTAGAAGACGCAGATGCAAGAAGTGAACGTAACATGCACATGTGTTTTCTTCTTCTCCCTTCCGGCTGGCTGTATCATCGCTACGCTTGATGTTACTTCTAAAGAAAACGCTGTCTTTGAACAAAAGCGGCCCTGGCATACCTAAATCAGATACCGAAGTCCTTTAGGTACTTGGGCAGTTGACATCCATACCTCACCGCATGATCTTTGACCGTGGAAGCGTTTTTCATCTCGTAATTAAACCCAAACTTATGCCTAATATACGAATAGTGATATCAGCACAGCGGGGTACTTCTCCATGCAGCCACAATATGTAAACGATCATGTTTGCTCAGCTGGCGGAGAGGTGCAGGGATCTTCGGCTCAATAGTATGACTATTTTTCTTTTGCTGACTTAGTTCATTGAATGACAGCACAGTCTAGAAAAGCAATTATATAGTTATGAAACTGGTCTTGTGAAATTGTCTATATAAACACTATTAAGTTATCACCAGTAGATAGAGGAGCACAATAGTCACTTCTAACATCGTGTGTTACACTTTCCGCAACAGAGTCCTTAGGTTTCACAATTTACGTGTCATCATAAAAGACATTTCCATCTTGATCCATATTACATCTGCAGAGAGCAGAGCCTCCAGAACACGTAGTTATGGTCTACTACGCCTATGCAAAGAATATAAGTATTAGCTGAGAGAAGACGCAGATGTAAGCTAAGCACGAGTTTAGAGCAATGATGACTGGTCATTCCGCTATGTCATAATTGGACCCGATGTCCATGTCGTGAGAGATTGGTACCGGACCGTCCGGGAGAGAGTTGGCGACGACGTCCTTCAGAGAGTTCCCGATGACTTCTATGTGTTCGATAGGAATAAATTAAACCTCGGCAGAAGCACTGCTAAAGGAAATGAGGCCCCACAGTTCATGAACAAGCTCATCTTTCAGCTCCTTAGCGACAATGAGGGTAGAAATATCTCAACTTTTACCAATGCATAAGGTCATGTTCAGAGGTACAAGTCACATGTGTACCTCTTAGACTAGCGTCTGTTCAGTCGTTCCTTCTGCAGTTAGTTCAAATATCTCACAATAACAAAAAGTTCGCATCTTACTTGTACCCTTGATCAGATCATGAGGCCTCGCAAAACTCACCGACGACTAACTAGGAGTACTGACTTGACCGCATCTGATTGACACACGACGCAGCCCAGTGTTGGTGAGCCTTTCGCTCGAACTCAGCCTCAATTATGTCAGCATCATATCCACGATGGGCATCTACGACGCGGAAGCAGGTATCCCAAAGCTCTAAGCCTCTGGCTCGAACTTCTAGAAATAGGACGTTGCTATCACACTGTACGCGCAGATTCACGACGTTTTAGAGGTACTTACTGGCGAAAAGTTACGACTAGGTAGTTTACTATACGCCGGCCTCATCGATGAGCCCAAGCCATCAGATGGTGTCAGTCGGTATAGTCTCGCCTCCGGTCTGTTCAACTGATTGCTGATTGCTCCTCGATTAGGACATAGCGATTTCATCGAGGAATTTTTTCCTTGAATGACCTGGCGATATAATTGTCTAAGCATGAATATGCATACGCGCTCAATATATTCGAAAAGCTGGTCTAACTAGCCCTATGATCTGCTACCATTGTAACTTAATTCGCTCGCAATCTTACAACACCGCCAACTCCTTTGGTATTAACAACTCTCTCGTTTTTCTGACCCGAGCACCATCCTCTTTACTCTTGAAATATCGACCCGTCTTGTAGCTCCAGAGCAAGCTACCGAGGGCATGGTTCTTCACAACCTCGAGAAAGCCGAGGATCGCGCGATCGGCCTCCTCACCGAAGCATGGGAGCTCTGATAGTGCTCTGTAATAGCGTCTGTAGCAGTCGTTGATTAGAAGTCCGACCTCGTCTATGGCCTGCTGGGTTGAGAGCCCTTTGGCCTTGAGCAGGCGGACCATGTTGTGGTCGACCCCGAGGCGAAGGTCCTTCTCGTAGGAGAGGATATCGTTAACTAACAGGATCTGGTCGCTGATGATGACCATGATCTCGAACACGGACGGATGATCAGCTACCTCCTCGGGCAGATCAATTCCGTAGCACCACTCATTGTTGACAATCGCAGGGTAGGCGCCGAGAGAGCCCCGACGCATGATCAGGTATTCTTCCGCACCACGCGTATAGGACCGGCCTTCCACATTGGTGCGAACTTGCGCGACCAGCCCCTCCCAGTAGAGCTCGTGTGCCCACTTCCAGCGTTTATAGAAGCGCTCTGATGATGGCTTTCCCACGAAGATTCCCTCTGGGCTGTGCTTGACGCGATCGCACAATGTCTGGAATGCATACCTAATAGGGTGTTCTGAGTCGGCGGTGTACCGCGGGGCGGTACCCTCCATGATCTCACGTGTTCTGGCAATCTCGTTCACCGCGGCATCTAGGTCGTTGGACAGGTGGCCCTCGTCGAACAGGTCATCGAACAGGAAGGCCCACGAGTTCCAATCGCTCGATGTACGCAAGGCGAAGGCGCTGCAATCGGGAGCCCAGATGCTCGCAAGATAGGTGAAGTCGACCCGTTTGTTTCTGCTGATCCACTTGGCATCGGCGTTGATCACGCTGCATATGATCGTCGTCAGTCAGGGTTGGCTTTCCAAGGAAGGTCTGCTTGATGCGCGAGGCGGCAACTTACGAGGCAATCCATGCATCAGCGTCCGTTTTGACGCGGGCATAGTTGGGGTTCTCACGGGCAGGGACCGACATGAGTGAACAAAAGAGGTCGGGAAGGGTGAGAACCTCCATCTCGGTATGCTCTTGAAATTGGTCATGTTTGGGGTCGTTATGAACTCCGTTTCCGTTAATCATGGGTTTGACCTCATGTGTGGCGTCAATATGTACTCCATTCCCATTCACCAGCTTGGATTTGATGTGATGTTTGGCGTCGGTATGAACCCCGTATTCGTCCCCGTTCGTCATCTCGGACTCAGAACCACTTTCAAAGTGAACCATGATGCTACTCCTTTGTCAGGTTGGTTATTTTATATTGAATGAATAATTTGAAGACAAGTTCATGAGTGCCTCTGAAACTTGTGAAAGTCTAGATACATTATACGGTGCAGCAGAAGGTGTTTGTTATATTAAAAGTATAGCGTGTACCAAGACGTCTACTCATACAGGCTCCGTCTCTGGTGTCTATATTGGGAAAGACGCCGGGATAGAGTCGGAACTTCTTCAATACCCACACAATTATGGGTCTACATACTAGCTTCTGACATACTTCCTCCTTAGGGCTGAGAATAGCACGTTGGCCATTTGAAGTAGTGCCTCGTATACGAGTATGTACTGTCACAGTGTTTCGTCAGGGACTGATAAGCACTGTGCAGAACGGGATAGTTCAAGGCTCACGTCAGCTACCCGAAGTATCATTGCTTACAATCCAGCGGTGTTGGGTCTAGGACTGATAATAAGCAACCGGATGAAGGCTCAAATGGGGAATATTCGTACTTGTATACGACTAAGGCGCGCCGGCGGCTCGTTGCGCATGCCCCCACATGCAGGCTTTCACAGCGTTATCATCCGCTTCCGCGGACGCGGCCCCGGAGACCTTTCGGTAAATTCGCTAGGGGTTATTAGCAATGCTGCAAGATTATGGTAAGAGATCTAGTGCTGGTAGGTAGGACGTTTAGGCTAGCAGCTAGCTGTGGTGGACATTTGCCGCTTTGGGCTCACTTCCGCCCTATTACTCCAGCCCCGCCTCGCCTCCTCTGCCTAGCCGCTCTGGGGATATCTCCGCTCTGCCCAGCGTTGAGACAGCTAACGGCCATTAGTAGTATAAGCTTAATCCAGACCGATAAAATTGAGACATGGCTTTTATGAAACGATCGCTTTATTATCCTTGCTACATGTTTTTCAAAAGTGAGTAGTCATGCATGTCTTTTAAAAGAGGCATCCTCATAGTCATGCCCACTTGCTGAAATTCTGTCATAAAATTATAGGCAATGGATCCCAGCAGATATTTCACCCTGCTTAGTGCAGGACAGTACAGCTCGGGAGGAGCTGTGCTTGCCGCTCTTGTCGCAATCGTCTCCAGCTTATCGTTTCTGATGCTGGTCGCGCCGAAAGACAGTATTCCGGTTATTAACAAATATCCTAACGACTGGTTCTCGACCAAAGCTCATATGGCCTTTATCACCAATGCTGATGGTCTCATCAAACAAGGGTTTGCAAAGGTGCGCGAACGCTCTTCTTCCACGGTTTATTGGGACAAGTTGATACTGACAAGAACACCAGTTTAAGAAACCTTTCCGTATGATCACAGTGGTAGGAGACAGATTGATCCTCCCTGCCGACCATTTCGAATGGATGAAGCGCCACGGCCCCCAACTTGATCATCAACCGCTGGTGTCCAAGGTACAGACGCTTGCCTTCTGGGCCGTTCCATCGACCGCTGACTGAACTGTTTGATTCCAGGATTTCTTTGCAGGTTATCCTGGATTTGATGGCACGACAGCCATATCGGACCCGACCAAGCTTTTGGCTAATGTGATTAAGAAGAAGCTTGTTCAAAATCCTCGTACGACCGGCCATTGCCATCCTCTTTAGAATAATCACGCTGACTTGAGGTGTTTTAGATGTTAGCAAGCTACACAACAATGTACGGAAAGACCTCCTGGTAGCTTGGTCTGAACAGCGCGACGGTACGTATGGCATACATTGAGCATATATTCTATAATCATCAACTAATTATCGGGATAGCTTGGAAAGGGGTCGACTGGGCCAAGGATGGGCTCAATCTTATCAGCCGGATGTCCGCGTCCGTCTTTGTTGGCGAGGAGCTGGCGCGCGACGAGACATGGCAGCAGGTCAGTACTAACTACGGGATGACCGTGTTCCTTGCGGCTCGCGCGTTGCGACCATGGCCGCGATGGCTGAGACCTCTTGTACAATGGTTCCTCCCGGCTTGTAAGGGTTGCAGAGCAGAAGTTAAGCGCGCGCGCGAAGTCTTGCAAAAGACCATCGCTAAGAGGGCGGCTGAAGGCAAAGAGTACGACGATTCCATCAGCTGGTTCAGTGAAATCGCGGCGGGTAAAAGCTATGATCCTGTCGCCGCCCAGCTAGGAATGTCTATGGCTGCTGTGGTGACTACCTCGGAGCTGTTGAAGCAGACGCTCATTGAGATATGTTCCCATGACCTGATAGCTCCCCTCCGAGAGGAGGTAGAAGCTGTAATTCAAGAGCATGGATGGTCTCCTGCTGCGCTGACCAATATGCGCTTGCTCGATAGTGTCATCAAAGAGACACAGAGGCTAAACTCCGCAGTCATAGGTAGGTCGACAAGGCGCTCACTCTAGCATTATTTATCAACGCGTTAACATATTATAGTCAATCTCGACCGTCAGGTCCTAGAGCCGATCACCCTACCTAACGGTCAGTACCTACCCAAAGGCACTGCTCTCTCGATCTATATGTCGCAGCTCCGGAACCCGGAGGTATATGACAATCCAGACACCTTTGATGCGTACCGATATTTGAAGCTTCGTGCGCAGGGCGGGAAGTGGGTATATGCTAGTTCGGCTACTTCCACAAGTGCGGATCATTTCGTATTTGGCATCGGTCGGCCTATTTGCCCAGGGCGGTTTTTTGCTGTCGCAGAGGTCAAGACGGCTATTGCTACCATCTTACTAGACTACGATGTGCGGCTGGCTGAGGGATATAAACCGAAGCTGATGCCGTTTGGCTTTGAGTTGTTCGCCGATCCGGGAGTACAATTGGAAGTCAAGCGGAGATCATAGGTTTTAGGACACTTAAAAGATGCGCGGGTAGTTGATCCAAATTGTAAGAGCAACATTGGAGACTTTCGTGTAAAACCAGCATTCGACATCAGCTTCCATCTCAGCCATCCACGATCTGATGTTAAGCGCGAGACAGGGCTCTTTCAATCGGAGCTCTTCATCATTGGTGTGCAGAGGGACAAGGGCTGTTCCTAAGTCGGAATTGGTAGTGCCGTCCTCAAAGGACTTGCCTTTTGGCCTCAGCCTAGATCGTTTGAAGGAGGCTAGGTTCTTGGTCTACTTTATTTCAGTCTGGGACTCGTAATCAGTATTATAAAAATAATCAGTGAGCTTTTAGGAAATTTACTCTCTAGCGGTGGAAGCTGTTGTGCTAAAATCCCTAATCGAAATTGAATTCACTTTCTCTCCTTCTACGGCCGTCTCGAGAACGACTCCTCTACTATCCTCTTCCTTGTCTGACCAACGAATGATTAATCCTCGTAATACTCCTCGCTCTTCTTCCTTCCTCCGCTCTTGAATGATACCATATAGCTCTTCTGGTATTTACACCCTTCTCGGTGAACATGACCATCCGTGACTTCATTCAATATTACCAACCATCCGAGCACCCAATCAACACACCATGGCCGACATGTATCTATTCTTCATATCCAACTACATACTGTTTGTTGTATGTGCACCAGGTTTAACTGCATTGTATTGGTTACAGAAGTCCGTATGCATCTACAGAAGCAGCACAAGTGCGAGACAGGTGAGACGAGTGGGAGGAGGTAGTGCGGGTAATGGTCGGGTCAGCAGCACGCGGCGCGGGTTTTAGCCACTTTCGGTAAAAGACCGACCCACCCATACACACCATACTAAGTACCGGCAGGTGGTCGGTAGTGAGGATTAGCCCGATATCCGGGGGCGGTACAGATACAATAGTGAGTTTTGCAGACACTGAAAGTCATACAGTACGATACGGGCAAGAAGAAGTCTCAACGAATACACGGATCCAGACTCAGACTATGTAACCTTGACTTATGTCGTAGTTGTATCAAGCGTTATGACGCCTTGACATTGTACATCGTTGCACCCGTATGGCTACTGTGTATCAACATTCTCCTTTCCCTTGGACAGGGCTTGCTGCACTCAACTTTATTATCCAAATTGTTCTTCGAAAATGCTTTCTCCATGCTTATCTAATCCAGGAGTGGTCCTTTTGGCCAGTCTAAATGAATCCGCACAACTAAAATAACACAGCAAAACGAGCTCTCAATGAAAGTCACGAAATGAAGAGGACATAACAAGTTTGTTAGACCTCCTCCGCAGAGCCTGAACGAGCCTCTCATGCCCAGGCCACGCGTTTACGTTTATCGTGCCCTCGGCCATGCTGATCAGATTGCCGAGTTTTGATACCCGGGACTTGATGAGGCTAATAACCAGTTCCAGCTCATCATCGTCGTCGATCTGCCAAGTACCTACCCTAGGCTGCAGCACTTGGGACGAGGGCGACAGGGATGACACATCTTGCCCAGAGCGTGACGATGTTTCCATGGCTTGGATATCTACGGCAGCAGTGGCGCCATTAGAACTGAACCTGTTCGTGTCATCGTCGCTTCTGCTACAAACGAAACGTTCAACCGCCTCTAGACTAGTCAATATGCGATCACACATGGTAATTATCAGCATGACAAAGTCCGGACGGGACCAGCAGGTGCCGCACCGGACAAGGGAGTCGCAACGGAGGAGTATCGTCTTCTGGCGCTTCAGAATCGTTTGCTGGGTCATAAGAGGCGTTGTTGAATGGTACGTTGTGGCACCTGATCCTGTGCCTGACCTTGACCATGATGGCCCAGATGGGTTTGAAGAGCCCTCAAACATAGAATTGGGGGTTGATGTTGTGGAAGGGCCAGTGATAGGGTCGCCCCAGACGAGCTGATCCTGCAAGGCCTCGTAGATGCTCACGGCTGTCATCATGCAGCAGCAAGATGAAGATGTAGAGATGGAGATGGAATCTGAGTCTGGTGGTGTTGAGGAATGATTCGTAGTAGGCCGAGCTTCTGTTGTGATTTTGTTGCGGTCGTGGGCACTATTGGGAGCCACCGTCGTAGGGATGCGCGACTCATACATCAGGAAGTCCATCTGGTCAAACCCGAATTCGAATAGGCTATCTGCTGAAGATGATGAGTATACAGATGTGTGATTATTCTGCTTGCTACTATCTCCTCGAGCGGTTAACGCTTCGGCGGTAACAGCCATAGGCGTGGGGCCGGCCACATTGCCAAAGAAGTCCCCAACGGCGGTGGGCTCGAACTGCGGAAAGGCAGCCGGATTCTGTCCAAGAGAGTCTGGAAAAAGGGCACCGCTGAGAATTATCTGCTGTGCGTCTTCTAGGCTCACGTCTGGCCCTGTTGTGATGCTGTTGTTGTTGCCCTGAAGCGCGGGCTGCGAGACTGTTGCGACCCTCACTTGGTCCTCGGGAGGTGATGGTTGCGTCGATAATGGCGATGATTGTTTGGCCGTCTGCATTCGAGACCAGCGTTTTTGTATCCTCGCCTGGTTTGACTGCTTGTGTTGGCTGATGACTATGTTGTTGTTGTCGTCGTCGTCATCATCGTTCCGGGACTTCGAACCACCACTAGCGGCGCTGGACGTGCGTCGTCGAGGCCTCGAGACAACCAAGTACTCGCATTTTCGATTCTTGGCAACGCACAGCATACAGCCGTTCTCGCCGCTCACACACTTGGACTAAAGGCAACGCAAGCGTCAATCAGTTTTATAGTTGTCAAGTGGAAAAGGAAAAAGGTCTCTACGGTGTATCTAGAAAGACTCTCCGATTGGACAATGATGATGAATGGCCGCGACTCCACCTACCTTCTGTACGCGGCATCTTTCACAGGCGGTCCGCATGGACGTCCTGTCCTTGTCAAATGGTGGGGCAATCTCCACGCTGAGGAGTCGGTCTCCATCACCAAACGTTTGCCGTAGAGTACTAAACATGATGATCTCCAGTCTAGATTCCCTGGATATCCCACGGCTAATACGAATATATAACGAACAAACAGGATCAAGAGTATATGTAATGTGCTGGGCAAGGTAATTGAGTTAGAGGCCGCTAGGTCAGGTCAGGCCCATGATTATATACCGGAGGATGTTGGAGAGCTTTGATATCCGCCCCATGGATGTATGGCTGTGTTTTTCACGCTATGTTCTTCTCGCCTCTCCCCTGGTCTTTGTCTGAGCTTACAATCATGTAAGAGAGTCCAAGTACGGTTCGCCAAGTTTAATAATAGCGCCGAATTGTTCCCAATTTCCATGATGCATCCTTCTGAACCCTGAAAATCGAATCCTGAGGATCCTCCGAAGTTTTAGTCTCCTTAAGGGCTATGGGGCCACCCGTGCTAAGTCTTTTTCATCTTCTATCTCAGTAAGCGCTACTCGATAAACGCATTGCAACAAGCTGGCAGCCTGGTTCCTGGAGACGCCGTAGACGGGAAACGGCGGCGTGAGTGGCTGGCGACAGTGGTGAGCCCCCAAAGGCCGGCCCCACAAATCCCCTTGGCGCCACCATCAAACGCGGCGCGGTCTGTCTGCATCTGGCTGCCTGCCTGATTAGGTCCCTGCTTAAGCACGACTCCACATGAACACGTTTGCCTTAAATCCTTGGATCATTACATCCAATCAGCGGACAAGTGCTGATAGCGGACACCAATCCCAGAGTCCTCAGCGAGCGTACGCAACCAGCTGCTTATCCAATATTAAGCCACAATCTTAGGGTCCTGCTGAATCAACCCCAGCAAGAGCTGTATCGACTCCATTCCAACCCGTACTTATATAATCGCGTATTACTCCGTAACGATACACATCGTATTTTATATAGCAAAAGGACGCGCATCATGTGAACGTGCTCATTCCGCGGGCATGCTCATTATACGCACGAGCAGGGTAGAAGGAGAACGAGTAAAGATAGAGCGAGCGCGCGAAGAAGTGCGTCCGAGGCAAGGCATTAATGGAGGCTGAGGAAGTTGGATGGGAGTTTAAGCTTCAATGAAAATGCAGGTTACAAAAAGAGGGGAAGAGAAGAGGCGGATAAGAGTCCCTGTTGCGACGCTGTGACGGCGAGTAAGGAGCTTTCAATATCGGTTATGTTTCCTTTGTTGTCGCACCTCAACATCTTTCCAGAACCGATCTACATGTGGAAAGGCTGATGTTCTTCCTTGCGATAATATTAGGAGCTTCTTGGAAGTATTGTTCCTGACGGCGGGGACTTGACGCAATTTATCCTATTGAACTAGCCCTAAAAAAACGCTCAGGCTAGTGCAGAGCCTTCTAGTCTACGCATCCTGGTAGGTTGTCGTCTACACATATAATTATTCATATGCTAAGAATTCTAGGGATTGCTTCATTTCCAGTCACAAGATACAGCAGATATTTCTGCTTCATCGTCTTGCGGTGAGGCTGGCACTTGACGATGGCCTTCGCCAAAATTACCAGCCAGTCGATTTCCCCGACCCGCGACGCCAGAAGCCTCTACCGCCATCTAGAGGGGAATTAAGAGAAAAGAAAAGGCCTTCCTAGGATGCTACTATGTATCATCTATTTATGTGCTTGTCAAGGCTTCTTGGATTATCTGCTGATGCAGCGCGGGAGAGGTGCTGCGTTCCATAAGCCGAATCTTCTCGAGCACACACGCTGCGCGGCAGAAGCAGCTGAGAGCTTGTTGCAAGAGTGCGAGCATGAATTTGATAAAGCAACGGATAGTTTGATTTCCTTGCGACATATCGAGGAGCATATACAACACACGCTGTTTGCAGTGCACACGATGCAACTGTGACTGTCCAACGGACACACAAGCGTGCATTTGCGCTCTGTAGAAGCCCAACTCGACGCATGGAAAGTACAGTCTTATCATTCTTTATCTCCAAGAGGTAAATGGATTTCTATATCAAAGGGAGAGTTTTGCCTTGCTGACAGGGCGCAGTAATGGATCTCTATTTCTTTTTCAGTAAGACTATTGACCATTCTAGCTCTTCGACCACACGCGTTGAACCTTCCACAGCCGCTGCACTTGGTGCACCTCAACTCTCCGTCCTCTGCATTAGATTCTGGTAAGCAATTCTTGGATACCTCTTATCGTTTCCAGTGGACGAGTATCATCCTGTTTCCTTCGTCGAGTGGGTGCGTTTGCCGTCGGTTATCATAACGATAGCTAGGCCATGCACGCCCACTGACGATCACTCAGCCTGTGGATGGGATGCGCAAATAGTGCGAGGGCGAGTTCACCACGAGCTGTGTCTTGAATCGCACTGCTTTCGATGCAAACATGATTAACATACAAGGCAGCAAGACAGTCTCATCTTGACTTCTGGCGTGCTATGAGTTTCATGATGGACTCGACGAACAGCTGGTATCTTCGGAAGACCCGAGAAAAAAATACCAAAGCAAAAAGCCATGGAGTCTCCACTGGAAATATCAACTGGGACAGGTATGACTGAGGCTTCATGCCCGATCTCTACCGTGACCATGGCATTCTCTGCACATGGATCAGAAGCACCACTTTCAACATTAAAAAGTATGGATTTCACGTGCGAGGTCAATGAGGCAATAGGTAGCGACGTGAACCAGAGCAGCGATCCGTTCCCGTTCTTGAGAAGTGCAGATTTCGACCTCTTGCCGTTCTTCGACATGGTGGGAGGTATCTGGGGCGATCAGAGTTACAACAGTTACTCAGACATGACTTCTGGTAACAGTGCATCATTATAGCATCTGCTAGTGAAAGTCGGACAATTAACCTAGTGCTAACTGAAGGTAGTGGATCTTTCCTGGCCTCCGCATTTGTTATGCGAGTCTTTTCGCAAATAGACCTAGGGCAGCCTTACGCCACGTGCCAGCTCTCGCAACCACACTTTGGTGTGCGACGCGATGCAAGCGACCTAATACGGTCAAGATGAGATGTGGCCACGAGGTCTAAATTAGAGTACCAAGTGAAAGAATACAACAGTCGTACACCGCTCATGGCTTACGATTGGGCCCGCTTACATTCTAGGATGGAATATGGTGGCTTCGAATGACTACACTATCCTTCGTGCCGATCCTCGGTGGCTTGGAGCGTGACCGACTTATACTGCAATCGAAGATCCAGAGGCCGGCGACTAGCCTGACTTTACACTGGCCGAACACGCTATTCAAGGAGCTTGGAGCTGATCTTCGTGTTCAACATCGTTAATCGTTAGTCTAAGAGCTGAGGATAGCTTGGGTGAGGTGGTGCCAGGTTAGTCCCGGTTTGTCAATCGTGCGTAGCATGGCTGATCACCCTTACGCTAAGACAGGCCACGAGGTGTCAGGTTACGCCATAGGGCCAACGTCGTCGCTTGCGCCCCAACCGCTCAACGTCTCTGGCCGCCCCAGGCGCACTGTGCAAAGCGCTAGATGCTAGCATGTGAGACCCCTTTACGCAGGTCACGTGCCCTCGACACCTACACCGACAATAGTTCCCCTACCTTTGCGGGATACGCGAGGCTGACGACAAGACGCCATCCAATGCCAGTCCCAAGCTTTCCTCTGTGGCGCCACTCCGCTACCCCGCAAGTCAGCATTGCCAGGCACGAGTGCATCTCCCGTGCTTCTTTGACATGGGCTTTCCCGATCGGGCCGCCAGAAGGTGGTGATGGTTTGCCCATCCTCATTGGCTGCCAACATAGCATTTCCGTCGCTGACACTTGGCGGGCAGGCGCCTACCGCTAACCGGTTTGCCCACCCTGGTAACATCGTCGCATGTGTGACATCAGCTGGTCCCTGCATTCACGCCTTACTTTTCCTTTTGTTGGCGACGCTCCTTGCTGGCCCCTTGCTATAAAAGTATTTGTTATTTGTCGCATTCGTCACTCGAGCATTGTTTTTACCTCGAATCACCTCCAGACTGTTTGCTCCTCAACTTCTTTCCCGATACCTATATTGCGTCCTCAATATACTTATTCTTCTTTGAACCCACTGGTTTCTTTTCTTGCACCAGGCACCCTGCGCGTTTCCAATCATCCATCATGAAGGCAATTAAGAGTTTCTTGAAGAAGCGCCGCCAGAGCTTTCAGAATCGCCACAAGAGGCCAACTGAGCAATCTGCTGCCCCCGCAAAAACGGAGACTCGTAGTGAGGCGCCAGCGCCAGCGCCAGCGCCAGCTCCAGCAGCCCAGGCCAATGGCCATCAACAACAGGTTCTAGCTGAAGCTGCTCCTGGAACGCTTCAGCTCGCACTCCAGAACAAGTCCAATTCCAGCACGGTGTATGCGTACATCACCGGTCTTGCTCTTGATCAGGGAAATGCGCCAATGTTTATGCAATCCGACGGCCAAACTGTATACTACCCTGTTGCGCCCAGCGCAATTCTGCAGCCACTCCAGGCTGACGTCGCTATTCCACTTGGTAATCCAGGAAACACTGTTAATGTCAGGATACCCAAGATTGCTGGTGGGCGCATCTGGTTCAGCATCGACGCAAAGCTCACCTTTCGGCTTAATCCCGGCCCCGCTGTCGTCGAACCCAGTGTGACTAATCCTAGCGACCCCAACTACAATATCAATTGGACTTTCTGCGAGTTTACATACAACGATGCCCAGCTTTTTGCTAATATCAGCTACGTTGACTTCGTTAGTATCCCCGTTGCGCTAAGCCTGACCAACACCCAAGGCAAAACACAGACCGTACCAGGGATGGGTCCGGATGGGCCCAGTGTGTTACAGCAGGGTTTGCGTGCCCAAGCACAGAAAGATGGACGTCCTTGGGACCAATTGATTTACGAGTACAATGGCAACCCACTACGAGTCCTGAGTCCGAACAACCTTCTTGTTGGCAATCCAAATGCGTGGGGCAACTACTGGGATGGCTACGTACAAGCTGTATGGAACAAATTTAAAAACGAAGACATGATCATCAATACACAAGCTGCTGCCGGGAATGTCCAGGGTCGCGTCCAGGGCAATGAGCTTCAGCTAGGCGATGCGGGTTCATTCACTGCGCCTTCTGCGGCAGACATATTCTCGTGCAGCACGGGACCATTCCAGACTGGCTCCAACCAAGCACGCAATGCGGTCATTCCTCGTCTCGCTGCGGCCTTCAACAGGAGTACTCTCCTCAATTCGCCCAACAACCAGTTCCCCAATGGCAGTAATCCGAGCCAGTACTACCTGGATCCGACAACGAACCACTACTCGCGTCTTGTGCATCAGGTTCAGAAGGATGGACGCGGCTACGCTTTCCCGTATGATGATGTGGTCCCTGACGGAGGAAACGATGTCGCCGGAACAATTTTTGACGGAAGTCCGCAGTTGTTTACTATCGCTGTTGGCGGTAACTCATAGTGTTGTTGCTGCCTTGAGATGCAATGTCAGTGCTTGATAAATTGCGCGTAGTTGATGGGGAGTTGTTGGGTTATATGAGATACCTTTCACCAGTACATTATACTTCATTGTTTTCTTTTCCCTCTACATTCAGATACAATACTATTACTTGATGACTTTATTGCTTACTATTCAAGATCTGGAAGTTGTTTGACTTATGTTGCTGAGGCCCTCCTGTTCTTTTAGGTGCTATCTACTACGGGCATCAATAGCAGATTTCAAATTTGAATTTTCCATTTGCATACAGAGACAGTGAGTCCAGCATTTACCGTGAGGATATTCATTGCCAGGTCATCGTTCAACAAGATCCATATGGAATATATGGTAGCGGTTACGTTGCTGGAGAGACATTGTGAAATCCCTCATGAGAGTGTCAAGTTAACAGAGTAGTCTCCACCCTCTTGGCTAGCGCTGACTCGCTTCCTCTAGTGAACGAGAAGTGTACAATGTCGAACTACCTACACACTGTACGACACCAAACGGACGACACGCATTACTTGCTCGATAAATTCGATATGCGTTATGTCTAGCAAGTATTCTCTTCAAACACAACCAACCCCTATTCCACCGGAACCCATAGTCAACACGAAACAACATCACAAATACATCCTCAGTACAGTCCACACTAATGTGTGACAATTGTCCAGCCATCTTCAACCCCAATGGAGCTAAGCGGCTTGACGAGTTTCTCTTTCTGATCGAAAAGCAGCTGGAGAAATCCGATGCACTCTCCAGGCGATGCATTGATCTAGAAGACAAGTACCGACAAACCGGCCTTTTCTACCACACGACAAACCTCTACGCTCGTGAGGCCATGTCCGAGTCCGATCATTCAGTCGAATTAGCAGAGCTCGAGGACGCTTTCGATCTCAGTGTTCCTGACCAGTACGAGCAGTACTTCAAGTACGTCCATGCCTGCATCAAAGAGTGTTCTGAGTTGCGCTCCGATATCGTGCACATCTCGTCCAGGGCCACCTTGGAGCAGCTGAATCACAAGTACAACTGCATGATCGTTCCTCGGATCAACGCCATCGTCGAGACCGTCAACAAAGAATCCCAGTACATGAGAAAGCTGATCGGAAACGTCAACACCCTCCGCAGAATCGAGATGCGCGAGAACGCCAGCGGCAACCACGAGTACGTCGTGCCTTGGTGGATCCGCAAGTACAACCAGGACACTGGCGAGATGGAGCTGGCCAAGGAGGCTGAGGAATGGGACCTCTTTTACAACTGGATTTCCATTCTGCCGGAGACGCTCAGGGTCAACGAGAATAACCAGGAGGACAGAGATATTGCCTTGAAATGGCTTTGGGACCGCGAGGATGGCGTGGTTCCGCATGGTCTCTTGAACCTCAACTAGAGGATCACTGAAGATGTGCATTGTGGTGTTGGGTTTCTTGAAGGAGTCGATTTTGTACTTTTAGTAAGAGATGGTTTTCGATTTCAAGAGCGAGATGGTGTTGGATTTCTAAAAGGAGGTGATGGATGGATTGGAATTCATGCATATGTCACATTTGGATAAAAGCGGCAGCAAGAGGAGCTCGCAAGATAGAGACTCAGTGTATTTTTAAGCTTCCTATTACTTAAGACGCAGCCAGCGTTTTCAGATAAAAAAAAGTATAAACAGAATGTATCTTATGGAAACCCGACTTTGGATCTTGTTTTGAATATTTGCATCGTTAAATGTACCCGATAGTAAATAATAAGTTGGCCTGTGAGCATCCGTAACGTCACTAACAGAAGCAAAACCCAGACAAATACCAGCAGTATGTGTACATCAGGAGAGAACCCATGGATCTTTTTTGTGGGATTCAATGATATATTAGGATTTCCGCTCATCTAGATATTGGGGCGTATTGTAACAATCTACCAGACGAGTATTGACATTGAATTCGAGATATCTCGCTCTGTTTCTCACAAGGCAAACTCTCCTTACCTATCGGACGAGCACTGTTAAAAGTTCTCTTTCCTCCGCACTGACACTTCTGGAAATCTGTCCAGCTCCTCACCCTGCAATAACGGCCCTCCCACCTTGCCTGCAAAAGCCCCGTTCATCCACTCCGTCGCATATGCCCTTAGGACACGTAACCACTCGGCCGGCGCCAGCGTGCCCAACAGACCCGCCCAATATCCCTTGTCCTGTCCAGCCGCCTGTAAAAGCGTAGGTAAATCCAACATTCCTTCATGCGTCAGATTGGCAATCTTAATCCACAGCTTTGGGCCTTTGAGCTCTGGCCATACGTTTGACCAGGAAGGGATGTCCTCATGTTCGGTAGCCATGTACAGTACTGGCTGAGACAGTCCCGACGGGTGCAGCGAGCCCAGGAATGGACCGTCCAAGTTGATGGCTGCGCGAATACGAGAGTCCTGGCCGGCGGCGAGAACAGCAGAAGCACCACCTAGGGAGTGGCCGAGTATAGCCACGCGGTCGGTTGGCAAGTGTTTAGATTTGCGCTGGGGAAGAAGCTCGGCTATAGCTGTAGCGTTGCTGAGCTGGTCGATCACAAAAGATGCATCCGCGGCGCGAGCGTACGCATATGGAGTCAATTCGTTCACGTCTCCAACGTTTGAGAGGTTGCTGTAGATTTTGTGACCATCAGGATAGGTTATGGCGTTGGTCTCTCCTGGATGGTCCATGGTAATGACCATGAAGCCCTCGCTAGCGATAGCGGAAGCAATGACGTTATAGTAAGAGCGAGGACCCCTGTATCCTGATAATAAGAGCATGATAGGAGCGTCATGTATCGGCAAACAGCTACTGAAGTAGTCTGGACACACTGGTAGGCGAGCCTCTAGTAACAGAGGTGTAATGTCGGCGGTGATGTCGAACTGCTCCTGTGCCCATGGTCCTTGGTACTCGGCGGTTTTGTTGGGCATGTATTGAACAGGCACAGTGAATGCACACGTCGCTGGTTGGAAGATGGATAGGGGTAACTTTCGGGTGTCACGGCTGTAATCGGTGATAATTCCGGTCGTCAGTGTGACATTGTATCTCCCTGGCGGATTTGGGAGGAGGTATCCCATAGCAATGTTGACCATGAAAAGGGGAAAGAATAAGATTCGAGACTGCATTGCATTGGGTGTTGTTTGGCGTTTTGTGTCTCCGCACAAGAAAAAGCTCAATGTGATGGCACGATGTTCAGTAAGAAAGCGGTCGTCAGTGGCTTTATATCTACAACGCTTCGATCTAACATGACGATTTATACATGAGTCCTACAGATCATACGATCTCGATTTGGGGCCGAGTTTCATTGCGTAACTACCGTGCCGCATTTGCTGAGGATCTGAATGTGTGAGCACCCTGGCTGTGCACACGAGTCGAGAAGCGTGTAACATGCATGTCTTCCTATACAGCATCCTTTATTAAACGCTACTCGTGGACCACCGACAAGAAGCAAATTATGTCCAACTGCGGCATGGGCATGCTGCGCTTGTCCGTTGGACGCCTAACCGTAGTCGCATGTTGGCCTCGTCTGCGTACGGCAGGTCTCAAAACATTCCGTTGCGCGTAATACTAGAGTTACAAAAAGGTATTGGATGTTTTTGAGACATTTTGAAGTCTAGAGACAACAGTAGTAAGGTCTGAGTATACTCTCGCAAGCAATGCTTGATTCAGCGATGGAAGTAGTACGCCTAGAGTGGCTGGTTGGATTGTAGCTTATGTACTTGCTGCGCACTAAACCTATCCACACGCCATCTTACCGGAATTACTATCGACCCCGTCAGCCGTATATGGATATGCTTGCGACAAGGTATTTGGAAGAGCCAGCAACGTTCGCGACAGTGAAATGCAGATCAATTATAAATGCGAAAATTTGAAATTTCTTTCCAGACGATGGTCTACTTGCTAAAAGCACGACAAATAATTAGATCAGCTGAGAAAGTGTCCCTAATACCTGTCCAATCAATAATTATGACGATGCGATTTAAAGTAAATGGCGCGTTTTTTAGTGTAGGGTAACTGTACCATTCCTTATGCTGACATATCGCAAAAGCCAACCCTCAAACACACCAAAAGCTTTGATAAATCACTTCTTTCATTTGTTAGTTCACATTTCCATGTAAGGACGGGAAGGGATCTCCCCACAATAGCCCACCCCTGGAGCGGCATGCAAGGCGTGCTAAATAATGGTCTTATGAATATGCAACTACTATAACCTAAACAACATTGTCTCGCAAACTTGTGCACTCGTATGCCTTTAGTATTTACACCTTTTCTCTATTCAGAGGACTCGAAAGAGGAGCCAAAGAAATTTTGCTTCAATGTTTAATAGAGCTATCAACAATCAAGCCAGCTCGGGCATAACAAGCCAAGCCGGTCAAAATGCCGAATAAGTCGATCTAGGCTCTCTAGTTTGATCAGTTTGATAGGCTTTGTCTGATCTTGCTTAGACTGAAGACCCACAAGAACAGCCGTGTAGCTATCTTCACGTGACTCTGCAACGTACATATCATTGGCCAAATCTAAATCCAAGCCGATCTGTCGAGCCTAATGCCATGCCGAAGAAACGCTTTAGCGTTAAGCTAATCAAGCTTAAACAGTTAAGCTAGGGCAAAATACTGACAAAGCTAAGCTAAGCTAAGCTTTTGGGATTTCCTATCAAGCCAAGCCAAATCGTATCATCCAGCTTGAATGTCGAACGCTGTGACATTTAAACATGCTGGATGTGGTCTAACATGTAGTGGTAAAAGCTCAGATAGTGGTGGTGATTGAATAAATAGGGGAAGAGCAGAAGATGTTAGAAAAAAAGGTGAGGGCAGACACGTCGTGAAGGCCAGCTATGTTGCTTGATTCTCTGTAGGAACCATTTTTCGCAACTACGAGACAGGCGTTACGTCCATCAGGCGAGGTGATAGAAAGATGTGTTGTACATGTACCCATATGCTGTCCTCAATATACTTACTGTGGTATGATTCGTAACACTGCACATTAACACAATGTAGCACTTGATGAGTCGTTCTGATGCTCTTTCCAGACCATTACACATTCGTGAAAATTCTCTAGAAGCTCAAAAAAAGGCTGAAGCGTCATTCAAACGATAGAAAGTGTTGCATACGCTATAGGACCTTGACATGACGCGTAGTAATGGATCATATCTAGTGCAAAATCCTTTCGAAATAATGCAAGGTCGTGAACGCCTTATTGAGACCGCCGCGTGATGATTACTTGGGTCTGTCCACTTGCAAAAGAATCTAATCATGACCGGCCCGTTAACTGATGCTCTCTCGCCGACTCCACCTATTTGTAGTCGACTGGCATAATTCAGTCAAGTGTATTGAACATCTTTTAACTGCTAAGACTCAAGGGTATCCGGATACTGGAAGACCAGCGGAAGCTGACACCCCAGTTCGGAGGTGGAGATGCCGGCCGGACCCCGATCGATTGAGGCTCTGCTCTTCCGCGTCAAAATTTAGGCTTCACTTCCATTCATACAGCTTTTTCCCACTCTGATCTAGCTTTCCCAGCGATCAAGTCACTTCCCTAATCCGGTATGCCTCCGTACATGCATATGCAGTATGGATCAATGTGAGCGGCCCACGTAACAGACCCAAGTCGTGTGGCGACATCCACAAGCCAGACTGGGCGCGTGCCATTTGTGGTTTTGAGCCTCACGTCGTTACATGTCACTTTTGCCATAGTTTCTAGAGCAGAGTACTTTGCTTCCTTCGCTACATCTCCTACAAGCTTCCGCATCTTCTGCGATAGAGTGAATGACCATTTGAGAGACGGCGCATTCTGCGTCTTCAAGAAAATCCCACGATATACGCAAGAACTCGAGACCATCTGGTGATACCTTTGGTTCAGTGTGTTCAGCGCGTCGGTCGAAAGGCATTTTGGAGAGGAAATCGGCTAACGTTGTTGACCCTGCGATACTCTGCTATGATTGGTGCATATACTTACCGATCAAATGAAGTGTCTTTACAGCTGTCCAGGTCTCATGATCCAGCGCATCATTTGAGGCTCTGATTGGAAGGTTTCTACTCGTCGGCGCAACACGTGGGTACATGAATGTGGGGGCTGCACACCATTCCCACATGCAGACGGAGCCGGTTTGTGGCGCAATGCCGTTGCGAACAAGGGCTATCTAGAGCGGAGACGAATACGAGCTCCGCAAGATCGATTGTGAAGCCACTATATCGAGCCCTGGCGTTTGCACTAAGAATGGTTCGTGCAGGAAGGAATGCATGCATCTGTTGTAATGCGCAAAGTAAGCGCAGCGACGTCGCATTTAAGCGGGCTTTGCTCTTGACATTTGAAACTTGAGACCATATGCCAAGCGCTTGTAGCCAATATCGACAGGTATACGCGTCCAATAGACTCCTTGTTTTTGGCGCTTCCGCCGGACACAGATAGCTACTGACATGGATTGTGCGGTTCTCCTCGGAGCACTGGGTCTTCTGATCGGCTAGTAGTGTATGTACATATCTAGGCAGCAGGCTGAAGCGCAGAGGGCTGTCGCCATGGACGCAAAGTAAGCTTTGCAGTACCAATAGCAGCATCACTATATTCGTGCTCGATGTGAGTTTCGTTGAAGAAAACAATGCGAACTAGGCGTTGATCTCGGGACGCCGCTTTTGCGTTCGAAGAGGAGGCAACTGGCTATACTCTTCCATGGAAAAAGCAAAACGTACTATGCTTTTCCTCCTTGCTTATTTCTCCAACTTTACGCCACGAGATATCTCCCCTACGGCGACACGGATGTTAATTGGCTGTTAAGCAGCATGTGCAGATGACGCTTTAAGTACACAACCTAAGAGAAACGTGCGGGTTCAACGCAAGATTCTATTTCAAGTTGGTTATTGGTGCCTTATTTGTAAGTATTTAGTTGGATAAGAGAGGCCTCGCTCGGTGAGCTCATGACTTGCGGGCGGATTTTATAGTATACACCTTACATTGTAAGCGAATCAAGGCAAGCCATACATATTTGAAGCTAGCGTATCACAATCTACGCGAAATGCTGCATGTTTTGCAGGGGCTTGAACCAAACTTCGTTGCGCGCATGCCCGTGACTGCGCGCCTTCGTTCCGCCTCACCGGTTGCCTCAGGCTTTGCCAAACTTCTGTAAATGGATAACATTGCAGAGAACTAAACTCAAGTCGGAATATTCGGGACAACTAGAGAACCTTAAGTTGACAACAGTTCGTCTTCTAACGTTGGACAATGCTTTCCAGACTCGATGCTAGCATTGGGCAACAAAGACAGTCGACCGGGCTCCAGAACAAAGCCTCGAAGCGTTTATGCAATGGTTAAAAACAAAGTGTGTGGAAATAAGGCTAATCTCTAGCTGCGTCTTCATCTCGTCTACAACTGGCAGGCTGATGCACTGGGCATGCGCCTCCTCATTTGCTGTTGCACGCAGGCTGAGAGCAGAACCAATAATGTTCCGCGGTTGACATATGGCGCATTATGCTATCACAGAGACGTAAACCTTGAGGTCTTCCAGCTACGCCATTGTATTAGTCGTAGCAATCAGTGGGATATCTCCATGATTTGCGATTTCCGCGAGTTGCGCAAAGTTTGCTTTTGAGCAGCACGGTCCCACTTGTACACATACTAATCCAATCAAATGAAGCCAGGTTTCCTTGTCTGCCCTGTCAAGCGTACACAGTTGTACTAGCCATCCTTGAATTATTCTAGAATTCTCAACAATGGCTGGAGGTCAGGATATGAATCATTGGCTTTTGTTGACGCCGTGTAAAGCCACAGCCCCTGGAAAGACCTGTCACCCAGGTCTGACACGTACACCCGTGCAAGGTGTGATACACATACCAGTGATTGAGATGGAGCTGGAGGCAGTTTTCAGGCCTGTAGTCGGCCTCCCTTGGCTCCTGGGTGGAATCAAAAATGCGTCGGGTTCTGCATGATTACAATGCACTTTATCAAAGGGGCTTTCCGACGCCCAATAGTGATGCTGTCTGCAGGGCATCGGTAGACTATCTCCAAGGATTCCACTCGACAAGAAGTGAGGACGTGGTCAAACAGAATCCCTGCACATGTAGTGCTCTTCCAAGGTGCTGCTTCGTTGGCGGCTTGCATTGTGCACACACAAGATTTTTGACAGCACATTTCAACAGGTTGAACATACCTGGCTCATATTGATGCCCTCAAAGCCATTTCTTCCTTCTATCGTGATCAAACAAGCAGTATTGACTAACCAACTGCTCCTAACGAATCCAGACCAGCTAATGAAACTTTGTGCAGACAACGAAGACGCATGCACTCGTGAACCCTCGCATGTAATCACGGCCTAATATTGCGAGATTCTTGATTCGGTTCCTCAGCGTTACAGTCTCCAGAGTTGCGGATTCTTCAATGACACAAAAGTAATCATCCCGATCCAGTTGTTGTCTCTAGGCAATTCCAAATGGCATGCGGAGTGAAGTGTCGATAGAAATATTGAATCCCTTTGAAAACTTTGTATGGAGCATGCAGGCTTCATTGATACAGAAACTTTGGTTCTCCACAGTTCGGGTTTTAGATCATCCAAGCGTGAACTGGGCTCTCAGGGTTGTGCGAATGAAATTGTACATGGTTTTATGCAAGGCGTGGTAAATTCCTTAATTGAGTCCTAGATGTCCTTGGGAACCAATTTCGGATCCAGACTGGTAACGCCTTCTCAGTTTTTGACGAATGGCCAAAGCAGCTTGTTTGCCTCTGGGTTGTTTCACTGGGTCATTGGTGTGGGTGTAAAGTTGTTACTCAAGCTTCGTCTCGAGCACCTCCTATCAATCGTAAGCGACTGTCAATGCCCCAAGGTGTTGGTCCTGTAAGCAACTTGCTCGTTCTCCAAAATCACTTCACCTGCAGGTTTGTATATCCAAATTGGCATGGTTTTGACACCAACTTAACTGGACTGAAACTTCTTTGTATGCAATACCAATACGGGCTTGTCGGATGAGTGATTGCTGCCACTTGAGGACGTGCTTCCTTGTTCCTGGGGAGTGTCATGAAAACCCTTCAATTCTTCCCCCTGGAATTGCGCTCCAAAGGTCCCGACCCAGTACCAGTTTGAAGGGGTTGATTCCAAAAGAGAACCCTGATTCGGCTCACTATTCTGTTCCGCGTCTTCCAAGTACACTTTCTGCATAGGAGACTGGAATAGTGTATCGACAAGCCAATCATTCACGTTTGCTTTGTTGGCGAACAGCACGATTTCTCTCGTTTGCGAGTCTTCAGCCTCTTGTGCATCTGGGTGCACCTCTGTCTGTACCACAAGTTGCAATGCTTTCTCCGATAGAGTCTCATCCGGAACTTTGTTCTCTTGTTTGATCATTTCCGTACCACCTGTAGAAGCTGCAGGGGCTCCATTCACAGCGCTCGTGTTTGTCTGATTTGGCATAAATGTCGATATAGCTGGGCAACGCGAGTGGAAACTTCGCAACCTGTCGATGAATTCCATCTCCTGTGTGCTGTATCCAACTTCCTGCATAGTGTAACTTTTCTCGGTGTCATCATACTCGGCTTCTAGCAAGCCTAACTGGTCTCGTAAAGCATCGATCTGCTCGAGTATTTCCCCTATCTCTAGGGGCAAGGCGATTCCCTCTTTGTGTAGGAAAACTCGCAATTGATTCATCAACGATCCCTGCTGAGCACTAGTCGTTTTGCGGAGTTCGCTGATCTTCTTTCTGTCTCTCCGCATCCGGAATCGGGATCCCATAAAATCCTCTCTGGTCGTCACTAGTCTGTCCTGTTGCCTTTCAATTTCGGAAAACTCCTGTGCTCTCTTTCCCTCAGTCAATTCACCAAGCTGCTCTTCGGGTGTAGCAGCTCGTATCGGCGGTGAAATCGCAGGTTGAGGTGGCGGCGGAGGTGGAGGCGGTGGCGGTGGCAGATTCGCATAATGATTGATCTGTGGAGGTTGTGGAGGTATATCATACCCTCGTTCAGTTGCACTCATACTAGCTGGCCGCTGGTTGTCAAGAGGAAGCTGAGTCGGGACCGAGGTTGATGTGTGTTGACTTCCACTGATAGAACCGTTTGTCACGTTTGACCCTTTGCCAGGGGCACTGGTCCGCATTTGCCTGAAACGATTCTGCCACCATTTTCCTATCCACGTCAGTGCTCTCCCGTCCTTGTGTGTTTGCTTTCCCTGCACACCGATATTTCTACGCGTGACGAGAAAAGCAAACGAAAATTTTCCCAAAGGGGTCTCTTCTTTTGGCGGAGCCATCGAAAGCGTTGATCAAAGTTGAGCTCATTCACACTGGGCGGAGGGGGGACACGTATGGTAGTGAAGGGAGAGGAAAGTTAGAGCAGCAAGACGCCAGACCGTACTGATACTAGCTGCATCCCTGACAAGGCCATAGCAACAATGCTCAGCATGCAGCTGCCCAGCGACAACATTGGGGGCGCGAAGGGGAACGCGACGTGGTCCCGGCAAGCCGGTCAGCCACCACCACAAGGGTATAAGCTAGTCGCCCCGCCCCGTGGCACACACACCTCGGCTTGACTTGACCCATGCGTCGCTTCACCCGTCCCTCCGTTACTCTCGTCTAGCGCGCTGATATTGCTGCATCGGCAACATGGCTACATTGATCAACTCCGCACTTTACTCACATGTGCAGGATGAGGCTCTGCTGCGCTTTGTAGGCAGCTGGCTATGGATCCTTCAAGTTAAATAGGTTGCGCAATATGGCATGGCTGAGCCATCGCGCGACTGATATCGCTCAGTACTACCAAGAATCATGTCGGAATCCCAACCACCACCACAGCCAGAATGGAATGATGAGTATCAAAGATACCTGATCACAACGTGGGATCAGAGACAAGGGCGTTACTACAGAAGCCATTTCGTTGACGGTCTGTAGCTACACCTTTAGCATATGCCTGTATCTTCATATGTGCTGACGCTCTCGGGCCACATTTAGGACAAGGCTGGGTATTCTTCGACTGGCTTCCCCCAACTCGTGCTGATTCGCCGCATGAGGTGCGAGCAGTGGAGGGGCCAGCCATCAAAGGCACCTACGATTATAACCAGCCTGCGCCTAACAGCCATGTGGAGCAGTTGGATTACAGTATGTTCCAGGACCCTTTTTCGCTTGCATGATACTGATTTCACGAAGCTTACAGCGTCAGAGACAGCAGTTTCTTTGTCATTGGCAAGGTTTAGTAGATCCTGACCGGGTGGCATGGTTTGCTTGCTGATGATCTGTCAGGTCTTCTCGGTCTTGTTCAGTGAAGCTGCTGGAACAACAGCAACCCATTACAACGACTCCTTCTCCGTTGTCAAGTATGGAGAATATGTGCATAGTCAGATCCGACGTTTCATCGTAGTCAGTCAAAGGCAGGGGTTCTGCTATGCTGTGTAAGTGATACAGTCAGACCTTGACGCATATATGGCTGACAGGCTTAGTCCTATCTTTACATACGGTGGCCAGGCAACAAAGAAGCGTGGTGTAAACCCTAGTGCACATGCGATTGCCTATTCTCAGAATTACTCGCCTGCCCGGTTGGAAGGCGAAAGCATACTCGATACAGAACCTATCTGTAAGTCAATCAAGCAGGAGGAAGGTTTTTAATATGAAAATAGACTAATGCTAAGGAACCAACTTAGGCATCATAATGACCGAGGGAGTGAGCCCACTCAATGCCGCATCGAGAATATTTTTCGGTATCCATCACCCCATCCAGCACAATGTCAAGGTCAAGGATATCGGTCAAGTTCATCCTGACCATATTCAAAACCTCTTAGGCTATTGGAAGACGGAAAACAACTGAAGCTTATAGCTTTTCCTGAACACTGCTAACTATAGCGGCGGTGCGCAACAAGACATCTCGCTCCGTCTTGTTCTATCTTGTCTGAGAACGAAGGCCCGTTTTTTCTCTTATTTGTTATCCACCATACGTTACGGCCGCAACTCACACGATACTTTCCTACGTTCATGTTCTATGACAGTCTGACTCACGATTCATTACTCTCATTCACGATTAAGCCCACATCAGATTGTACCTATCAAACAGAATACATCACGTTTCCTCTCGTATATTCGTCTTCAATTTTACATAGCGTGACAGTCGCTGCGATGGATTAGCTCCTTGCACGGCTTTGTTAGAAAGATCTTGGCTGTCCATGTTTTCGAGTTGGCGAAACACGTGGCTGAGAGACGCGATGGACTTAGTAGCTTAGATGGGAAAGGCGCGGACGGCACTCTCTTACAATCACTTGTGACAGACCCACCTCACTTCTCCAAATGATACCGCCCTTGTGAAATGACCCAACCTCAAACACATAAAGAATTACATGCAACAAAGACTGATTTCACATGATGTTGCCAACAGATCCTGCCGATAACATCCCTCCAATCAACTATGCTAATCCCCGCAGCTACGTGGTAAGCCCCCTTGTTCCGTGTCGGCCCATGGCTCTAAAAGCGGCCCGGAGGCTGCGACAGTGGCATATGATAGATGGCCTAATCAAGGCGCATTCAATGACATCCGAGCGCTCCTATTGCTCGAGAACATCAGGAGATGTGTCACTTGATTGTTCGGATGCATTGCGCCGGTAGCAAGCACGCCTGCTTTCCTCGACCATAAACTTCCGCGGACAAGGCTTAAGCGCGACTAGTTACGTCTGCATCCTGCTTTGGTGACCGCGGACGCCGATTTGACCAACCAAAATCAAGCTCAGCCAGCCTTGTGCATATGTGCAAGTATGACCTTAGAAGCGAACGACAGGCGTACGAAAGTATTACTAGCATGCCTCACATTACATGTGGGCGTCGAGACATGCTGTGGATATCAGTGGCTACGTACGACAGATAAGGGCCGCGTGTTGCGCTGACCCAAGACTCGGGCCATTGAAGGAGTTGGGATTAGGAAAAGCAACGCTAGAGAGGAGACCACGTCATTCTCTAAAGCAGCACGACATCTCCAGACACTGGAACAGGCTGCAATCTCGAAATATACAGTTGAAGTCTCCGTACGGATCCGTTGACGGCAAATTCCTCAAGTACATAGACTCAGGTGGTTGGTGAGGGACTGGAGAATACCCGCCCGTGCCGGAGCGAGTCCAGCCTCCATGCGGACTGGAAAGTTAATGACCGGCTCATTTACCAGCCCGCGTCTCGGTTCAGGTTTCCAATCGATAGCCACAAAATAAGGCAAAAAGGCAAAAAGGCGTTTTGGTGACCAGCACATCCTGTTTCCCGAAGCAAAGCAAGATAGCACAAGACCATACACGTGGTGCAAACGATAGGTAGGTAACGCACGCAAACGTGGTCATACTTTCAGAAACCGTGGTGTTGACGCTCCGTGACATGTCGCAAGCCATCTCGTCAACGACTTTCTGACTAGTCTCCCAAAACGTAGCACTTTATCTTTAGTGGTAGGCAAAATCGGTAAAGCCTCCCTCGGGGCGGGAGCTAGATGTGTGTGGGCCGGGTGGGGTTCCAGCGGGCCGCTGAACTCCACTTCTAAGGCAACACGGTATGCGCACCCAACGTTTGTGCAACACAACTTTTCGTCCCCGTCTTCTCAACTCCGGGGTGATGTGCAGATTTCGGGTCCCGAAAATGAGGTTGGAGAAGACTCAGTCGGTTGCGTCTAGTCCGGTGCTTAATGTGCCGGAAGCTCTAAAGGTACAATTAGGCGCGTTGCCTGTCAACACTTCAAACATGAACCAGGCTTGGAGCACTTCACGCTAGACTATAGGGATAGCAGTGATAAACCATATCTATATTCCGACGGTTTTGAGTGAAAAGAGCATTCGAATCTGAAGCATTTCGTTTTCAAACAACCGAGACTTCTATGGTCATGCCTATCGCCAGTGTAGTCCATCCCAGACTACTAAATGACTTCCGCCAATGGTCGGAGGGGCAATCTCACTCATCACATTAAGATCCAATCGAACCCACAAATATGCCACGCTTCCAGCTCTCATGGGCATCCATCCAAAGTAACGTTGCTTACCCAATCTCGTATTCGGTGGGGTGTAGTAGTCCTCAGCACAGTAGTCGGCATCCACACATTTGACAATAGAGCCGCCTGGGTCTGAAAGGGCCTCATCGTCGGCAAAAAGAAATACCCGGTGCAACTTGTGGTCCGTGTTCATTGGTTTACCACCCTCACCACAATTGTATAGTTTGCGAAGTTGGTCTATGTCAAGGCCAGCCAAAGCAGCATCTGAGCGTGCATCGAGACGAAAAAGTGACCACAACTGTTGAAAGCCGGAGTCTTCCTCTGTGACCTCGGTTGCGTCTAGAGCTCCCTCGTGCGCACTGGTCTCGATCGTTTGGAGAAGTCGCTGCCATTGCTGGTCAGATGAAGGTCCGTATCCTGTACGGTAGATAGTAAAGCCCCAATTTCTGTAGCCAACAAACTCATCATCTGATTCGAAGCTAAGATCATTCATCCAATGTTCGATGGAATTACTCATGGTGGCGCGATGGAAGCCGTTCCGATGCCGATTGTAATATAGAAGCCCCAAGTTAGCCAATATCGTAAAACTCAAATTGCTCTGGAGTTGATAGCTCAAGCTTAGCATGGCTCCACGGACTTGATATAGCTAAGGATTGCTGATGTGTGACATACCAACTACGAAGCATAAGCAGTCGGTAAGTGTAGTGTTCCGGTTCTAAGCATTCACTAAACGTTGGACGGATACCAAACAACAGGACTGTACCCGCGCACGGAAAACGCTGCCAAGTCCATGAAAATTTTCGCCTCATCGCCTCGGTCACCTTCTCTGGTTGGAATAGTGCGCCATAGGAATCGCTTGGCGATAAAGCATTGCACGGATCATACGCTATGCAAATGCCGGCATGGGAGGCTTCACCCCGTGGTACTTTACGAAGTACATGAATACTCGTATATCCATAGTAGGCAAGTTGCACGCGCGCGCGGGAAGATGATACATTGTTATTCGAATGCGCATACAAAGAGGAAGTAATGTTCGTGGCCCAAATTGGTATTTGTTCTTCTCATGTTACAAGCAAATAGATATTGGTCCCTCCTTATATAAACTCAAAGATCACCTTTCCAACATTTCCTCTATTTGGGAAAAGTCTCGCGATTAAAGAATAATCTATGGTAACCTGAGATTTCCATGCAGTGGTTCCACCGGGCCGACGGGAGGAATGGCCTTACTTTTGGGTTGCTGTATGCCCTATCATCTACCGATGCGTCAGCGCTTACAGCCGAGAAGCAGTCCTGCTGATCATGTTGTATGACGAGCCGTCTCGAGTCAGGACCCAGCAGCATGGGTCATTGCTGTCGGTTACATGGAGTTGTACATGGAGTTGTGATGTAGGCAAGTAGCCTGCCAACTCGCCTTCCCGTTCCTCATCTGTGCATTTCTCACTTTGAATTATGGTGTCGGAGTTCAATAGAAGCGTGCCTTGCTCTGCTTGTTGGTACCCATTTGTGTGGTGTAATGACAAATTGCAACGTAAACTGAGTAGGACGAAATGACTTGCATCCATTGCAAGGCCAGTAAGGGAATACCTACTTCCAAATGAGCCCCAATTTTCGAGCGCATAACAGTGTGCTTATTCCATAGTTCACTTCGATAACACTGAAATGGGGACGATAGAACACCAGGCCTTTTCTCATAGCAAGCTTTTGTATTCATGTCTCAATAGTGCTGACTCGTCTCGTGGTTCTCAACATACACACTGCGTAGCACTCACATGACCAACCCGCTATTTCTTTCCTTTCCCTCGCGCGTTGAATGTTTTCAGGGGGTCCACTTTGCCGTTCCTCCTTACTACCTTCCTGCCCCTGCCTTTGACGAACTTCTTTCGATCCGGCTTCGGCAGGTTGAGACCAACAAAGCCAACATCCTCAGGCTTCTTGCCACCAGGCAAGAGATAGTCTGGGACATGTTTAAGATGCGGTTGTATCCGGAGAGGGTGGTTGAGGGTCTGGTCGTGACGGAGATGCGCGAGCGCTTCAGGGTTCTCTTCGAACTACAGTAGTGTCAGTATAGCCCAGGAGAAAGTGCCTGATGGTAGTGAAGACTTACATATCTAGAAAGCTTTTGCGATTTCGCCAGCTCCGAATGAATTTCCTTGATACGGGCTTCTCGGATAGCGATCCTTGTGACGGACTTTAAAGCGTCCGTGAACCGGTAACGGAATGGCTCCAGGCGCTTCATATCGAAGTTGTAGTTCTCCAGCTTCTGGCCCTCCTGCTGGTGTTTCTCAACTTTTTTCAAAACTTCCTCGTCGTTCTCGCATCCGGCAAAGCTTGTAGGCTTATGTTTCCTGTACTTATCGTGGGGAATGATAAAGGAAATGGCGGTTCCAGACTTTCCAGCTCGCGCTGTCCTTCCTATCCGATGGAAGTAGGACTTATAGTTGCTGGGGAAGTCAAAGTTGAGGACGCAGGCCACATTCAAGAAGTCGATGCCTCGAGAAACACCTGAATCTTTGCTTTCATTACTCCTCTTTGCTTTCTTCTTCTTCGGTTTTGAATCGTCATCTTGAACTCCCACGACGTCATTTTCGTCGCTGGCTATGAGGATGTTGTATACATTCTTGTTGAATTCCTCCACTATATGTGTGCGCGATGCGAGTGGAAGTTCTGAGTTGAGCACAGCGCTCTTAATTCCAAACTGCTCGAGGAAAAGCTTGACTCGATATGACCTATCGACATCGCCGACGAAGACAATGGTCTTGCCCTTGATCAACTGTAGTTTGAACATGGCATAGATCAAGAGAAACTTCTCGTCTTCGGCGACTTTCAGGACGTATTGCTTCACCTATGACACATCAGTGCACGTCCTGAGTCCCACCAGGAAAATAAAACTTACCCTTTGTGAGTCCTTGTCAAGATCCGCAAGTTTAAGAATAACCGGGTCGGTGCACAACAGACTCCCGAGAGCCTCGACATCGGTCGAGAGAGTGGCTGAAAGGACAATTTTCTGGACTCCGACCGGTATTTCACGAGCGATGTTGGCCATGTCTTCAGCAAAGCCATAACCATTTATCAAGTCACCCTCATCTACGACCAATGTTCCTAGGTCGTTGACAGCCAATGTAGAATTGTTGATGTTGGTCCATGCCCTCGCTGGCGTAGCCACGACAACTTCGGGCTTGTCGGCGAGCGCGGCTTTTGTGACGACGTCCGATTCCTTGCCCGCAATGTTTCGTACCCTGATCTCCTGGCCGCAGTGTTGCGCGAGTGACTTAGCGACGTTGGCAATCTGCAGGCACAACTCTCGTGTCGGCGCCAGAATGAGCGAAGTCTGTTTCCGCTGCAGTGTCTTGTGTAGAATAGGAAGGATATATGCTCCTGTCTTTCCGGTACCCGTCCCTGATCTTGCGAGAATGTCGCGACCCTCGAGCGCCAATGGAATGGCTTGTGATTGCACTGCCGTGGGTGAGGCCCATCTCAGATCGCGAATTGCTCTTAACAGGCGAGGTTCGAGCTGAAGTTCGGCGAAGGATGCTATAGGCGGTGGATTTGTAGCCTTGGTGGTCTCTGAGGATTTCTTGTTCTTCGGCGTCGAGGTCGCGGTCGCGGTCGCGGTCGTCGCAGGTTGCGAAGGTTCAGATGAACTGGAGCGCTCGGAGTGCGACTCATCGCCCGAGGTTTCCTCAGGCACATCGTGCTCGTTCAACTTTCGCTTAGCCATTTTAAGAAGTCCCGCTGCAATCCGTGAGTTGTAACTGCGTTGTGGACGTTGTTCCGTTGGAGTTTTGCGTTGCTGTCTGTACGATAACTTCTAACTTTTTTGACGCTAATGCAGGCGGCTGGCTTGGCATGCCCCACCGCGGAGAAGCGTGTTATGCCACTGGCCGCACTCAATTCGGAAGGGTCGAGTGTTGATTGTAGAATTATCAATCTGTTGAGTTCATTGCAGAAAGACGGCATCCTCGTCAAGCTACAGAACCCGCATGTATCGCTATATCCCAATTATTAATGATACTTCCACTTGTGTTTAAGACAAGCATCCTGCCGCTTGCGCAAGTTTTTGTCGCATATGTTTGTTAAAGTTTTTATATCATCTTTCGAAAGCTTGAAGCCATGATATGTTCACGGCGAATAGTTCATTTTAATCACTCGTAAGTTAGTTGTGTTCTCATACAAAGGCCCCAATTTGGCTTTGGTTCGTATTTCAGGAATTATGACAGGCGGTCTACGTCGTTGTATGAGCCACCGCAACATGCAGTCAACGATATAGAAACAGGACTGGGTAACCATCCAAAAAATTGTAACTTTAAGACTTATCATCATGCCAGTATTTAAGCGTATGTAAACCCCTTTGGCTATCTACAATATGTTTTGGGTAGCTGTATTGACCGTGTTCAGATACTGCGATAAACCATGTACCACGAGCCATTCACACCTTCTGATCATCAATTTTACCGTCGTTTATGAGATCTCATCTTTAAGTCCTTCCAAGCGAATGATCGTGGCAGCAGCTCCACCGAAATGACTGGGACTTCAACCTCTCCTTCATACCTGGCTCCGATACAAAGACGTGGTCCATCAGTAATGTTCGTCTGGATCCCAAAATGCTCCCGGCCCACCATGTGCCTGATTGACAATTTCGTCAAACGTAAACCCGTCCATCCAGATGTAAAAGTCCGAAACAGCCGTCGTTGGTATAGTTATCCATCCAAAGTTCCGTTGCGGACCACTCCGTTTATTCCTAGGCACCACAGCAACAGGGTCGTAGCGCGCGTCCGCGACTTCTAGCAGGCGTAGTTCAGGATCTTGTAGTACTTGAGCATCCGCCAACAAGAAGATAACAAGGCCCCAGTTACGACGCTGAATCCCTCTCATCGGCTGACCCCCACTTCCTTCCAGGTAGACTTGTTGCACGTCTTCCAGCGTTAACCCGTCCAATATGGTGGGATCTGAACGCGCGTCAAGTCGAAATTGATCCTGGGCTTTCTTGACAGCGTCAGGCCTCTTATTCGCCTCCTCCAATGCGGTAAGACCTTTTCCGACGCCGTCGGTGATATTCATGAGCAGTTTCGACCACTGTTCATCAGATCCTGGGCCGTAATATGTTCTGTAAATCGTGTAGCCCCAATGCCCTAGGAACTGTTCACAATCTACTTCCGGCCCAATAATTCTACCTTTCGGAAGAATGTACAGATGGCGGACAAACTCGGTGATGTTTCGCATAGCGGCGGGAAAAATAGAAACGTAGATTGATTTGTGTAAGTGTGAATAAGTGAGTGTTGCTAGGCGTAATTGGCTTTTTTAGAAAGGTCACTTAGACGGAGGCGAATTATTAAGTAAAAGTGATCGTTCACATACATGAAAGGGATAGCATACGGGATGCCTGTGCCGCTGTGCGCTAGCACCGAAAAGCTTGCCTCAATTGCCTTATTTTATAAGTGATTAGGCACCAGCGCGATTTGGTTGGTTAGTACATGCGTATTGACGCCGCAACACCAGACATAGCCTCTACATTACAAATGACAATGGAGATCAGTCAACCAAATATGCAGGGAGCAAGGCGATAACTGTTTGGAGACCAGCAAATATCTCGCACATGAAAAAATGTGCAGCAAAAGGCTGTCTTTGCGATCGTTTTCCACGACCTAGGTAGGCTCCCTTGCGGATTTCTGGAATTCGCACAACACCAGTGTGACACAGGTAGGGCATTCCGTCAACCTGGGGTCAAAACAAACATGACGATTCCCGAGCTTTAGATCAGCTTGTAGCCCGATGAGTGGCCCCAGCAGTATCCTTAGCAGACTAAGCAATTTTCTCGGTGGCATCAGGGTCTTTGCTAGGGAATGCCTTGTCGATAGGAACAAACTGGCACTTAAAAGAGTCGCAAATGAGATCAACGGCTGCAGAACAACTTACTTTACTCGTGTCATTAGAGCTCTGCAAAACGACCAAACATATTGTATCAAGTTTGGATTTGACTTTGTCTGATCGAACGAGAGAGTCGACGTTAAGTGTAACCGGAGTATCCAAGAAACTCCCCACAGCGACGGCCGAGTTTACATTCTCGATGATTTTCTCGCAGTTGGGTGGACAAGAACATGAGGTCAAAGGATTGTTCGAGCTAGGCTTGCAAAGGCACAATACATTCGCTGTCAATGGTCTATTCTACCAGCTCGTCCGCTCGTGATGCTCTTATCCAAGTGCTCCAATGATGCCTTGGTTCGTCTTACAATAGTCATCGCAGGTGGCCTTCATCGTTGTGTTAGTACATCACAAACCAAATCAAATCAAGGTGCTTACCCTAGGCATATTCCGCCGTCCTCCGTCCTGCACCACCCGCTTCAACTTGTCTACAAGTCCCGTAATCTCCTCATTGCCCAAGCCCCTAAGACCGTTGAGAATCGCATCAATTGTGGCCTGATCTGGTCCTTGATCACTCGTGCTTAGTATGTCAATGCCGGCCGGTGTCTGCGTCAGATTGGTCGCTGTTGAATAGCTGCCATAGTAGGGTATTCTGTTGGCATCACATCCCCAAAACAAGATGTAGTATGAACTGGTAGCACCAGTCAATACTCCAGTTGCTGCAAAGTCCAGCCCGGCGGGATCATCCGAACGTGGTGTGTCTACACCATACGTAGTAAAGATAGTGTCATTGCCAGGACGCTGGAAAGAAAAGAGATCGTTCACCAAGCCGGTAGGGTTCGAAGGGTCGACGGGTGTTGGATCGTACTGTATGTTGCGCATCGCAGCGTACTGTGGGTTGGTGGCCAGAATCATAGACCACGGCTTGAAGTAGAAGCCCACAGGTGGCGGGGACCAAAATCTGCCGTGATGGTATCGGAGAGTGGAATTGAAGTTCGGTACCAGGCGGACCTTCACACCTGCTGCCCCGATCTTTGAAGGACATTCGTCGGGGGCTGGGCAAGCCGCCGCCAGGAGTGCAAGTGAGACCGTAAGAACAGTATTGAGAATCATCGTTGTAGCTCAATATGGTACAGTAACAAGCGTGGAGTTCCATGTTCAATATATACTTTTCAGTCCATTAGCCGATGTTCCCGTTCGGTAAAGAGGCTTAAATTGCTGCATATAATCCCGGGGTCATGCACGCACATGGGGCGGAACCTTTGAGCTTACCATCGGCCGACTATTCGTGCGGGTTGTAGGAAATGTCCAAAGTGGTATTGTTAGTCAGCTATTGTGACGCATCTATAGATCGTGAAGCTTCCTGCGATGCTTAAGCCTCGTTGCAGTGAATCTTGGCGCTGCGTACATGAATTAAGCATCGCATAGTTAGATTTCCGATCAACTCAAAGGGGGTTCGACAATGTTTTGGGCCGCGAATATAAAGTAAAGCGAATAAGGTTTGCAGGTCCCTGCCTCGAAACAGCAAAATTTCCGCCTCTTTCCGCGTGCACGGGTTTGTCGTGAGCAGCAGACGACATAAGCAAAACCCAGGATGATCATCAGGCCTCATCCGCAGGACTAAATATGTGTAGAACGTTGATCTGGGGACTTTGAGGACGGTAGGTTAGTGCCATCACGTGACGTTGAGATCTTCCTGTGTTGTATACTGTGATACAGTGATACATCAGCATAAAAGCACAGATCAGAGAATTTTAGAAATGTATTAAGCCATTATTGTACTCGAATTTTTTGAATGATCCCTAAGGCATCTTAGTTAAACACCCTTGGCCTAAGCAAGGCATCAATGTGGACACGTTAGCTCTTTATCAGTGAAACCTACATAATTCTGATTTCTTGAGCTAACTAGACATGCGCCATGGCACACAACACTGCGAAGTATAAAAGCATGAAGATGGAAATCAGCTGCTCTACGTATATGATACAAGGGGCCGGTATTAATCAGCGCCCATGTAAGATGCAGAGGTCGCTGCTCTTGTGTCCAATGCGGAAGAGTCTTCAAATAAGCGGCCATAAATTGTCGGATTAATTGAGAGTCTGGAAGTTCTCTGCGCCAGTTGAGAGAGGATGTAAAGTTGGGGCTGTATCAGGACCACCGGTTTTATCGAACATAGCCGGTGCCTGGGAAGGTATCCACCTGGTCGCACATCATCCAGTTATTTGCTGACAGAAGCCAAACACCCTTTTTTTTCACTTCAATCATGGGCCATCAAGGCTCCAAAAGAGATTTTCCCAGTCCGCTATGTCGCAAGAGTAAAGATAAAGGCCCAGTCACAACCCCCAAGATCGTCTCTCCATGACGAGTGAATTAAACATCGGTTGCTATGATCTCATTTAGGGCACGGACAGATGCACAACCGTTGGAGTTATGTCGATCAATTTTATGTACATCTTCTTTCCCCTGACGATATTGAGCTCCGTATCTGTCTGACAACCTCTTCCTGTGTATGCATAGGATGCATGATTGACCTCTTCCTCATAACACATGAGATGAGGTACCTCCCAGTATTCCCAAGACATATGTCTTTGTCGAAGCAATCGAGTAACATTACACTGGGAGTATGCAGGTTGATTAGCGCCGTGGAGAAATAATGCGGGTAGGGTACATCTCCTGCGCGCCGACTTCGGGCTCCACCGTTAGAGCCATCTGATTGGACCACAGACCCTAGCTTATCTTCAATCCTATGTTTACCTCATCGAAACCTCCAACACCATCTCCATCTTGATACGCCCAATTCCTCCACGCCTAGCATGAAATGTCGATCCCCACGCGAACGGTTGCACATGCTAGCCATTTAGCATCAGGCCTGGAAAATTGCGGTACGCTATTCGGCCTTTTCCGTCGTTTGAGTTAAGAGCGTTGACAGTCACTCGCTGCCTCTTATCAGTATAAGCAAAGCATCCCGCCAACCCCAGTCGGCTAAGATGCTTGGGAAACTCTGCGATAAGGCATCATTGACGAACCAAGCTGCGAAATTGGGACCAGTCTGGCAGCCCGGTGGTTTCCCACACTTACCCCAACGGCGAGAAGTTCTATCTTTGGCCAATCATGTCTCAAGGTTAAATCTACAAACGTGAGCGTTCTGTGTATCTGGAAATGGTGGAGATAGCAACTGTGTGGTACCGATTTTCGCGGGGAACCATGATCGACAGAATATAGATACTTCGTGTGCCCGCTGTCTAAGGCAGCAACCAGCGCCTCAGAACCTGAGATTCTTGTTACACAACATAGCCCGACATGGCTGGCGGTGGCACACCTACTGGACCCTCGGCCTCCCCTTTGGGACAAGGTTGGGGTTATGGAATCGTTCTTGGAATCGGCTTCCTTTTTGCACTTGGCATGGTGCGCCTTCCCTTTCACGCGATGCCAGCATGTAGCGAGCGGCATGGACTAACATCATCAAGGTTTTTACTACTTGGGTACTCAAACGCTACAACAATGAATTACAAACTTCGGAGATGTTCTCAACTGCAGGACGTACTGTCAAATCAGGCCTTGTAGCCTCCGCAGTCGTGTCATCTTGGACCTGGGCAGCTACGTTGTTGCAAAGCTCTTCGGTCGCGTTTCGCTACGGTAAGTCGAGAATCTAACTACGCTGATATGGCGGAATCTAATGATTCATAGGTGTGTCTGGTCCCCTCTGGTACGCTGCCGGTGCCACTGTCCAGATTCTGCTGTTCGCTACTGTTGCTATCGAACTCAAGAGGCGAGCACCGAACGCTCACGTGAGTGATTTCAATTAACAACACTCACACATACTAAACATGTATCAGACATTCCTCGAGGCTGTTCGCGCTCGATATGGAAAGGCTACCCACTTCGTGTACATTGCTTTCGGATTGTTCACAAACATTCTCGTCACAGCCATGTTGCTGACTGGTGGATCCGCCGTCATCAATTCGTTAACCGGAGTTCCTACTGCAGCGGCCTGTTTCCTTCTTCCTCTTGGTGTCGTTGTCTACACCATGTTTGGCGGAATCAAGGCTACTTTCCTTACCGACTACGTCCATACCGTCATCCTGCTCATCATTCTTCTCACCTTCGCTTTTACGACCTACGCAACCGGCGATCGGCTTGGATCGCCGAAGGCCGTCTATGACCGCTTGCAAGAGCTCTCGGCCATATCGCCAGTACCCGGTAATGCTGGTGGAAGTTATTTGACGATGAGGAGCAAGGAAGGCGCCATCTTTTTCGTGATCAACATCATCGGAAACTTTGGCACGGTTTTCATGGATAATGGCTGTAGGTTTGAACTGCAGGGAGAGTTCGCATTCAAAGACTAATCTAGCATAGACTACAACAAGGCTATTGCCGCGTCTCCTGTCCATGCGCTTCCTGGATACATCATCGGTGGTCTTTCTTGGTTTGCTATTCCGGTAATTGTCTCGCTCAACTCCATGATAAACGCTTGTTAACATCATACAGTGGCTCTGTGCAACTACCATGGGCCTCGCGGCCCTTGCGCTTGAACACACGCCGTATTTTCCAACTTATCCTGCAGTCATGGACGAAGCATCCATCAGCGCAGGCCTCACGCTCCCGTATGCTGCAGTTGCTCTCCTCGGATCTGGTGGCGCTGTAGCCACGCTTCTTGTAGTCTTCATGGCTGTCACTTCCGCCTTTTCTGCTCAGCTCATCGCTGTGTCCAGTATCCTGACATACGACATCTACGGCACCTACATCAACACCACTGCGAGCGGCCGTCGCCTCGTATACACTTCGCATGTATGCGTGTGCGCATTCGGACTGATCATGGCTGCGTTCTCAACGGGATTGTGGTACGCAGGTATTAGGTGAGTTACAGCCGATTCGATACAACGACTTAAACTCTACTAACACCAACAAGCATGGGATGGCTGTATGTCTTCATGGGAGTAATCATCTCTTCTGCGGTGCTTCCAGCTACCCTTACTCTGATGTGGAAAGGCCAGAATAAATGGGCAGCTACTCTGTCCCCAGTTCTAGGATTGTGCTGCAGTATCACCGCCTGGCTCGTGACTACCGCCAAATTGAATAACGGAGTCATCACGGTAGCTACCTCTGGTGCCAACAACCCCATGTTGGCGGGCAACGTGGTCGCTCTGTTGTCCCCCGTCATCTTCATCCCCATTTTCACCTTGATTTTCGGAGCTGGTAAGTTGACATCTTCTACAGCTGCAATGTAATTGCTAACTCAAGGACAAGATAACTATGACTGGGTATCAATGAAGAACATTCGGCTTGTCGACGATTCAGACGTCACCGCAGCCGCACATATGGACGTGGAGGCTGTACATGGCCGTCACGGTGTTCTCTCGCCAGAAGCAGAAGCTGCTGAGCAGAAGAAGCTCTTCCGCGCCTCGAAGATTGCCAAGATCACTACTGCAGCAATGACTCTCATTCTCTTGGTACTTTGGCCCATGCCGCTGTATGGTACTGGCTACATCTTTAGCGAGTCATTCTTCTCTGGCTGGGTTATTGTCGGTATCATCTGGCTCCTGTGCTCAAGTATGGCGGTGGGCGTTTATCCGTTGTGGGAGGGCCGAGAGAGCTTGGCGCGCAATTTTGGTGGCATGTGGCGCGACATGACGGGTAAGGGTGGTCGTCGTGCCAGTCCTACGGTGGTCGAAGGAGAAAAGATGGCGGACTCAGGCACGCACACGCCCAAGGAGGCTGATGCGAAAGCCTTGGAACAGTAGACAGGAGATATCCACTCGTCACGAAGAAATACATGTAATGCGTTGTGGTATCATGTTGTTGTTTTATTTCTAGGCTGAAGGCACTGATTGGGAATAAAGTTTTGGCTTTGGAACATTCTGCCGTATATCAATGTACACAGGTTCTCGAGATTCCAAACTGCTGGCCGGGTATACTAAAGTCGAAACAATGGTCAATTACCGCAACGGGAAAGCTTACCGCAGCACAATCTTGCTCACGCCCGTAGGATCGGCCCTTTGGACACCTGACTGTCATCACCCGGTATTTCGGCGGATCACGACATCGACGTGTTTTACTCGCCACTTAAGCTTTCCCAAGCTCGTTCGCCCAGCCAACTGGGCTTCCCACCATGTCTCGTGGGGAAGCTTTATTCCAGAAGCCCCCTCTCCCGCTGACCCGGTAATACGGCCCACGGTTTGTCCATCTCCGAAACGGGCGTTCAGGGCAGCAAGATCTGCACGGACCAGACCAAATGCGCTATTGGACAGTCGCAAATGAGCGGCGATGATTGCAGGGAAATTTGGCCTTCTCGATAGTACGTACTACCTGCCTCCTAGGATCTACCTAGGTACCATAACCCCGCGGTTCCTGCTTATTGTTTACTTAGCCGGAATTCAGAGTTCGGGGTATATCTCCACCGAGTGAGGAGAAGACCAAACACCTAAGCCAGACCGTTCTTTGACCATTGCATAGAAGACACTCAAGAGTATATATAACTGCGACGACAGTAACAATGAATTTGCTTTGGCCAAGACCCATTTTCCGCACCGTCAACGGGGGTCCCCAAATTAATTCACCATGAGCGCTCTCATCAAGTCTGTTGGTGTTGTTGCGTTGGCTGTATTGGCTACTGCATCTCCTCTCCGAGAACATAGTACTGTACAACAACTTAGAAGCTTCCTGAAAGAGATTGGCCCCTCGACCTGGGTCATAGGCAATGACCTCTGGAACGTGACCCAAAACGCCCAGTATGCGAAGAAGTTAATGTATAAAGGCAAAGACCGTGTTGGCAAAGCAGCAGGACACTACGTTAGTTACAGTACGCAGATCATTCCCTATTACCTTTTGAAATTCACCGTCCTGTTTGGCCATGCCTCAACTAACCAAACCAATGAAAAACAGATGGCGCAGCATCCAATCTCAACTGGACCTCAGCAACGATTGTCGAGTCGGGCGTTGACTGGATTGACATTCGATTCACCGCCGTCGAAGGTGATTTCCACTGGATAATCCACGACAATTTCCCCGGCGCATACCAATACTTTGTCAACCGCAATCTCCCCACGCTGGGTGAATTCCGCACCCTCTGGCGCCTCGACAACGTCTCCTTCCCCAATGCACACACAAACGTCAAAGACGGCGCGCTGCCCGCGCTCCAAGAGTACCTGAACGCCACCAAGGTGCAGGACGAAACATGGCAAAAAGCCGACGGCACGTTCCTGACCAAGTACGACTGGGCTGCGTTTCTGCGAGACCAAACAGCGTACGGCGTATATGGAGACGAGGTAGGGAGTTGGTATCTACACGCAGGAAAAGAGTACTTGAACGGCGACCATCTCAAGCAAGAACTGATGCTGCACCGCGAGTCGCAAACAGGCGATACCGTCCAACTCAACATGCTCCACGGGACACACTACCAAGCCGTGTCGCAAGACTCGTTTGCCGCCGGCGACAAGATCTGGGGCCCCTGGCTATGGTATCTCAACGACGGCAGCCGCGACGATGCCGCCGCACGCTGGGAACGAGAAAAGGCCGCCTGGCCCTACACCTGGTTCCAAAACACGGCGTATCAATCCCGCGGTGCGCTCCAGGGTAAACTCGTCCTCAGCGACGGCCGGCCCGCCGCCGGCGCCGCCGTCTTCCTGGGAGACAACCGCAACACCACGGTATCCACGCTCGACCAGGGTAAAGCATACTACTACACGACGTACGCCGATGCCTCAGGCGCATTTCATATCCCGCATGTCCGCACCGGCACATATGCCTTGTATGCGTGGGGCAACGGACACCCCATGCAAGACGTGACGACCAATTTTACCCTCAACGACGTCGCCATTGCGTCTGGGCTGACAACCACCCTGCCGTCTACGCTTAATACTACCTGGACCGTCACAGATGCGTCCAAACGCATCTTCCAAATCGGAGACTTTGACCGCAAGACTGACGGGTTTTATCTTGCGGATCCTGCGGTGCCGGTCAAGCACGCTCGCTTGGACAAGTGTCCGGCCAATTTGACGTATACCGTTGGAACCAGCTCGCCAGAGAAAGATTGGTGCTTTGCTCAGTCCAAGCTGGGGATGTGGTCTGTTTCTTTCTCTTTGCCATCGTCGTCGTCGTATGGCAATACGACTACTCCTGCTGCAAACCTAATCCTCTCTCTCGCGGGCTTTTCACAGGGCTCCAGCGCCGATGTCCTACTCAACGATGTGCGTGTCGGGAATATCTCCAGTGCCAGTCTGCTCAACAGCCAGGACACGTATCGTGGTGCTACCAGGGCGGGGGAATGGAGACGCTTGCAGTTTGAGGTTCCGCGGGGGCTGCTAAGACAAGGGCAGAATAACAGGCTAGACGTCAGGGTTACGAAGAGTGCGCAGTGGAGGGGGTGGCTTTGGGATAGCTTGTTGTTGGAAACTGTGTAGAATGTGTGGGAGAATCCCCTACTAATGTATTCTGATACATCTCAGACAGTGACGGAGAACAGTGCATCAAATACCAACACAGTGAGCAGGCTAAAATCTTTTGTTTCCCATTTCCCGCGCAATGCAAAATGTCCGTGTTTTCCTAGGCCCTACCGATTCCATGCACCCTAGACAGTCGTTGAAAAACGAAAAGGAGAAAGCAAGATATCGAATCAAGTATACGTTGAGTGCATATAAATACATAGAAGAGAGAGGGAGAAGGATGAAAGGAATGTATTTGGATCGACAAGGATCCACCTCCAAGTGTCAAGTTCAAAATAGGACAAACAGCGCACAAACTGATTAGGACGGAGGCCAGGTCCATATTGTCAAAATGCCAAAAAAGCAGAGTTTCGTAACCCACAAACACCATGGCTAAGGTGCATAGTCCGTACGCTCGAAAATTAACATTCGCCGTCGAGGCAACATGTACGGCCATTCCCAAAGGGGTGGTGCTGTGGTGGCGTGCAAGTGCAACGCAGAAGTAAGAAAGAAATTCGTAAAGGGCTGTGGAGCCGAGAGAAGGCAATGTATTGGATGATGTACAGTTGCCGGACTGAGACAAGTCTATAGGGTCGTGATCTCGTGTTTAGAAGGGTATCAGTTTCTTTTTTGGGGAGATTAAGCTGGTGCAAGCCTTGAATCTCCAGGCTTTGTGATACAGAATGCAAGTATGTGTGCTATTGGGCGTTCCAGAGCGGTAGTGCTCTGCGGTCGTAACGTCCCCACGGCTTTGTTAGTACAGGTAGTAAATTCCTCCTCTTTTGATTGGCCTTTGAGGCGGCGGGCCTTTTCTTCTTTTCAACGTCTGGATCGTAGTAATGAGAGGCTGTGACTGGGACCTTGAATTCCTGCGTGCTCAGGGGGAGCGTGTACTTGAAATTGCCTCGGACAATAAGTTCAAACGGATGTTGCAGGACTTCTTCCCAGCGTTCGCTTCCCCCTGCTTCGGTTTTGTTCCCTGGATGGCCGAGACGAAGCTCGCCGATAGACTCGGCGCGATGCCGCTGGAAAAAGGAACCTTCAAAAGTCAAGGGCGAGTCAAATCGGTAAACGCGACCAAGCAACATGGTGCGAGGTTCGCCTTCGATAGGATCGGTTCCTTCATCGACTCCTTTAGTGGCGGAGTGGGTGTGTACATGGTGAGACCGATCCTGGACAGGTTTCCAATCCTCCATGTTGCCAGGTGGTCCGTTTCCATGTTCCCGCCACCACGTATCCGAACCGACATGTTTGCTCTTAGCAAACACGGAAACGTCCATATCTGCAACGGTAACACCAATAATGTTGGGATTGACGGCATCCACAATGAGATCTAGGATGACCTCTTCTTGACTTGCAACAACATTCTGGATATCGCGCACCAAAAGGCTCGTGAGAGGCTTCGTGGTCGCAAAGACGAGTCCAACAGCGCAGAAAACGACCACCAAGAGCAGGATGGAGAGGACTAAACATCCAGCGAAGCGCCGGCACCAACCGCCATCTCGGTGATGTCGACGTTCCAGATGGCGTATGGTTGCGCTGTTCCTTTGACGAGGGGTCCGGGCTCGTGGGCTCCGGCCAGAGATGAGCGGCGTACGTTCGTCGTCGGCTGCGTTTTCAGCATCGATGTCGTAAGCAGCCGAGTACTCGCCATTCTTTTTGCTGCTGCCGTTGCTGTGTCCGTTGCCGACACTAAATGTATGAAAGCGAGGACTGTTTGGTTGCGATGTGTTCCTGGAGGCTGGCCCACGGTTGCGCGAAGATGTGGGCATGGACGAATCGCTATCCATGACCATGTGGTTTAGTCCACCTCGACCCTGGCCATATCTGCTGCCGCCGATATGGTGATGGTGGCTGCCTCCGCCAGCTCGCCCGGAACCTGAACGGACGGTGCCTTCACCCCGGTCATCTCCATCCATGCTCGGGTTCATGTACGGAGGATTGAATTTGAATTTGGTGCTGCTCTTCTTGCTTGGGTGCTTTTGGCTGTCGCGTAATTGGAGCTGTGGGTTGGTAAGGCTGGCTAGTGATGTCATGCTTGGCGTGCGGGAGTGGTGTCCCCGGCTGCGATGAGGGGGGTCGGGAGGGTTTGATTCGTAGATGAAGGTGGCATCAGAGTCTGAGGAGTCGGCCTCGTCGACGGCACTGGCTACCTTTTGCTCAAAGACGTCCGCCTTGGATGAAGCTGTGCGATGGCTGGCGTTAGTGCTTGAATAAAAATAGCTGAGATGGGGGGTACGGGAAGAAGACGCGCGTAGCTCTGCGCTCGAGGGGGACGTAGTCAACAGCGATTGCTGTTCATCATACGAGAGGCTGCCCAGCGACGAAGGTGTGTTGGAGAGCACACCAGGGTCAGGCTGGGTCGGGACACGGTGACAGTACGAGATGAGGTGCAACCTACCAGTGCCGGCATTGATTGACGGAGCTTTTCGCTTTGGGGGCTTCTTGTCCTTCTTGGGACGTATTGTTTCGTTGCTGGGCTTGAGGCGTATGCCGCCGTCTGGGCGACCCGAGGCGGAGCGGTCCTGGTTGACGATAGACGCCTGTGCGACCGAGGGCACAGTCTCAGTTTCGACTGTCATGTTGCGCAGCGGCGGGTCGCGCGCGCGGGTCGACATGGAAGACAGCGAGGGCTTTGCCGATACAGAGTGCTGAGAGCGCTGCGCGTACGTCGACCGCTGCTCCTGCACCTTGGTCTTCTTGGCGCTTTTGGACGCGCTGTCGCTGCCGCTCTCGGTATGTTTGGCGTGGTCGTGTTTGAGGGAGTCGTGCTTGGTGCTGAGGTCTTCGGTGACTTTGGAGTTGACGTCATTTCGATCAGTGTCAGATTTGTGGGCGACGACCGAAGAAGCAAAGCTAGAGGTGAAGCGTTAACAAAGTTTGCGGATGGCATCGGAAATTGGGTCCGCGATTAGTCTAACGTGCGTCGCGATGACAAACAGTGGGGCCGTTGCGGGGAAAAGCGTACCTTTGCGGCTCTAGACCATGAAATCCGGAAGTGGCAGGCGAGCTAGACTCTTGGACGGTTTCCAGCTTGGGTGGCTGGCCGCTTGACCCGCGGGCAGGCGGCAGTGCCTTTATGCTTTGCGTCGGCTCGTCTGGCTCGCTCGTAGTGCCATCCTCGGGCACAGCCAGACGGGGCGGCGAGGCAGGCGATGAGCTCTGGACGATGATGGCAGGCGTCGACTGCGTCTCTGGCTTCTTGATCTGGGAGCGCAGCGAGTTTCTTCGCGAATGCGAGAAGCGGTCGTCCGCGGGCGGCGGCGACTTGAGACGCGGCGAGATGGGCCAATGGGGCGTCGAGTCGGCCGGGGCGGTCTTGGATGGGGGCTTGGAGGAGCGCGGTGCTCGCGCAGCGTCGGGCGTCGATGACGATGGTGCGGGCGTGAGCTCTGATATGCTTGTGGCCGAGTGGGCACGCTGCACTGCAGGCGTAGGGGCGCCTGGCGTGGTCGAGTTGGCGAGACTGGACGTCCGGCTGGGGCTCGCCTCGGTGCTGCTTTTGCGTGAACGAAAGCCAGGCCTCACGGCGGAGCCGGCAGGAGCCACATTGCGCTGGTAGGGGCGGGCAGGCGAGGCCTCTCGTGAGGACAGCGGCGAAGACGACGAGATGGACGGGTTGAGCGGGCGCTGGCCGGCCAGCGTGTGTTGCCGCATGGATGCAGTCGATGTGCTGTTGGCGGTGGTGGGAGTAGTGGCTGCCGCCGTAGCAGTAGGAGGAGCAGCAGCAGCAGCAGCAGCAGCAGTTGTCGAGGTGTTTTTCGCGGGGCTGCTGTGGGGCGCGGTGGGCGCAGCGGGTTCCGGGAGCTGTGGGTGGTGGTAGTTGTGGTGGTGAGGGTGTTGTTGTGCGTGTTGGCGCGGCGACTGGTGGGTGGGCGACGACGTGGCCGTGGACGCGGGCTCAGCACTCTCTTGGACGCCGGTGATGGAGTGGAAGGCGTCGTCGTCGGCAGGGAGCAGAGAGTCGGTGTCGGTGTCGGTCATGATGGTGGTGCTAATGGCGGACGTGCTTTTGCTTCAATGGGCAATGGCAGCCGTGGCATCCTGAGCGGGCTCGGGCGCGTTGCTGGCTGGCGATGGGGCCTGGATAGCAGCGAGGCCCGGGTTGCAAGGGGCGGTCAAACCACAAAAGGCGGGTGGAGCAGCAATGCACGCACCGTCGTTGGACACGAGAGCCGACGTCTGGTTTTTCGGCCGTCGAACGCAGGCAGAGGGTGGATGAGGTGAAGCAGCCTGTAGGCCGGGAACGCTGACGCGCACCCGAAGCCAGATCCAGGCACGAACCGAAACCTGCCAGCGCATCGCCCCCAGCCCGCCCGTTACGAGCGCATATGCTATAACATGCCGCCCTGTCAGCTGAGCGCAGCGAGCAGGCTGCGCTGCGCTGCGCTGCGCTGCTCTGCTTCCAGACAGCCGGCCCACGTTCCCCTCGTGCTCTCGGGCAAAAGCAACCAGACTCGCACTGACGCTGGTGCTTGCCCTTGGGCCGTTCGACTGGCGCGCAGGGAAGATCCGGTACCGCCAGCGGACTAGCCGGCTAGCCAGCTAGCCAGCTCGCTCCCGGCAGAGGACATACATACATACTAGTATGTATACATTCAGATGACATGCCTTCTGGCCGCCACCCACCAGCATCGTGGCACAGTGCATCCAACGACTGAGACGTCTCCACGTGCCGGCCACCCCACGTACTATCTATGCATGCCCACGCTTGCCATGGTGTCTCAGTCGGCTGCCGCTGTAAGCCCAAGGCTCGGCTCGTTCTCACCTCAGATGGGCGCAGCGCCCCGGCCAACTGACGCCTCGCCTCGCCACGCTCTTGTTTGGTGCCACCCGGACTTTGCCTCCGCTCAGGAACGACAGGAAAAAAAACAACAACGACAGACACTCGAATCGGTCCCAAACGCGGCCTCGATGCCGGGTGCTTGTCGTGCATCCACCGCACAACCGTGGTTGCTCGTCGGCGCCGCACGTCAGTCATCCTCGGGCGGTGTAGTTGCGACTTGTACAACAACATGGTCAGCTAGCCTCGTCGACCTTTACAGCCTCACCTTGCCCAGCCTGTCTCATTTGTCCTTTGCACCATGCGCCCAGCACCGCCCCACTGATCTCGATGCCAACCGGACTATCACGGAGACATCCAAAGCATGCCCTAGGCTGTTTTCGAGCTGTGCGACTCAGTTCCCCGACTGACTTGGACGATACTGTAGAGCAGATCAGCGCAGTCAGGGTACAGCAAGCACTAGCCACATGTAGCCATTTCCAAACAGAGAAGGCTCACCTCGATTCGATCCACCACCTCATCTTTTCGGACAAGTAGACGCCCAGACGCACGCCAGGTCCCCCCAAAAAACGAACTGCACTTATGTGACAGAAACACGCACGCATCGTGGAAATTCGGTTCCTCTTCTTTCGTCGTATGCCCATAACTGGGATTTGCATGATCGTATACACACCTGGGCTACGCAAGCAGTGGGTCTATTTACCCCCATATTGATATGGACCATGTCCTTTCCCCACGATCAGCACCTTTAGTACGCTTACGGAATATCATACACGACCCCCAATGCGCCAGGCGACACGAGGGAGCTGACCTCAACTACCGTCTGCGGTCTCTGCTGAAAATAGTGCTGATATTATTAGTAACCATTGTACGCCTCAAATGCCGCGACCAAGACTTGTGTGTTGAACATGGTGCGAAACAAAGGTAGTCAACCGTGGAAAGGGATCATGCATGCTCACATCGACATCGGAGACCGATGACCATGCCGGGTATCCACCGAGATGTATCTCGTGACATAAACTCCAGTCTTCAAAGAAACAGTCGTGCTGGACTGTCCATCCACCAGCATGTCCCATCTCATACTAGCTAGGAATCACGTGAGGCCAGTGGCACGCGACGCCACTTCCGCCTCCAACGCCGTTGCACGCATCGCGTAATGACGTTGCCATCGGTCCACACGGGCCCTCTCTCCTCCACGTTGTCGATCCCACCGCAGCATCGAGGCACCTGCACTGCACTCACTCTCAACACAACCCCTGCGCTAATACTTTACAACCACACACCCACCCTCCCCACCACAACCCGCCCTCATTTCTGTATCCCAACCTCTGCATAAGCACACCATCCTGTTATCGATTGTCCTACAACTGCATAAAATCATTCCTCGCTCTACCATCCTTTCATCCCCCGCTTGCATAAACACGTCCAATTTGCATCTGACACACGCTTAGCGCGCAGGGTAACCCTTCGCTTCTCCCGCTCTACCAAACACTACCCAGCCAACCACAGTGACGGAAAATGTTTCAACTCACAACGGAAAAGTCTCCCATGCCTGCCGTTTCTGTACTATGTTTGCGCGCCAACGTACCATGGCCCAGCTCAAATCCATGCCGACTCCATCTCTCTGCGGGGCAGTGTATACAAGGAAATGAAGAGCCGCTTCTGGTCAATCACCTTTGTTTTTCCACCCCCCAGGGCATGAAACGAAACATTGATGTGACAAGGCGTACCTATGTATTTGCCGAAACTTGGGACATGGAGTCTGGTAAGACCGCGTGGTAGAGGCCGCTGTGAACGTGACCTCGGAGTTGGAGTACCATAGGACAGGCACTATTGAATATAAACCTAAAAACGGGCTTCCTTTTTTTCTCGGTACCCGGACCATCTGGCTCCTATTCATTCTTTTTCCTCGATCTCGTTTCCGCCACGCTCCTTTCTTTCCTTGCTATTTAGTCCTCCACCATGCCATCCTTTGCTTTCTGGAAGAGCTCAAAGGCAGGTGAGGTAGCACAGCAACCACTCCCTGCTGCAGATGATACAACACCCGATGAACTAAAAGCCCCATCTGCATTCATACCAAAGAACCTCGATCTCGACCCAGGAAACGAGGATTCTGGCGTTTTTCTCTTCGACGAAGCAGACACCCAGGCTGAGGACTCGCCACCTGTGCAGCAAGAGGAGGTGATGATGGGTGCCGATGTTGTCTCTTCAAGAGATATGTCTAATATATTCGGATCTGACGAGGCTGTTGAGCGAGTCGATTCAAGTCCAAGCACTTCCGCAGAGCAATCGTATCTTTTGTCTCAAGCCCCCAAACAAAGCATGCCCAGTGAGACCCAACCCAAGGGCCCTCGAGTAGTAGTTAAAGTAGTGAGGAAAGCTGCATCAACAAAACCGCCGGGCGAAGAGAAATTTGACTTCTCTATTCACAACAAACACAGCCATGCAGCTTCCTCCCGACCCACATCACTCACTCCCATCGACACCAGTCTATCAAAAGTTCCATCTGCCCCCTCGAAAAACGCCTCTCCTACAAGACCATCTGCTCCACAACGAACAGAATCCCTCGTCCGCCTCCGCAGACCCGCAGAGCTCAACCTATCCACCAGTGCCACCGCCTCCGACGCATGCAAGCCACGCTCCGAACTCGAGCAGCGCCACGCCCTCGTCCGCAACTCAACCACGCAATCCAAAGCCGCGCTGCGCTCGCCCACGGCGCTCCTCGAGGACCGGCTCAACCACCTCACACCAAGCCGAGACCCGCATCAACGCACCAACAGCTCGCCCAAGGCCCGCCGCGTCTTCACGCCCCCGCAACGCACCCCTGAAAACGGGTGCTGGATGCCCGGTCCCGGCGCCCAAGTCTCCCCCTTCACCAGTACCTCGATCCGCGCCTGCACAGAAGCAGGAAAGCGGCCTGCATGGTGGTGCAAATTCGACAAGCTCGTTGTCTTCGACGGCATGCACGACGACGGCAGCGGCACCCTGGAAATACGCACTCGCACCAGCAAAGGCCTGAGCATTGCCCGCCGCCGTGGCGACCTAGAGTCGATTGTTATGCCCCTAGGCTGTGCGCATTGTCAGGATATGCTGAAGAGACATGAGTGGAAGTATGATATGCGTGTTTGTAAGCGTGGTGTCTGCTGGGAATGCAGGGAGAGGTGTCGCTGGGAGTGGGACGAGGAGCTGCGCGGACGGGCGGCGGAGAAGGTAGATGGAAGCAGATTTCGTGCGGATAGTGTTTTGCAGGATGAGTGAGTGTGGGCCAGGCTGAGCTGAGAGTCGCATTCGAGCGAAGATGGAGAGGAAGGGGAGTAGGGGAGAGTAACAATCTCCCGAGACTCACATTTCTAGGCGCTGTTTTTGACTCATTTCTTCTTTTTTGTTTTCTTTTTTCCAAAGACCAATGATGAGCTAGATATCATGACAAGATCGTACAACATGGGATATATATTTTTAACTCTTGCAACTTAGAAAATCTTGGCTCAAGAATATATATATGAAAAATACCCACAACTTTCCTCTGCCTCCCCTCAGCAACAACAACAACAACAACAACAACAACAACAACATCTTTTTCTCAGTCTAAATCCATAGCATCATCCATGTACTCATACGGCATATCCTCAATCTCCATACTACTAAAGCCATACGTCTTTGGCTCGAAATCCCGACTCGACGTCACAACACCATTTCCACTATCGTGCGAATATTCCTGCACCACAGCATGAGCAAGATCACACCCGCCAATAATATTCCTCAACATATGCTCCAACTGCAGGTCCTCTAACCGAATATTCTTACGCGACGACGACGACGACTCGCTACCACCATTCGCCAAACTAGTCGTAATCTTGCTATCGGCATCCTTCCACGCATTCCGATACTCCTTTGCAATCCCCAGCTGCACACGAACATCCTGCAGCCCCAGGGAGCCCGCCAGCGGACACTTTTCGTCGTCGAGGGCTTCCAGGAGATTGGCGTGGAACGCGTGCGAGGCCATGGGCCGCGTGCGGTGCAGATCCGGATTGGTTTCGTAGCGGAGGGCGTTGAAGTTCTGGTGGGGGATAGAGGCCGAGACGCGGAAGCCAAAGATGGCCAGGCAGTCGGTCATGTAGCGCTCGAGCAGCGTGTAGAATTCGAAAAAGTCGACTTTGAACATGGACTCGGCTTGTTTCTGGTACAGGTTAGTGCTGTGGCATGTGCGGCATTGTGAACGACGTGGGGTTTGTACGCTGGAGGCTCCGCTGCCCAGGGCGTGCTGCGATGAGGAAGACGACGGCGATGCATTGTGGTCGTGCTGCTGCGCCGCGGCATGTACGATTTCCATGGTTCGCATATACGATACCATTAGCATCTCGGCTTTCCACCGAAGCCGGCCCAGCAGTCGTGTGACGCGGTCTTTGTCCTTTTTGAGCTTTTCGGCTTTCGACTGCGCCAGACTCTCGGCTGGCGTCTTGGGCGCGTACTTGGACGTATTCATAGTGCTTTGGTGAGTGTTTAGTTACAAAGGGCAGTGTGGGGTCCAAGTTCCGCTGTGAGATTCATTCAGCGCCCACTAATCGAGCGGCACGGTTGATGTTATAACGGGTTGCGGGACAAACATCCCATAGCGTTCACAGTGCGCCCGGCGTACATTGTAGGTTATCAGCGCGAAGGCGGCGCGTACTGTTACCGACGTTGTAAGGCTGGGATTAGGTCATTCGTGCCGAGACAGCCTTCCGCTATCACTGACTCAGCGCATTGCCTCGCCACATGGAGTGAGTACTGTTCGTGGAGAGTCCAACGGTACTTAACAGTCGAATATTTCTGGTGAGACCAAAGTTTATGGGCTGTAAGGGTATCGACACGCACTGAAACGACGTTAATCGTGATGGCACGTCATTGTTTGAGGTCCATTCCTAAAGCGGTCTAGTTCGTCCATGTTACCTAGCTCAGCTGCCTCGAAGCAGTTCCTCTGCTGACGTATACATCAAACACAGCGATTTGGTTACTGTTCTGAAGTCAATAAGATTGAATTATATCCTTCATCTTATTATCTCATTTCCAATGACACGTCCCAAGCGCAAAATCGCTGACACTGTGAAATTGTCCACTCCCAGGAGGTCTCCAAGACAAGCCACGACTTCCGGTGAAACTCACCAAGAGCCTGTAGCTAAGCGTAGAAAGTCTCAAAGATGTGCCTTCACAAGGCCAGTCGAAAAGGGGGCCGAGCAGTCTCCTGTCAGGGCATACAGAGAGAGAAAGGCTAAGCAAAAAGCCATGGATCCATCATCTAAGACGCACCCTGCTGCTACATTCAAAACACCAAAGAACCCTCGAGCGACATTTGAGGGGCTTCCCGCTGAGCTGCGTCTCCAAATCTATGAGCTGCTATGTGAATCAACCATGATCCATGTCCATGCGCACAGAGAAGACGGTAAACCACTCTTTGATGTGGGTGACATCACCAGCAGAAGAACCAAGTACACCTGGACACCGTGCCGCGGGACCAATCCCAAGAGCCCCCTTCTCTGTGCAAACCCAAAGTGGTCAGGCATGTGCAAAGAGGAAGACCGCTGCACATACAAGATCAACGAGCCCTCTGAGCCTCGGGGCTTCTGGGCTCTCGCAGCATGTAACAAGGCCATCCGCCACGAGACCAAAGAGTTTAGTCTCCGCAACTCCGTCATATCAGTTAATCTCTATGAGCTTGTGCCGTGGTTCTTACACCTCAAGGACCATGCGCCGAACCGGCTTGACCATCTCCACCGTATCACGATAACTGGCCTGGACATCCGTAGCACCAATGACTACTCTACAATGAGACTGTTGGCTGGATATTTTCCTGATATCCGAGCCATTGGGTTTCAATGCCAAAGCCCATCAATGATTTGGGAAGACTACGAACCCTTCTCAGAGGAGGGTATCCGAGATGACAGCTGGAAAGACTGGATGACCTTAGATTTTTCCCGTTGGTTCGATCCTTCTGTAGCCATGGCTTTTGAGACAATGGTGTGGCGAAATAAGAGTACCCTAATGCCGTGGCAACCATACAAGCCGCCAAATGTGACTGCGATTCGAGTTTTTTGTCAGGGAAAAAGTGACATGTTGGAGGCTGACTGGGAGAAGTTTGTGGAATGTGGATTTGAGGCCGAAGTGCAAGTGTGTAGCCCGTTGGCTGAGCCAAAGAAGAATGCCAAGTGGAGAGTTTGGTGGCGTACGAAAGCAACCGAGTACTTTCCTTGGTAGCAAGGGCAGTCGGACATTTGTAAACAGAAGATTTAGCAGGAGCTAAGCATGTGACTATAACGTGTCGAAAACTTAACTTGTGCACAGCCCGCTTAAAAAAGACCGCTATAATACTAACATGCATGGGCTCTTAGAAAAGAAGATATCATAATCGTCTACTCAGAAGTAACATAGCTACCAATCGACAACATGCTAGATGACACCAAGTTTTCCATCACATCATCACACCATAAGAGTATGCTACCCTACAATCGTGATACAGAACTCAATACTTCGTCTGCGGACTTAAAAGGTACCGACAACCTTCTTAACTGTCCTCCGCATACCCTCGCCCGTAATTTGCACGGCGCCCTCAAGTTCGGCGCTTCGAAGCACCTCAAGGAACTCCTGGTTTTCTACCTGTTCGCTCGCGCCCTCTCGGATGTTCTTCATCAGGTCGCTCAGTCGTACACTCTGGCCAGCAGAGCCAAGCTCATCGAGTGAAGCCATAACTGCACGTTTAAGATCCTCTTTTCTGCGCCGGTCGCTGGTCGAGGTGCCCTCGGTAAGGAGCGACATATCAATCAATCCCGTGCGTGCATCAGTAGCCGCCTGCTTGAGCGCCGACTTGATGAGACGGACGGCCTCATGGACGTCATCTGCTGTGACCTCTTCTGAAAGACGCATCTTGGCGTGAGCTTCCGAAAGACGAATCATCGACTCGAGCTGACGTGTAGTCGCTGTAATTCTCTTTTCTTGCGAACGGACGTCAGCACCAAGTGCGCGCATAGCAACATACGCATCTACGAGCGCTTTCGATGCAGGCTCAGTAATCTTTGGGTGAATATTGGTGCGCGCATAAGAGATGTAGGCGGTCAGGAATTCAATAGGCAGCACCTCGTTCTTCGCAGCATTTTCGGGTGTATCTTCCAGGTACATGCCGACCAAATGGCGGGCCATGCGACGGTCATTTTGCTCATCAATGCGGTCCAAGACAAGGTAGACGAGATCGAAACGGGAGAGCAGAGTAGGTGGAAGGTCGATGTTCTGTGGGACTGGAAGGTTGACGTTGTACTTTGAGCCAATAGGGTTGGCAGACGCCAGAATCGAGGTACGCGCGTTGAGAGTTGTGATAATGCCGGCTTTGGCGATAGAGACAGTCTGCTGCTCCATTACTTCGTGTAGGACGGATCGTGTAGCTTCTGACATCTTGTCGAACTCGTCAATACAGCAAACACCACCATCAGACAGTACCAGCGCTCCAGATTCAAGCACTAGCTGTCGAGTCTCAGGGTCACGGGTGACGTATGCAGTCAAACCAACAGCGGAAGATCCCTTTCCAGATGTGTACACGCCACGCGGTGCGATCCTGTGGACATATTGCAGAATCTGGGACTTGGCTGTGGATGGATCACCACAAAGCAGAACGTTAATGTCGCCACGGTACTTGGGACTGCCACCCTTTTCAAACTGCTTATTGGTACCACCAAAGAGTTGAAGCAGAATGCCCTTCTTGACATCCTCTAGCTCGTAGATGCTAGGGGCAAGCGACCGGGAGAGGAGCTCGTAGACGTCGGGGCGAGCACCAGTGGCTTTGATCTTCTCTTCCTCCTCTTCAGTGACTTTGCGTGTTTCTTCTAAATCACCAGCGGCATGCTCCGCGAGTTCTTCCTCAATTGTCGATACATCAATGCCCAGTCGCTTCTTGTCTACCTTTTGTATATGCAACGCATCGACATAAGTCTTGAATATGTTCTTGACTGATCGTTGTCGCGGGTTGATGCGGACCTGGTTGCATTTAAAGATACCAGTAATCTCCACACGATCACCAGCTTTGCAGACATCGACAAGTTCATCGTACGCGCACAGAGAAACCGAGTGCGGAGTTTGACCGTCTGGCATATCATCTGGAGTCTCTTGCAGTTTGATGACCTGCTTGTTTGCAAATCCAGAACGGTTGTGCACAATCTGCATCGAGTTGGGCGACTCACACACTGCACGTGGACACTTGGTGGGCTCGGTGATCTTACCACGGTCAATATCCACCCTGACCGTATGATTACAAACGGAGCAGCGGAAAAAGGCTAGTAATGTTAGCGAGAAGCGACGAGCTGTTACCAGCCAACTTACCATCTTTCATGTCAGGAATGATTGGGGTAGTCCTAATGACCAGGCCTTTCACGCTGACAAGTTTGTCCATGTCACCAGGATTCAACTCGCGCAGATTAATCGTCTTGTCCAAGCCGAATGGTCTGACGTTGTAAGTCTTTTGATCGACTTCGGCGACCAGATTAGGGATCTCTGGGAATGGAGCAGGAGACGGAGCACCAGGGGTAGGTGCATCAGAGCTGATCATTGGAGGCAGAGAGCTAGCATCACGACCTCTAGACTGAGCACCGCGCTGTTGCGAGAGCTGAGTTCGCATTTCCGCCATTCGCTTCTCGGCAAGTTCCAGCATAGTATCTTTGATGGCAACATCCATGATAGGAATGATTTCGTTGGGATAAGCCTGCAGCTGATGCCAAAGCTTCCTTGTGGGCGGGTAGGCTTTTAGGTTGCGCGCGTCCAAGTTCAATGGGGTGACACCGAGCTCGAGCATCATCTTCATGAGATCGACGTACTCCCGAGCCATGCCTGGGTGGTTGGGAGGAAGATTCATACCTTCCTCTAGTTCGCCATCCTGGATCATGCGGTATTTCTTTTGGAAGTTCATAAGAAAATCTCTCATCGCATGGCGAGCATCCACCAGAGACACATTGGTTCCCCAAATGACTCGTGAAGAGCTTCCACCCAGCACATCGGCATCTGAAGTATCCGGGTTGATGTTGGAGAAGGTGGCTGCATCTGAGGCATCTTGGACAGGCATACCATTCTCATCGACGAACAATCTGCGGCGGCGGTTGGTAGAGCTGGTGCCAAAGACATCAGAGTGAACATCATTGCGTCGGCTGCGGGCTGCAGACTCTGAGCCACGGACAAAGAGGGCGCTGCTACTGCTGCCAGGAATATTGCTCTGCGCATTGCGGGCTCGGCCAGGGCTGGAGCTTGAGGCATAGTGAATGGGTGACGAGTCTAGACATGTTAGTCAAAGTCATTGACTAGTGCTTTTCTTCCATACCTCCAATGTTCATGGCCGATGCCTTTGGTGTTGCGCCGCCATCGCTCTCATCACCGCCATTTGCAACTCCTGAGCCCGAAGGGTTTGCAGGCGAAGAGCGGAAGAAGAGAGGCGACTGAGTGGAAGTCGTCTGGAACCGCGCATTCCTTGGGGTTGCTTGCAGTCCACGCTGTGAAGCCTCGGACTGGAGTTGTTCGTCTGGACCTGCTGGTGCTGGACTCGACTGCATCTGAGAATTTTGGCCACGGGCACTTCGTCGCGGGGTGGCCGAAGCCGATGTGCGCTGAGAGCGACGCTGCGGTGGAGAAGACATTGTTGGGGCGCTCTATGCGGCAGCCAGGGTGAATGTATTGTTGTACAGAGGGGTTGCCGGGGAAGGTGGGTTTATCGCGCCTGCTCCTTTGGACGCGTGGGACGCGTTCTGATCTAGTCCGCAAAGGGACGGTTAAGTGGTCTTGGCATTGTGCATGTCTATTCAGCTATACACGAGCGATAGAGTCTGCGAAGAATTCTAGGTTCATAAAAGGATACAATGTCTCGTTTTCCATATCTCTACCACAGTATTGCTGTCTTGATGTTGATACACACAGAGACCAGGTTGTAGACCAGGCCAGTGGGGCAATTAGCCCCGCCATCAAACGAACCCTTACCAGCAGGCAACAACAAAAGCCAGTGTACTTGACATATAAAAGCCAGTCCTCTTTTTCAATTGATATAACCTTGCTCGAATCTGCATACACAATTTCCAAATATTTACCATGGCCCCTCCGTCCAAGCTCGCTATAGCAACCGGTGTCGTGCTTCGCTTAGTGAAGGAGGAGGCAAGCTATCACAAAGAAATCGAACAGCAAGAAGCACGTGTCAAGAAGGCCGAAGCCAATCAAGGCGATGAAAATGGCGAATACACACTCAAGCAAGAGGTAGATCGCACAGTTTCTCACCAATACCATATGACCAGACACTAAACCCAGTGCAGCGCCAAGCCCTCCAAGAGACAAAGAATGTACTACCAGGGATGAAGATCAAGATTGAGCAGGCGGTTGAGAAACTGGAGGAAGAGCTTGTAAGTCGGACAATTCGTCAAATTCATGAGAGACATCTTGCTTATCAGGCTTTAGGAGAACAACAAGGACGCTGGTGGCGAAGCTTCGACCGAGGAGGTCACCAAGGCAAAGGAGGCTATTGCGAAGGGAAAGGCTGCCATGGCAGAGGCTTCTTGAATTCGTGCTCGCCATTCTGTGGCTACATCTTACAAGTCCCCCACAAAAGATGAAGACATATTGATACCCTAAACACCGCGCTATGCAAGTAAATCATCAGAGAGGATATTCCACATGTGATTACGATTCATCCATCTTGATTGACGGTCGATCTCCATCGTCCTCGCCGTCTTCCAAGTCTTCACCCTCTTCCAGTCCATCAGAATCATCTTCGTTGGCATCGCCCGACGCTCCCAAGTCTGCCATTTCGGTATCCTCTGCAGCACCAGACCTAGCAGAAGGTGCGACACTCACGTCTCGCGATAGAGGCTTCAGTCGATCTTGCGGTGGTACTCGTAGCGATGACCCTTCTCCGCCCTGGCTAGGATGTACAGGCGTCATGCTGCCGTCTGGCCGTGGCGTACCAGCATGGCTGGCATCTCCCCTAGACATGCTTCCATCGCCCTCGCCTTCATCATCGCCGTCTTTCATCATGCCCTCCTTGCGCTCAGCCTCTTCCTTTTCGTCCTTGATCATGCGCAGCATCTCTCGTGCCTCCTCTTCGATGCGGCCAAATTGTGTGCGCCGCTCGCTCCAGGTATCCTTGGCCGACTGCACTTCGTGCTCAAGCTCCCGTATCTCTTGGTCTAGCTTTACGTGCGCAAGTGCTTGCTCGTCCCGTGGCTTCAGCATCTTGGAGCTTGTGATTTTCTCGGTCAGTTCATCGTACGTCTTGCGCACTGCCAGTGTTTCCTTGGCTTCGACCAGCCGAACGCGAAGGTCCTCAATGGTCTTGCGAACATGGTCCTGCTTTGCCTCAATAGCCGTCTTTTCTACGGCGTATCGTTCGCGCTCTGTGTGATTGCTGTTTATCGTGAACTCTGCGCGCAGAATTGCAAAGTCAAGCAGCGAAAGCTCGTTCATAATATCCTTGCGCCATATCTCGATGTTGTGCGCCTGCTGTTCACGCTCGACATTCAGCGCGGCCGCTTCCTCTTCGGCAGCCGTGGCATCTGGCGGTGGAGAGGGGAGTTGTTTTGGGCGCGCGTCATCGAAGAAGCCGGGTTTGAGCAGGCGACCAGCGGCATTCATGTATGGGCGAGCTTCGACTGCTAAAAGGCGCGACACGTTGTGGAGTGCATCTGCTCCAGTCAGCCTGTGTCGCTCAAAGTAGGCGACAAATAATTCTACCTTCGTCCGCTTGCGACAGCAAGCCCCAGTCTTTGGACGCCATGATTTCGGTATGGAAACGCGAATACGTGAAAGTTGTTGGCGTCGCCGGTGAGCTGTTGCGGCATTCAAAGTCGCGATGTCGCAGTTCGACAATCGATCGCAGCGTCGGGCAGGGGTCTGAGCTAGCGCCAGGGCTGACCAGACGTCAGACGCATGCGCTCAACGCTTTCTCTTTCACTACCCTAGTTCTACTTCCGATTACTCACCCATCACCGTCCTTTCGAACGCTGTTCTGATACCAACACCATCTGTGAAGACTGTATTACCAAGATGCTACCGTGAACGCTGTGGGGTGCTCAGCCCCATCTTCTGGTTCGCTGCCTACGTACCACTTATTCCATGGTTTACACATCCACATGTACAAGTCGCCTCTCCAGCAATTTCTCGAGATCCAACAAACGAGCCACATCGCATCGTATCGCATCTTGATTTTCAAACGCTGCGCCCCGCGTTCTGCATTCAAATCCTTTAAACAATACCCCCCACAACATCACGTCCGCGATGCCGGCTCTTAGCCTCTTTGAACTGGCCCGCCAGCGGCTTATCAAGAACATCGACATGCTTCGCGATGTCGGCGATCTGCCCTACTCCTTCCTCCAGCCCGTTCTGCGATTCGTACAAAGCCCCGACCAGCTTATGGAGCTCGAGTCCAACTGCCCCCAACTACTCGGCGAGACGGGTGAAATCTGGCTGCGCTTCATAAAGCGAGACATACCAGACTGGGAAAAGAAGCCACACGAACCGCGCGATCCCAAGAATTGGAGTAAAGTCTACCGTAAACTTAAGAAGGAGGCAGAGCAAGAGAAACGGGCAGATGAAGAGGCCCTCAAACAGCAAATGAAGGCGTTGCAGAACGACCGCGCACAGAACAAGACCCTTATCGTAGACAGCAGAATTGGATATGGCTCGGGCGGCAGTAGGATGTTCACTGGCCGCACGACAACAAGTTGGGGTCAGCCGTCTGGTGCGCCAGCGAAGACAGGCAAAGCGGCCTTTGACAAACTCAAGCGAGGCATGTTCGACCATGGCCGCGAGCGTCCAAAAGCGAGTCAAATACCAGCACATATCCTAGCTCAAAGGAAAAACGCCGTCCGGCAAGCTCCAGCGCGTATGATCCGAATGGCTGAGAGCGAGGCTCCTCGAAGCATGGTCTTGTCTAGACAGGCCTCCACATCGATGGCTAACAAGCCAGAGCCTTCGAAATCCGCGGCTCCCTCTGTGAGCCGTCCCAATATCACACAGCGACCAGCACCACAACAACAGCGCAATCCGCCACCAGCACGGACATCGCTGCCAACAGGGCAGCAGTTCAGCGTGCCGAAACCAAGGCCGATCAGTGGCAGTGTGGCACCTGCACCTAAAAGGAAGAGAGAAGAATATAGCATGTTCCAGCCAAAGAAGAAGCGGGTATGAGATAAGGCTATCCGGGTCCTCGTTTACCAACGTATCAGGGTCAGTTGATCTAGTAGAAGCGTTGATTCCTCGTCGTCCACTGACACCTCGTGAATATGTTTGATAACTTTTATTTACACGAAGAAGAGGCGCATTGGTGTTATGTAAATTTCTCAAAGGTATATACGTCGGAGTGGGATATTAGCACAAAGGTTTGCATTGAGTGGCGTTTCTTACATCCGTAACTAGTGATTATATATTCCTTGTTTCCATCAGAATGTCTAATCGTCGAAGATTTTCTTCAACCCTGTACACCTACTAACAAGCTGAGGGTAACTTTGAATCACCTTTTTGGGAGGTTGTTGAGATATTGTCGAATAAATGGGGAGATCTTCAGAGTACAATTTGCGGTTAGAAGATTCGATAGATGACGAACCAGAATGAAACATGTGTACTACCGAACGCCCCAGATGTTATAGTGTGGATAGCCGACACTGTATACTGGCTTGAGAAGAGAAGCATTAATGCTAGCATACCTCTACGTGAGGATGCAATCGTGATTGATCGATGCGCCCCGTCGATACGCCAACGCACAAAGAAGATGAAAATGAAATTGTCCATACCACTGGAAAATATCCGAGCAGAACACAAGTAACCCATACCAATACCGTCAAGCTCACTCTCAGCAGTGAAAAGCGCCGATAAACGGTCGATATTCTATATCCCCCGCTCCCGGCAGTTCATTCAAAGAAAACAACTGTTGCATATCTAACACCTTACCACTACTGCTGCTGGTCTCCCAACCCACCACCAGCGCCTTGCGTTTTCAAAAACTTCAACACAACATAACTCCCAAAAGCAAGCAAAGCCAGCAACCCCAGCGTAAGAACCAAATCGACAAATCTCCTTTGATCATCCCACTCAACTCGCGTGACCGCAACGCCGAAACGATACATCCAGCGAACAAAGCGACCAGGCCATGTCTGCCGTAGCCAGCGATACAGACCTGAACCTAAACATTGTTGCTGTTGTCGTCGTTGCCGCGGGGGCGGCGCCGGTTTAGGCTGGACTTCGACATTATCGGGGGGAGAAGCTGAAGTGCTTGAGATGATAGAGTCTCGTTTGGTCTTGGACATGCGTGATGGCGAGCCTGAGTCTCTTACGGAGCTACTTCGCGTTTCTTGGTTTCTGCGCTGTGATGATGTACCGGATGGCTCTGCTGAGCCCGTTGATTTTTCTGCCCTTCCAACACGTACTGTTCTGCTGGCGGAGGAAGACGACTGGGTAGTTTCTCCTGAAGCTGGCGGTTGCGTACTTGGATCTGCATTGTTTTCACTGCCAGATGCCTTGCTACTCTTCGCTTTGGCCTTGGTTCGGGTCTTGATCTTGCCCATGGTCGATGGAGAAGGAAGATGTGCATGCTATTATAAAACTTGCAAATATGCTTACCGGTAATGGGCTGTTTTGTGCAGATATTTTGTAGGCTGTGGGCGTATGGTATCCAAAAAAGAGCTGTTGGAAGGGTTGTAGAGGCATGCGTATAAGAATCCTGCTGTTTTGCAGCGGAATGGTGTTTCTAGAGCGTGCTTGCCATGTCTCAAGTGGAAACAAGGTGAGCACAAACAGGGCTTTACAATTGCGTTTGCAGGATGAAAGGAAAGTGAGATGTTTGCTGGCATTGTTCACTCCGCTTTGGGTGAGCGCAATCATCGAAGCTGCGGCAAGTATGAATCTGCGTTTGACAATCATCAGAAGCAAGCTTTTGAATTGGGGTCAAAGATATGGGAATGAACACATGCAGCATATGAGTATACGGACGCACCAGGGCTTGGTCTTCTCTGGAAAGGATATACTTTTATTTGTCACCGATCCAAAATTAAGCCCTTATTTCCCACATCCTGATATGGCCGGCCTCGTTGGCAACTGCCAACTGTGCTAGACTACCCTCTTTCTCTTCGTCTTCGCTTGGCCTCCCCCATGCGATGGCCGTAATCCTTCCTAACGGCGTTTTCTGGGTAGGCCAGTTCTTGAAGACAGTGGCGGAGGGCAGGTGTACTAGCCTCATTGCGTTGTTTTTCCAGCGACTCGCCATGGCGAGGACTTGGCCATCTGGTGTAAACGCAAGGTGTGAAACCGGTGTTGTGAGATTTTGAAGATCTCGTAGCGGCTTTGGTGCCTTGGGAATACCGCCGTTTGGATCTGCCTCGTCACCATGGACTGAAGGGTTGTTCTCACTCCATGCTCGGCGGTCGTAGATGTTGACCACTCCACTCGAGCTTCCAACCGCCACCCATCGGTCACCTCCTAGCCAGTTCTCCCGCCCACTCTTACCGCCGAGCGCAATCACCGTAGTGCCGACTGCGCCTTCATCGTTCCATCGTCCCACGACACCCTCTTCGACGCTCCATTCAGTGACCTCGCCATTCTTACCGGCAATGCACATGCCGTTGCCGTCGCCCCACCATGCAAAATCCGCAATACCGCCTCTCGACTCGATCCGCACCTGCGTTGCCCACTGTAGTGTCCGGGCATCCAAAATATTGATTACACCGCCACCCTTCCTAGACGAACCCCGGAGAGCCATGTATTTACCGTTTGGTGACAACGCAAAGAACTCCATGGTGCGTTGCTCGTGCTGATGACCGTACACACGTGATACCTTCTCCACTCTGCCTGTTGCAATGTTCCAGACATGGAAGTAGCGACGACGCGCGCTCAGGAAGATACGTGAGTCTGACACAGATGGATGGAACGCGGTCGTAACAAGCGGAGTGCGCTTGATGTGTAGTGATGTGAGTAGAGGGTTTGGATTCGGCGAGTTAGGGTTGACATGGTGAAGGTACAGAGTTGAACTGGGTCCTGACGAGAGCAGTAACGGGTAGGCGGGATGGAATGATAGAGACGTGATGGCGGACTAGAGGAGTTGTCAGCTAAAGTCAAGCCATATATCAGGCTCGTGTGGCTTACCGGTCCGGCTTTGGCGACATCCTTGAGGCGCTGAATGTCGATGGTGCCTGCTTGCAGCTTTCTCCGCTTGACGCTGCTCCTGGCGGTCCGCGAAAGTATATCGGCATCCTTCAATAGCTTTGCAAGCGGCTGCGTAGATAGATCTTCGTCATCGACATCCATGTCGCTGGCCGATTCCTCTCCGCTCTCATCATCGTCGATTGTGCGTCGCCGCTTCTTGTTGGCCTTGCCTGCGGCATACGCTGCCCAGTCAGGTGTAGGGTAGAGCCTCTCGTACTGCTTCCGTAACCTTCGTGCGTACTCCTTGCCGTTGACCATGTCGTCCTCTGCTGTTTCTCGCAGCTTTCGGAGCTGGGGCACCGATGCCAAACTAACCACCAGCCGTTCATCGTCGCTATCTTCCCAAGCAGGTTTGTCGTCTTCATCTTCCGTCTCATCTGTGGTCTTAGGTGCGACAGAACCCGCCGGCGCGGCGACAGGGCCTGCATCGAAGAAGAACAAGTCCTGGTCCGCCACATTATCGAGTTGTGCCTCTTCCGCCCCCGACTCGTCCGAAGCGTCGTCATATGTTCCGGTTGTGCGATCCAGCGAGAAGTTCTCTAGGCCTTGTCGGAAGCCCTCTGAGTCGCCAAATATCATGCGCTCAAGCTCCTCTTCTTCGGCATCCTTGGGCAATACAGGCTTTTCCTGTAGCTTCTGGTCCAGCTGGATATTTATGCTCTCGTCATCGCTGTCGCTACCCTGAGCTCCATCGTTTGCATCTTCTCCTTCTGTGCCGAAGCCTTCAAAGTCGTCTTCTTGCTGCGATTCGTTCGCCCGCTGCAATGCGCCGGCCTCTGCATCGCTGTCGCCGGCAGCGAGGTCTGCTTGGTGTCTTTTCGCGGCGTCCGATTTCGCTGGCTGAAATCGCTGGTGCCCCCCAGACTTGTGCGGAATCGTCGTTGCGGGTGCCATTGCCGTCGATTGTGGATGCGAAGAGGTGCAGGCGGATGGTCGCAAAACTGATGTCGAGAAAATTGTTGCAGGGATCAAGCCAGACGCGCGACTAGGATTAGCGAAGAACGCGACCAGCACTTCCACCCGTCACACTAGCCCGGCCTTGTTGCCAACGCTGTTACATGTGCCATTGCTGCACATGCCGTTCTCAGGCAATGAGGCATGTCAACTGATGCCTTACGGAAACATTTTCTCCGTAAATGTACGGCTACAACGTCATTTTGAGAAGCTCCAACCACAGGACAGTATGCTGCAGAGCTGCAGAGCATAAGGGCGCAAGAGGGCGCAATGCTGCCCTTTGTAAGGCAGCCCAGGCAACACTTATACTGAACAAGGCAAAGCTTGGCGTGAGTCATGTGGGGTGTGGATTCGGGAGAAATAATAAGTAGACATGGCGCCCTCGCACATATATATTCCTATGGTGTTGACATTGGCACACTTTGTGATATAACTGCACTTTGACTACGCCACCACACTTCGCAGCGCCAATACGTCCAGCAAAATGCCCGACTCGAGCCTCGAGATATCGCTTCTCAAGCCGGAAGAGGCAGAGCAATACATGCGAATACGCCATGAAGTCTTCCGCCCGACCATCAACCATATCCTCTACAGCCGGGGCGAGCCCTCTCAAAAGACCCTGGACAAGATAACTGCGGATATCCCAGACTTTATGAACAAAGGCATCATCTTCCTCAAGTGCGTCGACACGGCCACGGGTGAGATGATTGCCGGAGCGCGCTGGCGCCATGTCAAGCCGCAGCAAGAAGGGGCCAAAGAGCGCACTTGGGAAGAAGTCGACGCCGGTCTGACTATCCCCGAGCCCTTTGAGGAAAGCGATCCGGACATGTTCAAAGACGTCTTCGGGTTGATGAACGAGAATAAGAGAGAGATACTGGGTACGAGGCCGTACTATGTTCTGGATACGCTGGTGGTGCTGCAGCAGCATGCGAGAAGGGGCGCGGGCAGCATGTTGGTCCGCTGGGGGTGCGAAAAGGCGGACGAGGCGGGTGTAGAGGCGTATTTAGAGGCAAGCCCTATGGCAGCACCCATGTATGCTCGCCATGGGTTCCAGCCGGTTAAGGAGTTGGACTTGGATTTGAGAAAGTGGGGCGGCACAGAGCAGTTGAAGCTTATTGTAAGTTTGTCTTCTGGGTCATGGGTTTGTTGCGTTGTTTGGCTGACATCTCTTGTAGCTCATGCTGAGGCCGGCCAAATCCAAGGATTCGTAGTTGACAGTGCACCGATGCTGTGCTCTACTCTTACTGAGAATGATACAATACGAACTGATCTCAAACTTCTCAGTGTTTACCATGCCGTGGAAGCCAATCTGAAACGCGAAACACCGCGTCTGCAGGTGGCATGATATAGTGCTGTGCTTGAAACCGGCTTCTACAGGCGTCTGAGGCTCTTTCAAGTTCTGCAAGGGATGATAACAGAGGGTGTTCACATGATTGCGAGCGCGACAGGTTAGAATAACATGTGGATTGACTATGAACACAGCTGAAGAGCCGCTTCTGTTGCATTGGTTGCTCCCGTAATATTACCGAGCTCACTGCTATTAGCGCCTTATGGCGTTTCGATGGTAGAGTTCGTAGCCGGCGTAAGGCTCTCGAAATTGTGTTGCTAAGGTTGTCAGTATATCGATCATGGCAGGACCAGACATTGTAGTTACTTACCGCGCGACGTTCGATAGGTCAAATATCCCAGCAAAAGTTGAGCAGCGGCCATGAGGATGTTAACGATGCCAAAAGTGATGTTCGTGATGATGTCTCCATTGATCCCCCCGGCGCTACCGGTATGGGCTGGCATAGTAGGCGCGGTGTAGTTCATCTTGTTTGATGTATCGGAGAGGATGGATTGATGATGATATAGAGTTGGCCTTGTTCGCGCAATTGATAGGAGGCGATCTTGCGCCATCTTCTGTGAGGGAGCATCGGCTTTATGAGCGAACGGGCAGTCATTGAAACATCTCGCTCTTCCCCAATTTCCTATGAGTACTAAAGCGAGTCCACATTGCAAGAGGATATAATGCGAATATGAGGCGAATATAAAGTGTCTATCATAGCGATCGAAGTTTCTGTACGAACTCCGCAAGATTGTTCCTTATTTTTGATACGAAGTTGCGGGGAACTAATAAGTACACAAACACAAAAGGAAATTTCCATGTGTCAGATCTCTATGATGCCGTAGGGACGGCAAGCCTGCTGGGCAGCGCAGTGGCGCGGAGCGTAGTATGTTAACGCACGGGCCTGGACGTCAGTTGGCTTCGCGGCATGTAGTAGAGTCAGCCTTGCCGGCAGCCACAGATTGAAATCTACCAAACAGAGCGGACAGCAAATGATCCTCGCTATCGATAGGCCGTCGCTGCTGTTGCCGGCCTGCTTTTGAGTCTGAGGAAATTGCAGCAAGATTCTGCATGGATGAAATTTCGCCCAAGAAGTGTAACTTTCTGCTATGATTGTTCAACAGTAGCATGTGTTGAAGTGGTGCGAATGTGCAACCAGAACACGTGACAGCGGTACTGCTCGAGCTCCAGACAAGAGCCGCAGCAGTACTGTGTCGTGCAATCTTCCAGTCTTGGAAGCAACATTTAATATAGTAGGATAATCTAGAGAGTGTCGGGCTCGATTCATATTCAATGCTCAGCCGTGCGTTGTAGCTGACGACGACTCGGTACCCCCAGGTTTACGTCGTTCCGGTGATGCCAAGACGTCGTTTGGTTAAGGACGCTGCAGTAGTATTATGTGAGGACATGGCGCTAGCAAGGTCAGCATTCAATACACGCCGCACCTGTCGCGAAGCCGCCTCGGCCTGGAGCTTGACATTTCAGGGCGAATTCTTTATCATCCAGCGAGTCCTATATCTAGCATTAATCCTTTGAGTCTAGAGAAACAGCGCTCTTTGGTAAACATCTTTGAAGAGAAGCATCGTTCTTCTCTCAACAACCATTGTTGCCCTTTTACTTTGCTATCTCCATTGTTACCTTGAACCTTAGCGCAGATCGGATTCAGATTCCACGGATAACGGCAGCGTTACCATGGCTTCCCCGCTTCCGCGACACATGGGCTCGCAGGCCACAGCTCGACAGCGTGAGGAAGCCAGGTATCTAGTATTCGACTGTGGCCTGCGAACGAATGGCCTTGAGCCTGCACAGCTTGACTCGATTTTTCTCAACGATGACAAACGCCAGGACTTTTTCCATAGCTTTGCGATCAGCAAACAGCTTGGTCGCTCCGTCTTCTGGGCACTCATCGCAGAGCTTAATGATGAACGTATTAGTATGTCGTACCTCTCAAGCTATTACAACTCTGAACTCAAACCATTTAGATGTAGGGGCTCAGAATCAAAGACGTGCTCAAAGCATCGTTGCAGGGGAACAGGGAAAAGCCGACAAAGGTTATTCGGACACAGCCGGCAAGCTTGGCCCTAGTAAACGCCAAAAGCAGGCTAGCTCTACCGCAGCCAGCGTATCAAGAACTTTTCTGGCTCGATCGTGCCTTAGCTCATATTCACCAGACGAGAAACATCTTCCATGCGGAAAACAATTTAAATACCAAGCTCATTGGGCGAAGCACTGGGATGAGTGCCATCGTGACAATTACAAGCTGGATACACCAATAGGAAAGAAAAAATACCACTGCATACATGGCTGTCTCGAAAAGTTCGAGCGGGCTGCCTTATTGAAGAGCCATCAATTCGAGAAGCATGCGATGATACTTGATGCGACAAGTTCGCCTTCAAACACAGCGGCTCATCCCGAAACTATCAACAGCCATGAGGTTCCTTCCAGTCAACTTCCATTTTCCTTGCAGCCAAGTCATGGCAATCAGTCCCAGCCAGGACCTCACTCCTTGGACTGCGATACACCCAGCGATGACTCAAATCGCAAACGTGGCAGTTACCCCGGCTTCGGTAGGGCGACTTCCCTCGATAACAGTACCTCTCCCATGTACTTGTATGACATCCCGTTAGCTCCGCCAACTACGTCGCCTGGCGCGTCGGATGGTACCACTCAGGCGCGGAACAGAGTAACACCTGCACTCGCCGGTTCCAACTCTATCAACGACGACAACATCGTTTTTCCTCAGTGGACGACTTGCATGGATACCGGGATGTACTATGGATACGATCCATGCAATAACACCTCCTACGGCACTGGTGCAAACGAAAACGAAGTCTACCAGTAGTTATTATGGATACGATACATAAGATAACACCTCCCACGCCACTGGTATAGACGCATACGGGTAGCCTAGCACAGGGCTAAACCCTTAGCTTGTACTTGAAACCCCAGTATTCTACGCGACATTTGCCCTTTTGCTCTTGCTTCGGCGACTGTTCAGTCTTATCAAAGTTTACGAAGGTCGATGAAGAACGGCTTGACAACTTAGGGCTACTCCTTCTTGGCATATCCCTTTCCTTTTTCAATTCTCCAGTCCTTTTCTTTTTTAATTCTCCAATCCCTTTAACCCCTGTATATATTATGGTTGTAACTTCCATCGAAATTTTAGGAGGAGCTTTGGACTTTAAAATACCAAAGAGAATAGAGCTTATGGAATTACGTGCGTAAAAGAAAAGAGCAATGGATTTCTTTATATGAGATAGAGAACAGAGAAGTATTTATTGTGCTACCAGCTACTTTCTTGGGTATCATTCTGAGTGAAGGGGTAATAGCGGTAAGATATTGCCAAGTGATGTGCAGCCTGCGAACAGCGAGGCTATTTCCAGGTTCCGGCAGTTCAGCATATACCATGGCTGCCTTAACTGTGCTCTCAAGGACCTCTTTTTGGTGCGCATTGAGCACGTCCAGGAAAAGTTGCTTTTTGGAGCGCAGAGGTACCGTTCCCTTAGTCACTGGGATTCCCACAAGGCTGCCTAACGCGCGTCTTGTCGAGCGATGCATTTGGTGCTCGTCAGGCACCCAGCCCAATACTCGGACGTGCCAGTGCAGTATAGCGCCGACGCACGTGGTGGACGGGTGGGTTCAGACAGTCATGCTGGTACCAGAATGTGGGATTGCTGGGAATAGTGCAAGCATGTCTCGGCAACGAGCAGCAGTTTGACGGCGTTCCTGCAGCCGGGCGTGACGTCAAGCGGGCACATGACGGAGTGGAAGGGTGGAAGAGGGTTTCAGCTGCGAGGAGCCATGTGAGAAGCGTCAAGTCGAAGTGCCTTCACCCTCGAGGGGGCCCGACTGTGGCGTCACGCGGCGACGGCCCTGGCCATCACGCGGCAGCGAGCGAGGCACCAGCAGCAGTTGATATATATGTATATCTCTGGCGTATCAGCCGCGGGCACCTCTGGTCTTTTCTTCTTCTCCCGCCTGCACGTCTCATTCGCCTTGCCCCCCACATCGAGTCGTTTGTGCAGCCCATGCGCGCAACGTTAGCAGCCCGCCACAAGCGACCAGCCTAGCACGCGCCGGGCGTAGCGGCGTCGCTGCAGACGAGCCCTATCCACGGCGCAGCGCAGTCTCTGCCTCGGACGTGCGGTTGTCTGGGGGAAAATCGCTCCTATCGCTCCTCGCAGCCCCTGGTGGACCGCCGACTCCGGACCGAGAAGGCGTTGCAGCTTTTGCCAGCGCCATGGCGACCTTTGCGCCCTCCAACCTGCCCAGGCACGTCGGCGACACACCCCACCACGAGCCCCCACCACCGCCTCTCCCACACGGACCCTTTGCTCACCAGCTCAGCCCGCCCGCCGCGCCTCACTCCTCCCACTCGCCCCAGGTCTCCCGCAGAGCTTCGCGCGATCTCCGCCACCAGCTATCCAACGGCCACATGGCAGGCGCAAACTCGCACGCGCCCATGGCCGTCCCCGGCGGCCGCATCAACAACGGTCACGAGCATCGAGCAAACCTGCGCGACATGGGCTTCGCCGGCCCGCGCAGCCCCCCCAACAACAAGAGTATGCCTCGACGATGCCCCCAGACCGCCTCTCCTGCTCGCTGCTAACACTGACGCTGCCAGACACCTCCCACGTCCCCTGCAAGTTCTACCGCCAGGGCGCCTGCCAGGCCGGCAAGGCCTGTCCCTTCCTGCACTCGGACGAGCCCTTGACCGAGCGGGCGCCTTGCAAGTACTTCACAAAGGGAAACTGCAAGTTTGGCCAGAAGTGCGCCCTCGCCCACATCCTGCCCAACGGCCATGTCGTCAACCGCGGCAATGCCGCCGCCCACTTTGGCCGCATGAACATCCCACACCACCCCGAGCTGCCCATGAACAGCTCGCTGCTGACCATGCAGGCGCACATGGGCGGCATGCAGCCAGGCTACCCGTATGCCCTCCCGGACGACTATGTCAATCAGAAGAACCAGTACGACATGATCCCCACCATCGACACCACCTTCTCCTCCCACCCCGGCTCCAACTATGGCTCGCCGCCAAACGAAAACGGCCGACTGCCCATCTCGCCCACACACAAGGGTCTTAGCGTCATGGATGTCGGGCTGCCGGCCTCGTTCGATAGCCAAGGCGTCTCTACCATGGCCCGATACGGCCCCATCGCTTCATCCGTTCCAGCAAAGTTCCTCGCCAACTCTCCTCCGTCTTCGTACCCAGCCGACTCGCCCGCACTCCGGAACCTGCACGACTCTGCATTCGGCGATGGCTCGCGTAGGGGAATTGGCGCACTGGGCTCTTCGCCCCCGGAGTCGGTAGAGCAGCCGGCTGGCAGAAGAATGCTGCACTCTGAGCTGGCCGCAAATCGCTCTCGCGGCATCATGTCATCGAGCCTAGGCGCGCGACCTGCATTCAAGGATGAAGAGTGGGACGAAACAGACATGATTGGCAAATTCGAGGAGGATCTCCTGCCAAACTCACTCAGCGACCTGCTAACGCCCCAGGAAAAGATGCGCCGCTTCTCACGCGACCAAGGCGAAAACGAGAGCTCCTTCTCACAACGTGCTGCGCAGTCTAGGCTCGGCGTGTCACCAACTGCTTCCGACCTCAAGTATGGATCGCCATCGACCGCTTCTCCCTCGCGCTTCCAGTCCATGTGGGCCAAGCCTCGTGGACCGACGTATGACACAGCATTCGAGTCGGGTTCACTGCCAGGACAGTCGGCCTTTGGACATGTTGGCTCACCGCTCCGTAATTCAAGCCTTCACCCTGGAGCGAGCCCTTCGCTGCGCGCCATCAGCCGCCCTACTACCGGCGATGCGAGTCCCTACTTGTCCTCCCCTCCCCGTCAAGCCCCCTTGAGCATGAGCATGATCAGCCAGCAGCTGCAGAGAACTCGTCTGTCCGGCCGAGACGAGCCGAGCGTCACCAGCAACCCAGTGCATCCTGGCATCAACCGTGTTACTTCAGGCGGCAACATTGGATCCTCGAGCGGCCGTCTTGGTATAGATCGGGCTGTTAGCAGCAGTAGCATCAACCGCGAGAGAATCGAGGAAGAGCAAGGTCTGTTCAGCATGGAAGAAGAGGAGGATGTCAACAAGAGCAGGGACGGTGCATCGACTACTTCCAGCACAAGCAACAAGCGCTTGAGCGGCCTTTCATGGGGTAGCGGAGGCGGCAAGGCCAGCCCCAACCTGGCACCTGTCGGCGGCCATCGTACGACTGCTACTTCAGGCCTCTCCAAGGACACTGGAGCTTGGGGAAGCAATGCCTAGGTTTTTTTTCCAGCACCGAGTCTTGCTTTCCCGCCATTCTCTTCTACCACGCGACCTATCTACGACACCAGGAAATTCAGCATATTTCTCTCCACCTCGGCGAGCGGTTGGAAAATCAAGCGTTTTGGGTAACTTTGCATTTGGAGGGCACAAACTCTTTATTCCATCCATTTTTATTCTTTCCCAGCATACACACAAAAAGTCTTGCAAGCTTCGGCCCCTTTGCGCATCCGAGCGGGTATACCAGGCACATCGTGGCACGGTGTTGCGGTTTTGTTTTCGGCCTCCTGTCCATTTCTCTCCAAGTATCCTTTGAAACGGAGCGGGGAATGAGGGAATTTTCTCCTCGTTATCTCTTATATTCAAACTCATTCTTTTACGAATGACGGAGTTCAAGACGAACCAGATCTCGTAGGAGTATATACACATACAATCATCTGAAAGGGAGGGATATTTTCTTTGTTTTCCTCTTTCTACAGATCATATGGATCTCAACATGATGAACGATTTTCTTTAGCTTGTTAGTTTGCTTTGTTAGTTTGTTTGTTTTTCACACACAGAGACGATGAGATATGAAGGGCGCATGTATGGGGAGATGAAATGTATACTTGAGAGGAATCCTTGCGAGTGGAGTTTGGTGCGGAGGTAAAGAATACCGTAGAAGAGATATATATTTATACATATATTTTTATGTGTACTCAAATGTCTTTGCTGAGAGCTGGTAGCGAATGGAATATTGTGACGCTACTAGATGTATATGGTTTGGGCTGTGATGCTTCGCTCTCATTATGCTTGGCACAAGATGCTGCAGATTCGTATCCGCTTGAACCATGAAGTCTCGATTCATCAGAAGAGTTCAGTTTAAGTGATATGACAACTCACTTAAATCGCATAATAGTTCATTTTTTTTCTCAAGATTTCAATCATGGGGTGTTTCATTATTACTAGACAGATCATTATGTAATTCATAGTATAACTATAACCTCTACTTACACACTCTTCAAAAATCTACAAGACCCCCAAAAGCCCTGTACTCCTTCCTTTCTACAAAAAACAACAACACACAAAATCATATCTACAAACATCTACAGCTTCGCCCTGGACGCAGCCACCACACCCAACCCCACATCCCCCTTACTCCTATCTTTAAGCAGCCGACGCAGAATCTTGCCACTGGCACTCTTCGGCACCTCATCGACAAACACGACACCGCCCCTCAGCCGCTTATGCCGCGCGACCTTCTGATCCATCCACTCGACAATGCTCCTCGCCTCTTGCTCACCCGCCTTCGCACGAATCGCTTGCGCAGCAACAATATACGCCCTGGGCACCTCGGTATGCATTTCCTCGTCATTGACACCGATCACCGCCACATCGTCAACAAGCTCGTTCTCCATGAGCTTGCCCTCGAGCTCGGCGGGCGCAACCTGGAAGCCCTTGTACTTGATGAGTTCCTTGACGCGGTCGGTGATGTAGAAGTTTGCGTGTGCGTCTTGAAAGCCCACATCGCCGGTTTTGAAGAAGCCGTCGGGCGAGAAGGCGTCGCGGGTGGCAGAAGGGTTCTTCCAGTAGCCTTTGAAGACGGTGGGGCCGCGCAGCCAGAGTTCGCCGGTTGAGCCGGGACCGAGCTCTTCGTCAGAGGGAGACATGTATTTGGCTTCCATGTTGGGGAGCAGCTTGCCGACGCTGCCGATGTACGTGTGCCAGTCGTCCCATGGCTGATGCAGACATGTTAGCGGTAGGTTAAAGGGATCTCTTCTTTTTTTTTCTCAAGTTTGACATACCTGGGCATGACACATGGCGCTTGTTTCGCTCAAGCCATAGGCTTGGTTGACCTTGAGGTTGTACTTTTCATACACACTATCGACGAGTTCGCGCGTAAGGGGCGCTGCACCGCACGTAATCATTTTCACGGACGAGAGGTCGTACTCGCGCACCATGCTGTCTCGGGACATGCGCACAATAACGGGCGGTGCCACGTATATAAAGGTAATCTTGTGTTCTTGGATGGCCTGGAGAAACGTCTTCAGATCGAAAGCAGGCATCACGATCAGCTCGATGCCCCGGTACATCACCTGATGCACGAGTGCGGTGAGACCGTACAGGTGAAAGAAGGGGAGTACGCCTATGAACTTGTCTTCTGACCACGAGTACCAGTGGCCTACACCTCCATGTACCACGAGCATGTTAGATACGATGTTGCGATGTGTGAGCATCACACCCTTTGGCAATCCGGTCGTTCCAGAGCTGTACGCAATGAACGCCACATCTTCCGGGTCGGCTCTCCTTCTGCGGTACCGCGCCGAGCTGGAAGTTTTCCTGATATTGGTCCAGTGCTTGCACTGGTGAGTTTCGTCTCTCTCGGCACCCAGCAAGAGGACCCGGTCGTTTGGAATGCCGGCCTTCTTTGCAGCCTCCAATGCGGTTTTCATCAATGCTTTGGTCGTGACGAGTGCCTTGGCTTCTGAATTCTCAAGCTGGAAGGCCAGTTCGTCCTTGGAGTAGCTGGGATTCGCAGGGGTAACAATTCCACCCGCAAAAAAAGTACCGAAGATGACTGGGGGCATGTCGACATCGTTTGGTGTGTAAAGCGCCAAAACATCGTTCTTCTGCCAGTCCCAGAGATTTCGGAGCCCCTCACCAAAAAGTGTTGCATGGCTCTTCACATCAGCGAATGTGTACTTTCGGTCAGAGTCAACTGCGCGGTAGATGACTTTGTCGTCTGGAAAGTCACGGTCTTTCCGGTCAAAGGTGAACCCCCATATATCCACATGCGGGATCTCGACATCTGGAAAAGGTGACTTGGAAGGCATTCTGTACGCGGTTGTCAAGATGGGAAATCAGAGGCCTGCGGAATCACGCGCAACGGTATCGCCGTGAAGGTATGTATTGTTCTACGCCTTGTCTTAGCTTGTATGATGGACGCCTGACAACACCACACTCGAGCGGCCGGCCACCGGAGCTGAGAACGGGCTCTTCATTGGCTCGGATATCTTGTTAACGTCAGGGTTGACACTAGGCTGGTTGAGCAACCATGATACTACTACAACTTGCACCATGAAGCGCTGGCGTAAGGCAATCGACCAGCCGAGTTGGCGTTGAAAGCCGAGGTTCTCCACATTGCGACGTTGACTGCCCCTCGACCCGGCGATCCAGGCTCACGTCAGCACCATGGCAGCTGGCAGAGTCCGCCAATGCAGTGACAGGGTGCCATTATAACATGGAATTCAACCGTTTTTTGTAATGGATGACTCAGAAAGCAAGGTAATGAACAACATGGGCAATGCTCAGCCACTGTGGAGTTCGATGTATCGCTATGGGCGATATATTATGTTGCACATCTGGTTATCTGAGCTTACGGAGGTGCGTGAAAGGCGGACGTGACGCACGTAGTGTTTAGTTTTCTTCTTTCGTCTTACACCTCTGTGTCTTGTCTGGTGATTGGCTCTTGAACGTCAGATGCCAATAAACGGCCAACTGCTGCAGTGTCCGAGTCCCATTTCCTTGCCTTTTGCATTTTCGGCGGCTAGTCAACGGAGAGCTCTATCCTACAATGATGGACTTTCATCTGCAATCAATCAAGACTATCCAGGCGAGCGTAGAAGTGCTGGCGAAGCACTAATGTCGTACAACACCGGACGAACCACAAAGTTTCCTGAGTTTCCATCTTATCGGTCGTCTTCTGAGCATGGACTCAAACCGCTGGTTTTTGTATGTTTGATGCCGCCCCTGCGACAGATGCGGCTTGAGCTAGACAATAACTCCTGTCGGGCACGTGACTAGTCGTCGGGTGTCGGAAGGCGCAGAAGCATCGGGAGCCCCGGAAGGCAGCGGCGCACTGGTTCTTGTTGAAGGATAACGCGTCCAGGAAGAGCAAGGAATAGAGATGGTGCTGGGGTACTTTTCCGGTTGTACAGGCACGGATGTAACAAAGTCGGAGTTAGTGTATATGCGGCCTGGGCTGGGGCACAAGGCTCAATCGATGATGGAGACTTGGCCATGGGGCGGGTCCACGTAGGTAAGGATACGGCGCGTCGACAGCAGTGCGGCGCTCGAGCCGATTGCAGGCAGCATGTGCAGTATTCGACACGAGATGGATCGAGGGGCGCAACGAGGGCAAACGTCACACACACGAGCATCGAGGAAACTAAGGATGCCGCAGGCTAGGGGACCGTTCCCGCAGGGCGCACGGCCTACCGTAATGGTGGGGGGAAGGCGCGAGCGAATGCGAACAGCACGTCGACCGACCACCCGGCCAGACGACCCACCCTCTATCTTCCAGTTCACCCATATCCTGCTCCATCTCGGCCGCACTCCCATCTGCACCCCCAAGCCGCCGGAAGAATTGCTGCTGACTGGGCAGCTCCGACTGTCGACACGCCCCGCGGCCACTGCTGCACTGCAACTGCAACTGCAACTGCAACTGCAGCCCACGCCCCGATCGACTTCACGCCGGCAAGGCCGTCTGGCACGCTCAGGCTCCAGGCGCCGCTGACCAACCGCCCTCCTGGGACGTTCGACTCTTGCCCTCGGATTCGGCGTGGCGGCGTGATTGGCTGGGCTGGGGCTGTGCCGTGGGGAGGCGTGCACCGTCGAGGCCCCATACGGCGTCATCGCTGAGGCGTGGCCGCAAGAAGGCAATTTCTCTGCAGCGTGATATCTGCACCACGACTGGGCCCTTACAGGCCGTCTCAGCTGGCAGGGAGCCCGGCCTTAACCCAAGTGTCACCGGCACCTCCTTCTAATACACAGCATGGGTAAGTGCCCCTCGACGTCCCCCTCCTCAAATCGCCCTTCCGCCCTCTGCCCTCCGCGCCCAGCACCCAGCGCCATCACGGTTCTGCTTTTCTCCATAGTCGTGCCTCCCAACTGCTGACCTCTGCCCCCCAGACTCTGCAGGAGACACGTATCGTCCCAGTGACCGAGTGAGTACAGCCATCTCTTTCCTTTGTGTCGCCAATCGTCGTGCGCCGCCCATGCGAGCAGGCGGCAAATGAAGCGCAGTACGCCTGGCCTGTCCTTCCGCCGGCCTCTTTCTCTCCCCCCACGAGGCTGAGGCCGCCATGTTGATGCATCTGCCTGGATGCATGCCTCAGGTCTCAGCGCGTCCGCCCATCCGCAGTTGTCGCCGCCGTCGTCGTCTTCAACTTCACTCATCACCCCATTGTGCGTCGTGTCCAGCCGTAGCTGTGTTGGCTGGCGGCACGTGACTGGCTGGCGGCAACTGCCGTTCGGGGCGGTTCGTTCGTCGTTGCCCAAGCTCGGAGCTGCACTCTGGCTCACCCGCTCGCGCAGCCTCTCCTTCCAACCCCATCAACCCTGCGAGCCTGCACCAGCTCGCATCGCCCACCCTCTCACCAGCTGCCAATTCTCGCCATCGACGCATCCTCTGGCTGACTGCTTGCCATCATGTCGTACGAAACTGACAACTATGACCAGCGCGACCGCTCCCCTCGTCGACGTTCTCGCTCGCCGCGACGCTCTCGACGCTCCTACTCGCCTCGCAGCCGCTCGCGCAGCCGTGAGGACTACCGTCGCACAGAACGTCGCTCGCGCTCCCCCAACAGTGGTGCTCAGGCTGCGTCCAGCTATCAGTCGTACGGTGCCGGTAGAGGTGGCTCATCGCGACCCACTGAGAACAAGGGCGAGATGATGCAGAACATTAGGGACTCGTCGCAACAAGACCGTCGCGTCTACGTCGGCAATCTCTCCTACGATGTCAAGTGGCATCACCTCAAGGACTTCATGCGCCAAGGTACCGCTGTGTGTTGCTTCGCGTCAAGAGATGGGCTAATGTGGAAATAGCTGGAGAGGTCCTCTTCGCAGACGTCTTGCTGCTGCCGAATGGAATGTCAAAGGTAATGGATGATGGCTTGTCTTGATCGTGAGAAGGATGGAGGTTGACTGGCTTTTGCTTGGGTGTAGGGCTGTGGCATCGTGGAATATGCAACTCGGGAGCAGGCGCAGAACGCTGTTGCAACGCTCAGCAACCAGAACCTCATGGGTCGACTCGTATACGTTCGCGAAGACCGAGAGGCCGAGCCTCGATTCAGCGCCCCCGGCGGTCGTGGTGACTTTGGCGGTGGAATGGGCCGTGGCGGCGGCTATGGTGGCTTCGGTGGTCACGCTGCTGCTGGCGCCGCAGGTGCCGGACGGCAAGTTTATGTCGCCAACGTCTGTACCCTATTTCATTCTCTTCTTTCTCCCCTTTTTCCAATGGGGCACCTTGGGCTGACTCGTTCGCTTTAGCTTCCATACAATGTTGGTTGGCAGGACCTGAAGGACCTCTTCCGCCAGGCCGCCAACAACGGCCAAGTGCTTCGCGCTGATGTTCACATTACGCCCGATGGCCGCCCCAAGGGTTCTGGTATTGTCGCATTTGAGACGCCCGAGGACGCCCGAAATGCCATCACCCAGTTCAACGGCTACGATTGGCAGGGCCGGACTCTTGAGGTTCGCGAAGACCGCTTCGCCGGCGCTCCTGGTGGCTTCGGTGGCCGTGGAGGCTTCGGAGCTCGCGGAGGCTTTGGTGGCTTTGGTGGCCGTGGCGGCTTTGGTGGTCGTGGTGGCTATGGAGGCTTTGGAGGTCGTGGAGGATTCAATGGCGGATACGGTGCCGGCGGCCCTGGTTTCGACCCCAATGCCGCTCCCCCTGCTCCAAACCCATTCACAGACTTTGCCACTGCAGGTGGAGAGCCCAGCAACATCATTTACGTCCGCAACCTACCTTGGTCGACTAGCAACGAGGATCTCGTTGAGCTCTTTACTACGATTGGAAAGGTCGAACGTGCTGAGATCCAGTACGAGCCCAACGGCCGTTCTCGCGGAACCGGTGTGGTTGAATTCGAAAAGGCTGCCGACGCCGAGACGTCTATCGGTATGTTTCCCAGGGTTTCTGCATGTTAATCTACTAACACGGGTACAGCTAAATTCACTGGTTACCAGTACGGTGGCAGACCTCTGGGCCTTGCCTATGTCAAGTACACCAACCAGGGCAATGGTGATGCCATGGAAGGCACTGAGCATACTGGTGGCTTGACTCAAGACCAAATCATGTAATTGGGTCTGTTGTTCGTCATGCGTCCGGAGCACCTAGCGTCTGCGTGTTGATGCACGTGCATTTCCTAATTGCTGTGCCCACGAGCGCCTTCACATCAGGGATGATTCTTTTTTTTTTCTCCTTCACATCTGCATCTCTCCACAAGAATGAAGCCTGGAGAGAATATCTTGCGAGTCAGTTTTGGTATCGGGAAATGCTGTAGGGGAACAAAATTTCCTTGTCTACACTAAAAAGCTAGCTGTCGAGATGTAGCTATATCGTCGAATGAGAATTTCATGGGCTTAGGGATATATATTTTCTACTTTGCTGCTCTATTTTGGTGATATTCTTTGGTACAGGTCTAGTGTAGAAAAGGCTCGTCTCTGCTACTGCAACAACTTCATCATCCACTCGTACATGGCCCATTGCACGGCATTGACAACAAAGGCACGCACACTGCATATACCCAAGCCACGGACAAAGACGCCGGCGCCCTCTGTCCGGTACGCTTGTTTGGCAATCTCGATTGAGCTCAGTCGCTTCTTGTGCGCCTCTGGCTGCAGAAGCCCGCGCTGCTCGCCCGGTCTTGCCGGGTCATGCAGTATCTGGGTCTGCACTCGCGTCTTGATCATGTCCAGGGGGAAGATGGACGCCCAGCTGACGACGCCAGCTAAGCCGCCGCACATGAGCACTTTTAAGGCGGTTTGCTGGTCTGAATCATCGGGCGAAGTGCAGCTTTGTTTGGACATTTCGTAGGTCCAGAAGCTGGGGGTTGGTGTCAGTGTCGTTCTTATTTTATGTGATGTTTTTCTCTCTCTCCTTGCTCCTCTCGTTCTGGGAAAAAGAGGAGAAGAGAAAGAAATGATCCTTACGTAGACCAAAAAAATACAAAAAAGGTGGAAAGAGAAAAAAAACTCACTAAAGCCCATAACCCACCGCATCTCTCACACTAGTAATCGCACCGCCATAGTACAAGCCTCGAATCCCCTCTGTCCTCCACACGTCCCTCGCCACGCTCCAGGACGTCGTGTGCGGACTGGTAGAAACCTGGGCCCGGCACTTGATCAGCTCCGTCGGAGCGCTGACGACAAACGAGGCGAGACCGCCCGTGACGCCTGCGAGGAAGACTTTGGACAGGCTCGTGGGCGCCGTGGGGGTGTCGTGCAGTAGGGATAAGGTGCGGTTGTAGGTTACGAAGAGTAGGCCGTTGAGCGCGCCGTAGGTTAGAACGGGTGCTGTTGCGCCTATACTGCAAAGGGGATTTGTTAGTACCGGGACTCTCCTTCTTTACTCTCTCTTTTTTTTTTGCCTATTTTCTATCTTTCACAACTGGAATTAGTGTTGAGGAGAGCTTGCTCGGCTTACCTCTCACGAGCGTCCCGGCATTTTCAAACTGCGCTCTGAAGCCCTGTAGGGTCTGGAGTTGCGGCTGGATTGCTGGAACTGCAGGAGCTATGGCTCCGCTGCCTGCTGTCGTTGCTGTTGCTTCGACTACTACATGTTGCGGTGCTGCCTTGCCGGCTTGTAGACGCGTCTTTATGAGGTCCAGCGGGTTTCCGATGATGATGCCGGCGGCGCCTGAGATGTAGCCGGCCCAGAAGTCGGCAGACATCGTTGGGATTGGCGTTGCGGGAGGGGCAGAGGGGGGAAAGGAAACTTGGAAGTGTTTAGCTTGGAGGGGTTGTAATGCAGGGTCTAGTGAGGATGGCGGGCGTCGTTGTGGGGAGGGACAGGGATTGCGAGGGTTGTGGACAGCCGAGGCTCAAGGAGGAAGTGGACAGGAGAGAGGTTAGACGAAATATGGTGTTGAACTTTGATGAAGAGAGTAGGTTGTTTCGGGTCCATTTTTTTATGATTCTGTAACAAGAAGGTGTTTTTGGTACGCTTTTATCATGGTGCAAATTCAGAGATTGTTGATTGCTGCGATCTGCCTGCACATGAGGTTCTGTTGCTTCTTACGTTAATATCTGGATATTAACTCCAAGAGTTATCCAAACTCATACCTGTTCATACTGCTGGGTCCAGTTTCATCGTCTTCGTCATCCCAGTGTGTTTATGAGATTATGAAGATCACGTCAGATTACCACCTACACTCATATTTGAGTTTCGTATGTGAATATTTGCGTAAGCTGTAGGATCGGTATGTGAAATTTGACTCATTTCGACTGAGAATCTCCATCAGTCATTGCCAGCAAGAGACCTATCCTTAGTGTCCATGAACTGCTGCGAAATAGTGTTGGAAGCTTCTTGCACGGCGTGGCAACGGACCCACTTCAACGATGCTTGGTGGGTCTCCCGTTTCTACAGCAGTGCTTGGGCTGTCTGACTTGTTCGCTCTCGATGGGCGCCAGTGTCAAAAGAATGCCAGCAAACAATTACTGTTAATTTCCCATTACTCTTTCTGGTAAGGCCAGATGATGAACCCGACGGACAGCTCGTGGAGGCTTGCACAGCACTGCCAACATTTCGGATTCATTTCAAAGGTTCTGCCTGTCGCACAGCAACGGCTGAGAAGAATTCGGACAGAGTCAAGGCACAGAGTAGATGGACGACACGGGGGGGGGCGTTTCGATCTCCAGCGTACTTAATGTGTCATTCTCGGTGGCGTTGGCATACCGACCCAAGCGAATGGACCAGGTCCGGCTCAAGCTCGGGCCATGAGGCTGAGACGCCCCCAGTGACTCTCACCCCGCCGCCACCCAAACCTCATCACTTATCTTCACACTTTCGAAGCTCTCCTTACTCTTCAACATATGCAAGTTTTTCTTATCACTACTTTTAGAGTTGCTGTTTGAACTTGGCAACACCATTTCCTTTCTACACCGTCACGGTTGATCATGAGCGTGCGATTGAGGCGATTGTTTCGAGATCAGTTACACGGTATGTTTGGGCATCTGCTGCGCCTTGCGATACAACCTCTACGCACCAAACCTACATAGCGTAGCGAGGGCTGTACTGTTTAAGTGCTGCGCAGGCGCCTTGCGCATCGCCTGCGATTCCTTGTATATCTTTCTGACCAATCATCAGTTTCCGCCACACATTAGCACCTCCCTATACACGACGAACATATCAAACCACAGTCACTTTGCGGCTCCAAGAAGCAACTATTCTCGATGCCTTCACAACCTGTTGATACCGGCTGGGACTTTAGCTCTGTCATCGACCTCATAGACTCTGGTTCCGAAGACATTCGCTCCCCGGCGCTTCGACCTGCAACACAAGACTCGACATCAGCAGCTCAAGATGGAGGGGTACGCCTGGGCAGTTTCTCGAAGCTGTTTGAGAGCCTAGGGTTCTCGGACGCTCCGGCAACACCGCTTCCCCCACTTGACCCTGACTCTGAGCTGAGCAATTCTGATGAAGCTCTTCTACCATCGCCAACTCTGAAGCCATCTCAGACGCCCGCCAAATGCGTCGAGACCCCGGCTGATGATCTTACAAGCTCTCCTGGCTTGACCAAGACTCAGCGCAAGAAAGCCCGCAGACGTGCTGAGAAGGAGTTACTGGAAGAGCAAACTCGACAGCGGGTGATGCAAGAGACCCTTGACCAACTTGCCGAAGAACGCGAGCAGAGAGAACATGAAGCACGAGGTTTTAAACAAAAGAAATTAGACGAGCTCGCCAACGAATCAAACGAGGACACGGATGCGGCTGAGAAGCTGTATACGCCATGCAAGCCCTCCCGAACAAGCTCACGATCGAATGTTGGTGCGAAAATCAGGCCTGCAACTCCTGCCCAGGCGCCTGTGCCTGAGGCGACGGAGGCTCCTCGTACGCAGCCAAAGCAACCAAAGACACCCAAGGCTCGTCCTAGTGTGCTTAGGCGACCATCTACAACACAACCAGTGACTCCGCAACCACTACCATCAAAACCAGTCACTACTTCCTCTACGGCATCAGCACTCATCCAGGTACAACCCGAAACGTTTGGTGATCCATTGCCAAACCAATATATTAAATCCCAGGTACAGCAGCCGTCTCTTGCGGCTACCCCAGTACGCCATGGGCTTATTCCGCGGACCGTTCGGCCAGGCACTCTGCCAAGGGCAGCATCACACAATGCTGCTGTAGCACGTGCACCCGCGACACCGACTCCACATGGTGCATCATTCAGTGGACGTCGACCACCTCTTGTGATCCGATCGAAGACGGATCGTCATCTCCATCTGTTCAACAAACTGATGGAGAAGTTCCCCGAAGACCAGAAATGGTTGGTGGCGCCGATGCAGCTCCTGAACGAGCGGTCGTGCGAACACGGTATCCATGTATTCGTGGATGCATCGAATATCATGATTGGGCTCAAGGACATGCTGCGACAGCATGGGCTTCAGCACAACGCATACGACATATCGTTTGACAGCCTTGCGCTGCTGATGGAGCGGCGCCGGCCGGTAGCCAAGCGATTCTTTGCCGGGTCGCACCGTGAGGCCAACCCGCTGCGGCACATTGAGAAGATGGTGGAGACGTCGAGGGCGGTGGGGTACGACAGCGTGATGCAAGAGCAGGTGTTGATTGTGCGGGAAGAGTCTGAGAAGAAGAAATTCTTCAACGACGTCAAGAAGATGGGGTGGCACAAGGCTACGCAGATGCGATCAGGCACTGCTGGGTCCGGCAGTGGCAGCGGCAGCGACTCTGAAACGGGTGGTGCTGTTGCTGCAGCAGCAGCTGTACCCAAGACGCCTGCAGCCCCGAAATGGGTGGAGCAAGGCGTGGACGAGATTGTGCATCTCAAAATGTGCCAGAGCATCCTCGACTGCGAGTGGCCGAGCACCATGGTGCTGGCGACGGGCGACGGCGCCGTGGCGGAGATGTCAGACGGGTTCCTGGCCCATGTGGAGCGGGCGTTGAAGCGGGGGTGGAGAGTCGAGCTTATCAGTTGGGGACAGCAGATCAATAGCGGCTACAGGAAGCGGGCGTTTCGGGCAAAGTGGGGGGAGCAGTTTACGATTATTGAGCTGGATGAGTTTTTGGAGGATCTGATTGATACGGCTTAGCGGGTTTTGGGGTTTGTATGTATTCATTGTAGTAGATGGTGATGGAGATGTGCGCTGCAATGCACGAGATGTTTTTTTTTGTTTGTTGCATGAACGAGGTACCATTTTGACAGGTGCAGCAAGGATAGTCTTGTTTGTTTGTTTGGTTTGGTTTGTAGTTTCAATGTTTCCTTTTTTTTTTAAACTAGTAGCGTCTGCATATGTAGGGTTGTATGCACCACCACACAGATTACATCCTCTCAAAGCGGTTCCCCGAACTTTGCTCTTACATCACTATTTTTTCTTTTTCTTTTCTTGTGCGCATGTGTGATTTTGTTGCAGAAATGGTTGAGAGCCAGACTTATCTCATCATGACAAACTTGTTATCATATTTTGCATGGGGTGTGTAGTGGTAATCGCAACACACACAGAAAGAGGGGTTGCGCGAGAGAGATAGAGAGAGAGAGACCCACAATAATGGTCCCGTGGTTCCTGAATATCAAGAACTGCGCACAACCCCCCTTATCTTTGAACCAGGGCTTGTATTCGGCTTTTGCCGAGATGGATAGATCACGTGGTTATATATGTGCAAGGCAAGTACAGGACATGAGTCATAGCTCGAGTGCTAGGCGAGGCTGCGAGAGAGAGAATGGAAGGGTATAATGGGTGGGTATTAAGCAGGGCAAAGAGGAAAAAAAAAGGGAAAACGTATTGAGAGTCAATACGAAAGAGAGATAGTTAGAGAGAGCGAAAGAGGGTAGCATACTAGCCGAGACCCGTACGCTCGGTCAAGTGGGTTAGGCTCGCACGAGGTTGTTGCACATGGACCGCATGGACCCATATGTGGGCTGAGGGCAATTTGCGCGCGTGCGGGAACGGGAAGGGGTGTGCAGTGTGAGAAAGGCATACTCGAGCCCAAGAAAGCCAAGCCGAGTCTAATCCGACGGTGCCGACGAGGAAAGGGAAGAGGGGATTGGCAGTGAGAATTACCCAAAGGGTGTATAGGGCCAGATAGGGTGTGTGTGTCTGAAGAGTCTATGTACTAGTAGATTTGAACTCGTGATAGGCGATGCAGGGAGGTGAGGGGAAGAGGGAGGGCAAGAGAGAGAGTTTTTGTTGTTTACTTTTTTTCTCTCTTTCTTCTCGTGTTTGGTACCGTCTTTTGTGGATCCGTGTCTTCCCCCCGTCGGTTCCTGGCGCGAGTGAAACACTAGGTGGTGCTGCAGACGGGGGTGACAGTTCAACGGTGGGACGCTCGAGCCGGAGGAGATGGGTTTGCATGTTTGTTTTGTTGGGCGGGGGACAGGCAGGGAAGGCGCGAGGAACGCCCGTGTCGAGTCAATGTTGAGTGAGGCGCACATGGGATTGCAGCGCCTTGGGTGCGGATAGAACGGGTGTAGATGGAGACAGCAACAACACAAGAGTCATGTTAGGAGGCTGGAGGAAATTACGATGGTCGCTGGCAGTTGCGATGGGCAATGTTTTTTGTTTGTTTGTGAGGTATTTTTTTTTCTTTCGGGGAGCACTGCCATGAACCTAATGGGGCCCTCTTTTTCTTTGCTTTGTATGCATTGAAGTTTTTTTTCTTTGCCTGGCGCCGTGTGTAATGGGCCTGTAAAGAGCGCTAGGAGGATCACGGTGAGTCGGAGGGTCGTGCGAGGAGACTAGCCTTGGTCCGATGGACCGGCGTCGACGGGCGAAAAGTGCATGAATGGATGCAGGGATGGAGCTAAGGCACAAAGCCATGGAGCAGGGCAGCAAAAGGAAATTGCTCGGCGCAGTGCAGCGCAGCGCGTGACAGGGCAATGCTGTACAGAGTAGGGCACGAGAGCACGAGAGCAGGCGAGCATGGCGTGGGGAAGCAGATGAGGCGTGAGGCGTGAGGCGAGGCGCGAGTCGGAGGCCGAGCGGTGCGCGCTGCGCGGGTGCGGATCTTACTATGTGCCGAGGCGCTTAATCAGACGGCGATGGGGCGGAGATACAGTCAGCGGACGCCTTTTGGTGCGCGGCGACGGACAGCACACAACATGGACTGACGGAGGGCCAGCGTTTCGGAAGCTGTTGCATTCCGGGGAGTTATGGGCGGTAGGCGAAACATGACGCCGCCAAGGCATGGCATGGCAGGACAGGGCAGGACAGGGCCAGATTCCAAGCTGAGGCTCCCTGGTCCTCTGCCCTCGTACTCCGTACACGTACACGGCGTATTCGCATGCGGTCATGGGCGTTGCTGGCCATCGGCGGTGTGTTGATGTCATGATGAGCTAACGTAGCGTCCAGCGCACCGCCGCATCCATCATTCGCGCGCTGCACTAGGCGCGGGTAAGCTTTTTCTCTGCAGCGCCGGGCCCTGTGAAGTCATGTCATGATGCTATCACGACTGCTGGTGTATACTATCGTACAGTATACATACACATATCAGGCGTGCCACTGCAGGGCGGTGCTGGTTGCCATGTATCCAGACCAGGCCATGTACGTACACGCATACGTCGCCCATGGGCCGCAGCCGCAGCATACCGCAGTCGCAGCAACAACGCGACCAGGCGACCAGGGCTGGGCGTCGCAGGGCAGCCAGCGTGCAGCAGCTCGCAGCCATGCAAAAGGCGGATGCGAATCTTGGAGCCCAGGGCCGGTCGCGCCAGGGCTGCAAACGAGATTGCACATTGGCCGAGCCCTCGGCCTAGCCCGCTCAAGAGTTAGCCGCTCACTGAGCGCCTCAGCCATCCGGAGCTTCCCCTACCAAGTGCCTGCCTAACCGCTGCCTTTCATAATCCTTAGTCCGCCCTCTTCCGCCCTGCCCTTCACTTGCTCCCTCGTCCCAAGCTGCTCGTCGTCCCCCGGGAAAAGCAAAAAAACAAAACGAGCCTCGACAACGCACACGCTCCCTCGTTGTTGTTGTTGTTGTTGTTGTTGTTGTTGTTGTTGTCCTCGCTCTTCTCTCTTCCTCCTGCTCCTGCCCGCCGCCTCTGGTCGCGTGTTCCCGTCGCTGCTGCTCTCCCCAAATTCCACAGCGCCACCGACCGTTCCCCTAGGCGACCGAGTCCGTGTATTCACCATGGCCACAAAGAGCTACTTGGCCTTTCTCGACAACACGACCGCATCAGACATGCTCTCACGCTCCTCGGTCCCGGGCCTGTCTGCCCTGCCCAGTCTGATCCCCCATCGCGTCCGCAGGAAATGGAGGGCCACCCGCTCGCGCATACGCAGCCGCCAGTCGCCAACTTCGTCCATTGCTTCGCTCGAGACCTCCTTCTCCCCCTCGGACACGCTGCGCTCGCTGCGCACCCACTCGTGGTCCATATACGACGCACAATACCTGTTCCTCGCCATTGTTGCCATCTTCTCCCTGTCCGTTAGCGAGGCTCCAGGCCCATTTGCCAAGACGTTTATCGCTACCCTGCTCATGACGGGCTTGTGCCTGCCCATTACTCGCCAATTCTTGCTTCCATTGCTTCCCACTCTTACATGGCTATTCCTCTTCTCGAGCTGCAAGTACGTAGAATTTTTTTCTCTTCTTACCCCTTTGAGCCAATGTGCTGACTGCTGTCCCCAGATACATCTCCCCAGAGTACCGACCTGCCATCTGGGTCCGCGTCCTCCCCGCTCTCGAGAACATTCTCTACGGCTCGAACCTGAGCAACATACTATCCGCCCACAAGCACACGGTTTTTGACATTTTGGCCTGGTTGCCGTACGGAGTCGTCCACTACGTTTCGCCCGTCATTGTTAGCGCATGCATGTTCATCTGGGGCCCTCCAGGAACCCTTCCCATTTGGGCTCGTGCCTTTGGCTACATGAACATCACGGCTGTCCTCATCCAGATCGTCTTCCCGTGCTCCCCGCCATGGTACGAGAAGACGCACGGACTGGCCCCTGCAAACTACAGCATCCACGGAGACGCTGCAGGACTCAAGGCAATTGACAAGCTCACCGGCATTGACCTGTACACTTCTACATTCCTTGCCTCCCCCATGGTTTTTGGTGCCTTCCCTTCTCTGCACTCTGGATGGGCTACCTTGGAGACACTGTTCATGGGACATGTCTTCCCTAGCCTGTTCCCTGTATATGTATTCTACACCATGTGGCTTTGGTGGTCCACCATGTACTTTTCCCACCACTACGCCGTCGACCTGGTGGCTGGCAGTCTTCGTAAGTTCCCACACTTCCATTTCCACCACCATCGCTAACCCCATCCCCAGTCGCCGGTGTTTGCTACTTCTTCGGCCGTGCCAAGTTCCTGCCCCGCCCTCAATCCGACAAGGAATTCCGATGGGACTACGACTTTGTTGAAATCGGTGACCCAATGGATGGTGCTGGCTACAGCATGCTCGATATCTACGAGGAGTTCCCCTCCCACTCTGATTCCGAGGAATGGGCTAGCGGCTCCTCATCATCCTACTCCACCGGCGGCCGAAGCCCAATTGGCGCCCGTTCGCCTACCGACGACACCAACAGCCTCTGGGACTGCGACACTGTCGGATCCGATACCGAACATACCCTCCGCAAAGACTAGAGCCTCACCATCTACATCTTCACACCTCCACCCATCTCTACATTCGCACTTCACCTAACAATCTCCCCAGGTGACGGCCTTTACGACCTATGCATTGGACCGGAGTTTTTTTCCTGTTTGCGAAGCATTTCAGCGTTTCCATGGACATAAACATGGGCATTACGGCATAGAAATCACTAGTGTCTCTACCGAGTAGAACGACGACACGCATCCCTATCCCAGGACCACTTCCTATTTCCAGTGGACTCCTTCTAGCGCCGAGAGCGTGGTTTATTCATACTCTTTTTTTCTCTTCTTTTTGATACCCAAGTCAATCGCTTCTATTGGCACTTTGCAACAAAAGTTCCATTGTATACATACACAATCGCTTCAGCGCACAGCCGCTACCATTCGACATCGCTCGTTTCTGTTTGAGCGACTCGACTACTGCATACGGGCCAGGACTTTTTCTTCTCTTCCGAAGACCATATTGGGTTAAAGGTCCAAAGGGAAAGAGAAAACGGCTTGTGGATATCATGGTTGAACCAACGCATGAATCCAACGTGTCGCAGAGCATCAAGGGGGGGTTTGGGCCCGGTGGATATTATAACGGGCCTTCTCCCTTTCTTTTTTTCTTCTTTCTATGTCCCCAATTTTAACCCCCAAATCACAAGGGTGAACAAAAGCGGGTGGCTCTTTTTAATACCATCACTAAAGTAATGCTTAATGCCAAATCCACATACCATGGGGTCTAATGAACCAATGACAAGAAATAATATCACGCTATTTCACACAAAACGTCTTATCCATCTCTGCATACTACTGTGTGTGTGTCTCTCTCTGTCTGTGTTCAATAAACCAACCCCAGTACCAGCACCCTGTTGCAAAATCAGATCACCATGCATTCCCATTGCCCTTTGCAGCCAAGTGCTGAGCTGACCTCACTTTCCCACCCTTGCTTACCCAACATGGGCCCTGTCCTTTTCTTGTTTTGTTTTTGCCCAGACATGTTAAAATGAGCTTACTCAACTTTGGCTTGGATGACTCAGGCCCTTGTTTTTGTTCTTGTTTTTCCCTTTTCTCCTCTTGGGTAGTGGCGGCTGATGGGCTTTTCTTCTTCGTCTTACTTACATATCTAGTCTCTTTTTTTTTGGGTTGCTTGCCTTATCGTCGTATCGTCTCGTGGGGGAGGATGCGGGGTGGGGAAGGGGGGAAAGCAATGAGCGATTGCCGTCTCCAAGAAAAAGAAACAAAGGAGAAGATGGACTGTGAGAGGGGGGAAAGATTTGAGGTCGTGATAGTTGGTTTTTTACTACAAATCTCCAAGTAGCAGACAGTCGGTAGCAGCAGTCAACCCTCCATTGCACATTTCACATCATCTAGTCCATGCTCGGAAACAAAGATTGCTTAGCGCTCATAAATGCTGTCTCTCTCTGTCTCTCTCTTTCAAGACTCAAGAGACGCGTTTTTTTCTTTCTTTCCTTGCACTAATCCAAGTACACATACACAGCTACGTACCAACCACTCCCGTGTCCCCGCAGCCCACGCGCCTAGAACAAATCAAGAAGATCTTGATTACTCTTCTTGCCCTGCTGGCCAGTGGCTAATTGCTGGCTTGCAGGCGGCGGCTGACTCGTTTCCATGCTCATGCTTGCAAACCCATTCATAATGTCGTCGTTACTCATCTGACCCGTAGGTGCAGCTGCGCCGCCACTACTGCCTCCGCCGTCCCCGAACAATCCGAGCAGGTCGTCCATGTTGGATTGTGGAGCCGTGTTGCCCACGGGCGATGCCACACGTTGTGGTGTGCCGGCAAGGCCTTCCAGCCCAGATGTGCCGGGTGTAGGCTGCTTTTGCATCGAAGCAGGCGCAGACCCATCAAAGTCAATATCCAAAAGATTCTCCACATTCGCCGGCGCTTGTCCGCCCGCTGCAACTGCTGCAGCTGCAGCAGCAATCGGGTTCTCTCGTGCTTCTTCTTGTTGCTCCTCAATGGCTGCTCGTTGCATCGCTTCCGCGCCGAACCTGCCCTGTCCAAGGAAGGCCTCCGGCGGCTTGTGGTAGACTGATGCCAGAGTCGATAGCTCTGTAAGCAGGTTCTCGAGTAGTTGAGGAGGCAGCGACCGTATTGTCGATGTAATCGGAGGCTTGTCCGAGAGCACAATTTCCTGGGTCATATTAACACTTTGTCCAAAGCTTTTCCGTACACATCACATACCTTGGTTATCTGTGGGTCGCTGGAAAGCAGTCGCCAGTAAACGTAAGCTCGGTCTCGGATATCCGGGTTGTCATTGTCTGCTGTGGCGGCTTGCAGCACCTTTGTCACCAAGCCTTGTGCTTGGTCTGGCTTCTTCAGGAACAGCTTGACGACAGCTGTGAGAATCTGAAGTTGTGTCTGGATTGTGTTAGCTTTTTCTCATCTAGACACACAAGTTTAGCGTACCTGAGTGAACTCCTCAGCGAATGTGTCGACGAAATTTGACAGAATCTCGCCGGCGTTGTTAATCTTCTCGGCATACTCTCCTACAATCCAGATGAGCGAAGCCCTGGCATTTGGCTCATCCAGCTCATCTATGCACTGGCATAGCGTCGGTATTATGCCCTCGTATCCAGGGTACTTTCGGAAAATATCTTTAATGACTACGATCGCTTCCTGGACCACGTAGTTGACCTTGGTGTTGATGAGATCCAGCAGTGTGTTGACGCACTTCTCGCTCGCGCTTTCAATCTTGATCGCCACTTGGCCAATGGCCTTGACGGCTCGTCGTACAAAGTCCATGTCCACCTCCATAGCATACTCCTTCAGCTCAGCCAGTAGCTGGTCCACGTTCTTGTCGTTTGCTATCTGCACCATGATTTCAAGCTTTTGCATCTTCAGGTATGGCGGGTCGTTGTATTTGCAGAAGAAGACGCGCATTTCTTTGCTAAGAATATCGGGTTGCTTCTGAAGGAGTAGGTCAATGTTCCGCAGCGCGACGTACTGTACTTCTGGCGCAGACGAGACGAGGGTGACTGGTGTATATTAGTGGTGGTTCCGTGATCTTCCAGCTTCAATACGCACCTAGCGGCGGTGCCATCTTCTTCAAATATGACTTCATCAGGTCGGGGGAAATGTGTCTCATGTGCAAGAAGACGACCTTGACAGCCGCCAACACCACACTGGGATTGACGTGCTGGAACTGCGGGACAACTCGTTCGCAAATATGCTCTGACTCCTTGGTATCTGCTGCCTTGTAGTCTGCCAGCGTGGTGAGCAAAGTCACACGACCCCACTCTGTGCATTCGTTCAGTGCCAAAAGCATCTTTTTGAGTTGCGACGAGGTAATGACAAGGGCCTTGGTTTCTGGCGCGGTTTCCTGGATCTCCACCAAGGCCGTGACTGAGTTTGCGACTACCATAGGGTTGGGGTCTCCAACCAGCTCTTGCAGCTGCTCAATGAAGCCGTTCTCAACGCACATGGCGGGAGCGAGGTCGAACAGCTTGGCCACACACAACGCTGCGGTCTTCCGCACGTACGGCGATTCATCCCTCAATGTTTTCCGCAAAGGCTCCTCCATATAATCCACCATCTTATCAACACGGATGCACCCCATTGTCCGTATCGCTATCGCCCGTATAAGAGGGTTCGGGTCTTCTGAGTCTTGAACAAACGTATTCACGGCGAGAATGCAGAGATCGGGGTGTGACTTGGCATAGTTCCTGAGATATGTCGTCAGTTTCTTGTAGTACCGCAGCGCCGGTGCACACACATGAGGTATAGATATACCAGCTTCTTCTGGTCCAAGTCGGAGGTTGCGATATTCTTCAAGACATCGGGAAACAGCGCAGACACATCCTTGCCCAGGGTCATTGACATGATTGTCTTCTGAATGGCCTCTTTTCTGCGACAGTCTTAGCGTACTGGTCATTGTATTTCTCGTGGGACTAGGCGCTCACCGTTCGTAGGCATATTGGGAACTAGAGGCAATCGTCAGTTGTGAACAGCTGTACTTGTGCCTGGGGTGAAGTCATACACCAGACCGGCCCGCAATTCGAATGTTTCTCCCTTGCGCGGCGGCGCAAATGCGCCCCTTATTCTACTGACAGCCATCTTTATAGAAAGGCACCAGCCGACTGCTCAGCCCAAACCCCTCCGATTGCGGCTTGTGAAGGTGGAATGTTTATATGCGGTCGTTTCGAGGGGGGACAGGGTTTGCCAATTCAGGTGACTGAGTTTCTCGTAGGAGGGTAGTCGAGAAATCACTATCTTGGAAAGTCGAGTGGCGGCGTGGGGAGGGACTCGCGGAAGAGGACAATGTTCGTGGAGCTTCGCGACTGCCACCTTGATGACGAGGTCCGTGCGTTGGAATCGCATCTAGCCCAATGCTTCGACACTTCCGCCTCCGTCACTCCGCTATCACGGGAGCCTCGACATGGTAAGTGGAAGAGTGGCTGGTTGTTTTGGGCAAAGATCCTGATGCAGAGTAACAGCCTTCTAACTTGCCAAACCTACGTCGACTTTTTGTCGAAGCGCGTAGCGAAGCTGAAGAGAGCGCTTACTCGAGGAAGGCTGTATGTTGTTCCATAGTCTTAAGGAACCTTGAGTTGACGTGATTGCAGTTCTACAACCTCGCCATCTTCATATCTTCCGTTGCCGTGTTTAGTCTAGTGGCTCAGCGTATGGCTTCTGCAAAGACTATGGCCTCATAATCTATGTTGTGCTGAGCAGTTCACCAAATGCCAATTACAACTTGTGTAGTGGGAGCTTCCAAACACAAGAGCCTCACTTGGCGCCTAATGCCGGCTTCGCAATTGATGCGTACTTCCAGCTCGACCGTTTTATTGCTGGATATATCGACTACCTATGAAATACACAAGGTCGAAAACATGATCCACGGTTCCGTCTTGTGAACTTCCTTTGACGGTTGGCAATCACCAGGAAGTGTTGTGCCACTGCTCGAGCCTGATGATTCAAATATAAACTAGTATTCTTGTCAATTCCAATCACTTCATCTCAAAATGTTAAAACTACTTAAAAAGAAAAAAAGGGAGGACTGTGCAACTCGATCAGCACGGTTGTAGCACGTTCCTCTTCCGCCGTGATCTGCTAAAGCACAAGTAAAAAGACACTTCTTGTCAATCCCACAGAAGAAGAAATGTTTACAAATTTGAATACGCACTCATGAGTCCCTAGCTGTACAGACTCAGCTAAATAAAAAGTAAATGACGTTGGCCATACCCCGCCACCCAACTACTTAGCCAGTCCAACACGTTGCGCGCAACCAGACTAGATTGCACTCGACACTACTACGCCATGCTCCAGGCAAGGACGTCACTAGTACGCCTCCCCACTAGTGATACACGCGCCCGTACACCAAGACTTTCACTCCGACGCATGAATCATTACCCAAGAAGAAAAATGCTCCACAAACAAGTCTTGGACTGAAACTTGTGTGTGGCGGTGAAGCGGGGTGGGTGGGAAATTGGTCAAGTGCCCGCGCATAACAACCGAACTTGAAAGCGGTACACTCGGAGAAGTTATTCGAGACAAACTCAGGACAATCACTTTCCCTTTCTCGCGACAAAACGGCCAAGAAAGAAAAGAATGGCGGGGTGGGGAGAAAGAGAAGGAGAAGCGAGGAGATGACTAAAGTCAGATGGGCTAGAATTGAACGGAAATGTGGGATTCCGAGTGACACTTGCTGAACAAGGGTGGTGGCGGAGAGAGGCGGCGGCTATGTAAGTAGGGTAATGCAGGACGATACCAGTAATGTCACATGTTTGTGCCTGATCGACCTCAGGGGTCTAACTCTTTTTGCCTTCCCTTGGTTCCTGAGACATCCACGGTTCCGAAGCCCTTCTTTAGGGCATTAATGCATTAAGGTATGCTTCGGTAGAGCCGAGTGAAAAAAAAAGTTCTATTGTCTGTCTTTCCTTTTTTTGTACTTTGTCAAGTCGGCATAATGGCACAAACGTGAGCAAAATACTGAGTAGAAAGGATCCCAAGTCAAAAGACACTAATTTTACATTTGATTTCATGAATTCTGTTAATGTCTTGTGAACTATGCGTGAAAAGAAAAAGAAATACAACAGATGTAAGAAAAAAAATCGCACCGTTAGAGCCAGTCCAATGAAGCGCTTTGCTTCAATCTCCGTAGAGTGTGAGCGACCTTTTCCCATACCCGTCTAGGGACAGAATGCATGTCGTGTGTTTAAACTACTGTGGAAAATTGTCATGAAAGAGGAAAGCACCCCATTACAGCATATACCGCCCTGGAACCACCAAGCCTCCCCATTCATCTCGCCCCCTTGTCCCCTTCTAAACTGTGACTGAGCGTCTAGGCAATGTATGCGCGGCGGGCGAAGCGTCCACGACCTTTGCCTTTGGCACCGCCTTGTCCCTGGCCACCTTGCTGTTTTCCCTGCTGACCGCCCTGCTGTCCACCTTGCTGCTTTCCCTGTTGGCCACCCTGTTGACCACCTTGCTGGCCACCTTGCTGACCACCCTGGTTGTTCTTGTTGGCGTTGTTGTTGGCGCCATTGTTACCACCGTTGTTACCACCGTTGTTGCCGCCACCGTTGCCGCCAACGGTGAACCTGACACAGTCATCCTGAGGACCACGCTGAGCCTGTGGCATGAGGACGGGCTGATGGTTGCTGGCGGAGGTCATGGTACAGGCACGGTAGTTACCAGCAGGGAGACCAGCAGCCAGGTCGGCAGTGAGAAGACCTTGGCCGTTAGCCGCGGTGTTAATACCCTTGAAGAAGGCAAACTTGGTTGGGTCAGGAGGGGTTCCGGTGTTGATGTCATTGCCCATGTTTTGGACAGTGATGTGAGTGTGTCCAACGATCTTTCCGTTCTTGAGGAACTGGGGAGCGACGTAGTAAGTGGTGTCAGGGTTGGTGAACGAGCCAGCTTCCAGGTTGGTGGTCTTGACCGCAAAAGTAATCTTCTGGTTAGGCTGGATGTTGTCTCCGTTCTTGGGGTTGTTGAACACGGTGGAAACCATGTTCTGAGATGAAGGAATATCACCCATAACTGTACCGGAGCAGGAACCTGTTTTGACTTGAAGACCGTTGGTAAGGGTCTTACCGGTACAGAAGTTGATGAAGTTGGCATTGTCGCTTCAAAAGTTAGTACAGTAGCACAGAGTAAACGTGTCTATAAAACTCACGTCTGAGAAGCCGCTTGGCCGGCTTCGGCGTTGCCAGTAAGTCCAGTGGACTTGGAGTTCGACTGGACGTTGGCCGGGTTCAGACAAAGCTGGTTGCCGCCGTTGTTACCACCGTTGTTGCCACCGTTGTTACCGCCGTTGTTACCACCATTGTTGTTGTTGCCGCCATTATTGCCGCCTTTGTTGCCCTGGCCTTGACCCTGGCCTTGACCCTGGCCCTGGCCCTGTCTACCGCCAAACTGGGCGTTGGCGACACCGGCCACGAGGAGCATTGGAACAAGAGTAGAGAACCGCATGTTGAAAGTTGTTGAATAAGATTTGGAAATACAGCAAAAAAGTGTGTAAAGGAGTGGAGTCCGGCTGGCGGAGGATTATAATAGGCAAGTGGAAGAAGAGACAGATACGTTCAACGTAATCTGGGGAGAAGAATTAAGAGGAAGAGAAAGGAATGTAACCCTCAACTGCAGAACCGGATGGTGATAAAACAAGCGACTGATGATGGTGAGAAGGTCAAATAACGACGCGGAAGATGGGTCCTTATGTGCTTGGCGATTTCAGAAGCCCCAGGGCCCCAAAAAACAACCTGGCAAGGCGGCTGGCTGTTCCTTGGGCATGAAACCGGTCATGAAGGCAGACACGTCTCAACCCGCAAACTCCGGCATGCCTGGCATCGTGCACGGGGCGCGGGCATCGAGCTGCAGCAATGCGATTGACTGAGGCCGTCATGGCAGCTACTCCGACCGTGGAAGGCGCCAGGCATTGAGGAGGAGGCTCGAGAAACGGATCGTGTATGAGGTCGGCCATGTAAAGCACGGAGTGCCGCGAGGATCGTTCGCGCTAGCCGCAATCGGCTACGGCACTGCCCCGTTGGGCATAGCACCAGGCATTCTTGCCGATCCTCCTCGTTTTCGAGCATATTGTCCTCAACCCCATCTCATGCCTTACCATGTCACCAACAGCAACCGGATACACGGCAGGCCTTTTGTGAGTAATTCCGGCAGCCGTTCACCTTGCAGTCAACCCTGTGGAAATTGGTTCACGCACCTCTCCGACACGCATTGGTGACCCATGCCGCCTCCTTGAGCCTCACCAAAAAGGCTCAGAAGGCGACTCGACTTGACTCGAGTACTACTGACACAGCTAGTGGATGCTGTCATCATCTGCACCGAACCAGTCGCGACCGGTGACAGCTGTAAGGCTGTAAGGCTACAAGGCCTCAAAACCGGTATTTCTGCAACGCACTGGTGCAGTACCTCAGGTTTTGGCCGGCGTCGCGCTTCACAGACAACGACGGTAGCCCTTCATCCGACCGTATTGACCGGCGTTATCTCAGCCCTGTTATTGGGAGGCGATCCAGGGCGCTAAGCTTTCTGCCCTCGCTCCATAATCATTGGCAAGCTCCACTTGTGGATGCGTATCCGTCGCACAGCGTTGATGCATTCCTTGGACTACATCGTGCTTGCGTATGCTCACATGCTTAATTGCATCTCTCGTCCAGTAGCTTGATTCGTGGCTTTTCCAAGCAAACACAAGCCGTTGTTCCCGCGTGGTCCCCGTATTGGCGCAGCGTGCCTCCCCCGGAAACAAAAAACTGAGACACTTCATATTGATCCTCCATTACACGTTTTGTACCTCTTGTGCCCTGCGGGAGATTACTGAATCAACCTTAATTACCCCATAGGGCTCGGCTGTAGCGCGTGCCCCAGCATGCCTGAGGCAAGGTGGGTTTTCAAGCAAGATAGATCTGCATCTGTAACTGTCGGTCACGAAAAACATCTCAAGCCGAGCTACTCTGACGCAGACTGCTGACATTGGTAGCAAGAAAAGGGTGAAGCGCTGGTAGTCTTTTGCTCAACAGTTCCAAACACACTCACTTGCTTCCATTCCAGCCACGCGTACTCTCTCCCGGAACTATCAACATCCACGCGCCTTCAGCCGGCCACATGCCCTTCTACGACCTAGTAGCTTGCGCCACCTCAACCACTTCAGATAGTCAACTGCCCCTTCATAACTTGGACCACGCCACCTTCGAGATGGATCTCCGAGATTGAGCCGTCGTCACTCATCTCGACCTCGATGAGAATCTCGCTTCGCCTTCCCATTTCCACGCCTTGCACGATCTCGTATTTGAACGACTTGCCAGCTCCTTTGTTCTCCAGTGAGAGATAGGCGGCGAGGTCGCTGGCAGCGCTTCCGGTGGCTGGATCTTCCAATGGACCTTCGATCATACGCGTCCTCAGTGTTGTCACACCGTCATCCTTCTTTCCTGTCCTTGCAAAAAAGTACGTGCCAACGAACGTCGAACCCCATCCATCATCCAGGCCGTCGATGGCGAGAGTTTGACCAGCCAAGGACACCATGGCCAATGCTTCAAGGCTTTCCAACTCGACCAAGACAAACGTCATACCTTTGACAATAGACACGATGGGGAAGCCATCGTTTATTTTGACCTTTCCTTGTTGGTGAGCTTCTGCCAGTCGAGGCTGTACTCTGAAGAGCGATTCGCTGCTGAATCTCTTTTGATGGATGTGACTAAACTAGTCAGCTTTCATGGACGGGTGTACCAAAGTTTACATTGCCAGATACAACCAAGACAGGAGAAGCACGTTGTTAGACGAAAAGACCGAGAAGAGCAGCAATGGCACGGGGCTCGTACAAAGGAGTAGGTCGAACCTTCAACATAAACCAGGAAAGAAACCAACGTACACATCGTGAGGTATCGAGGCCTTTGCTGTCCCCTTGGCCACATCATATTGCAGTCGCACGGGCCCAGCTTTCAAGTTCAAGCCTGCTTGGATGACGCCATGCTCAAGACCACGAGCGCGGGCAGCTCTCCCTAGGGCGTAACAGGCCGTGCCCACAGTGGGATGCCCAGCGAAAGGCAGCTCCCGCGAAGTCATGAAGATGTCCACATCCCAGACCAGACTGTCCGCGCCCTCGGCATGCTCATGCAAAAAGGTTGTCTCGGAAAGGTTAAACTCGCGAGCAATAGTTTGCTTTTGTTCCTGGGTTAGCGTACCGCCGTCAGGGATGCATACAATGGCTAGCGGATTGCCTTGGTAAGGCCTGGACGTAAAGACGTCGACGGTGACGAAGTCGAGCTGAGTGCTTGCTGCCATTGTGCAAGGTTGTGGCGATACAGTTACTCTGTGGTAGACGTGACGGGTGGTGTTCTGTCACACATTTGTAATATGCGATTGCTCGGTTGACATGACTCATTAGGTATACATGTAGGGCGTGCGATGACTCTTCGTCAGTACCCCATCCTCCCCTTACGCTACCAAACCACAGAATGCAGTTGCTTGGCACCTGGTGCAATTGAGCTTTTCCGGGATCTCCAGCATATTTGTTGCAGCTCACGTTCTTCATGACGTACAGTTGCCGTCGCCGACCGACCAGAGACCGTGGCTGGCCGGATTAGTGATGATGCGGGGGTCCAGAAGGCACGATGAAGACCTGACGGACGCGGTCCCATCCATGTTATTCGGCATACGATGTATCTGGCTCCGTGGCCCATATCCGTATTTTTTTGCTTTTTCCTTCTTTCTGTATTTAGAGGGTATGCTCAGCTGGACTTGCCTTCCAGTGTACGCACTAGCCCACGCTAGAAGCTGTTAGCTCAACTGAGCATGCATTGCGGGTGCTGTCGGGAAGTCGGCCGAAGGACAGATTTGCCCTGTTGGTAACAAGACTAGGAGAGCTAAGCCACGCTGTCTGCACGTGTAGCGTTTAGAGGCGAGAGCATATCAATGGCTTCGCCCCCTGAATTTGGGTGCTACAGATCAACCATGTGTGACGACAAGAGGGCTAGTTTCTGGTACCTTTTTTCGCCGGACGCAATTCCGCCACTACATGGCAGACGGCGGTGCCCCTCCTACCCTTCATATTTGTGGAGAAGGCCGGCAATCAGAGTATGGTGGTGGCTAAGGGCGATTCCGTGGCGACGGTAACGTGGTGTTTACAGGAAAGGGACCTAAGAATTAGCGTTTTCCTGGAATGCGCATCAACTTGGAGTATTGCGAATCCGAGTGCAGTGCCGATTGCATGACGATGCAATCGGTATTTGGCGTATGGCTGGCTTGACGACGTGCACCTGGCTCAGCTCGCAGCTAGCAGATGGTGCTGTCAACGGGTGCACGATGAGACAATCGTGTTCATGTCCAAGGGAGGGGATGCTGGAAGCTTTGGCCAATCAGAGGCGGGACGTTTGGTGTGGAGACACAGCGAATGTTGAGGGTAGGCGTTCCTCGCACATGGACGGATCGCCACGGAGATTTACAACGGGCCACATGGTGCTTCAAGCATGCGACTTTGGCCGCATGCGTCGTTCTGCGCCGGCTTGTGCTGTTAAGCAAGGCCGATGGCCGTATCATGAAACTAACGTCTATGGCTTACCTCATCCACAAACGGATGTGCACAGCCAGCACAAGGTCAGTACAAGCAGACTTGGCATATGTGCGAGCCATGTGATTCGCGTAGGGATTGGAAGGCTCTCCCCTCGATAAGTAAGCAGAGGTGAGGTGGTCTTGGCTGGCGCAACCACGGGGCTGCGCTCAGGCTGTATTGGGTTCCAGGATGGAGGAAGGCTGCGAATAGGACGGTAAGGACCACCCTTTGCATTGTGTTGCGACTGGGAGGGCCGAAACGCTTCTGCAATGCGCTGTATGTGGCATTAGTAGATGTATTGTTGCTGCCCGGCGAATTTCCATACAAGGCCGTCGGACTCGGTCCGAAGGGGCAGCCCAAAAACGCATCGTATTAACGCGCAACGAAATTACACCCAAGACGCGTCATGTTGGTTATGAAGGCAAGCGGCTGTTGCTGTGCTTTTTTGTAAGAGAAGCCGTGTCGTGTGCATGCTACAATACTGTGTACGTACGTAAGTCGTACGTACGAACACATACAAAAAAAAACACCCCCACTCATGGCCATGACAAGTTGCTTCATTCTCAGACAGGGGCAGCACGGGACGGTTTGGTGACGAGTTCGCATGGTTGCAGGTCCACGTCTGCAAGGTACAGTCGTTTGCGGGTATGGTGGATGTGGAGGATACTATTGGCGAGGACAAGGAGCGAGGGTCGAGTCGAGGGTCCACGGTCAACGACAGACGGCCTAGGCCCGGCCGTTTAGCGTTGACAAGTGGAGGTAATAGTCGCGAGTGCCCAAGGGATCATCGCGAGCATGTGTAGCATGAGCATCAGCATCATGCACGTCGTCTGAGGCAGCGTGTTTCCATGCCTGCTAGTGGTGTGTGGTAAAAGGCCGAAAGGATTTTGGATTTTGTGATTGGCAGGGTGGGGGAAATGGGCGGGCGCTGAGTGGTGCGCAGAGACATGGACCTAGGTGTATGTAGAGTAGCATGGGGCTGCAGGTGCAGGCGTACTGTACTCTAGTCTGCAAGGAGCAGGATTGACACGGCCGGGCTGGGTGGGGGAAGCTGGCCCGACAGAGAGAGAGGAACAGGCAAAACCGTAGCTTGAGCCTGCGTCGACTCGGAGCAGTTGGGCAGACATTGGCATGACTCGGCGAGGGAGGCTCTATACAGCCGGAACGGCGGACCCTGTGGTGGCCACTTGGCGTCGAACCGGCCAGTCAGCCAGCCTGCCAGCCAACGCCAACGCCACGGACGCTGGCGACGCCCTCTGGCCTCGGGCGTGCATGGCGGTGGTGAGAGGGAACGCGTGGGCGAGGGCAGCGGCGAGGATCCAGATGCAGATGCAGATGCAGATGGCGGTGCAGGAGGATGCTCCCAATGTTCCTAATCGGTGGTGTGGTGCGCCGGGGCCGGTCGGCATGCAGCTGGGCACCCTGGGAGCGATGCATTGCTTCCGGCCTAGCGTTCGGGGAAGCTGGGACTCTTGTCACTGACGCCACTTATGCAAGTGCGAACGCGACCATCACGGGCCCCCGCGCAGGGATGCGCCCTCCACAAGGCCTCGACTAGAGCAAACGCAAAAACCCTTTCTGTATACCTATCCGTCGCCTGCCCGTGCTGCCCGCTGCCTTCTCCGTCTTCATCTGCGCCGTCCCCCATTTCCTCTCTCCTCCAACCCGCCCGGCTCAACCACCGCTGCGTTTGCCCTTCCTTTGTTGTTACCTTCGCGCCCACGCTGTGCCTGGTAACACGCCTAAACGCCCACTACTCACGGTACTGGATCATTGGCGCGTGCATCCCCATCCACTCCCACTCCGGCGGCAATAACAGCAACCACAACAACCACAACAACACCAACCACAACCACCACCACCTACCATAACAACAACACCCGTAGCACCGACAACCACCCGCCCACATACACTCGTCACGCCAGCCCCCGGTTTGCTTCTTCTTCGCCTCCTCCGCCTGTCGTCTTTCCTTTTATCTGGCTCCGCTCCCGTCGCCGCGGTCTTTGCTTCTCACTACTACCATTTGGCCACCCCACCAAAACCCCACGCCCACTCAGCTGCCCTTCGCTCCACCCACCACCATCCAGCCACCGTAACTACTGCGGACCCGACTGTGCTGAGACACGCACTCTAGTGTTGCGGCGTCGCCCTCTGCCAAAAAAACAAAAGGGTCCCCCGATCGCCACGCCACTACTAGATACAAAGCCCCCGTCATGGCACCAAGTCATTCCCGCAACGGCTCCGACGAGTCCAACCACTCCTCCTCCATGGCCTACATTCTCGAGCACGTATTGCAGTACCCTGGCAGCTATGACATCCCGCTCAAGACAATGTACGAACTGAACCGCGTGGACCGAGCTCACCCCATGCCCAAAGCCGTTTCCAGGTCCGGAAGCACTTCCCCTGTCAATGGCCAGTTTGCCTGGAGTAGCACCGAAGCCGCTTCCATGAGCTTCACCTCGTCTCTGATGAACCAGCTCAAGGCCCTGCCTACACGAACAAGCGCCCTGCCCCCCGCATTCATTGTCAACTTTGTCAGCAGGACCTTCATGCCCGACCCGGCCGACGTCGACTGGAACCAGGCTTTGACAGCGCTCGACTACCTCAAGGACCTTGAGACCAGGCGGCGACGCGAAATGGCCACTACCTTTGAAGCTCTCGATGTCCACCGGGACACGTGGGAAGCCGACATGGCCCGTGTCGCGGAGACGGCACCGGGTATTGCTCTGTGGATCAACAACCTCGAGGGCAAGAACAGGAAAGCCGAGTCCTACTACGCCCAAATCTGGTTAGGTCTCCGTCGATGGGTAAGCATTTGCCTATGCACTCCCGGCCTTGTTTGTTTACCATACTGACACAAATCGGCAGATCATGATCAACCATCTCTCAGACGACGAGTTTAACAAGCTCAACTGCATCAGCTATCTCAACACCCTCTTCCCCCCTGTCCACAGCCAGATGAAGCTCCCCTCGCAGTTTCTGGATCATGAGGCTCTCAAAGAAGAGCGCCGCGTCTTCTTCGACATGATCAGCCAGGTACAGCGCAGGGGTCCCGACGTGCTGCTGCCCTTGATCAACCGTGACAAGCGCCCAGAAGATGCCACTGGCTGGCCCTCTGTTCAGAGGGTTGTTGACAAGTACCTGCGACTGGCTCAGAACATGATCCAAGACTGCATATCAACACATGGCCCAGAGTCATTTGATCGTTACATGAACGGCTCCGCAAAAGACAAGAAGCATGACTCTGGTGTCAGCTTCGGTTCGGAGCGCAGGCCGAGTATCGGTTCGAGTTTGCACGAGAATCCTGCGCTCGAGCCCACTGCAAGCTATGCCCCATCCGTCAAAGGCCCGAGCAAGTTGGAGAGAATCACCCGCGAATTTCGACGCATGCGCGTAAAGCCTCGACCCGAGGTCGAGGAGATTACCCGCATCAAGGAGCGAAACGCTGCCGACTTTGTTCCTCAAACGGGCGATAATGTCGGTAAAAAGTCGCTCAAAAAGGCTCGGTCTTTGGCAAGCCTCAGGTTTGGCAACGGCAGCACGGCTTCTCTGGCCAGCAGGAAAGGTAGCGATACCGTGCCCTTTGACGCAGACGAGATGAAGAAGCACCGTCTGATGTACGAGGCTTCCGTTGGCAAGAAGACCCATGGCCAAAACTAGGCGGTCCACAGGCTGCTTGCCATTTTATTACGAATTCACGACGAAAATCGTCCGGTCACGAGTCCACGTGTGTTCTATCGGGGCTGTCGGAAGACTGCCAGGACTTTGTCTGGACCGAACCCGTACCATCCATACCACCCAAGGAGGACCTACATAGCCTCCATGGGACAGCATACATACAGGTTGCGTGTCGTTTGTTTTTATTGACTCATATGTTATTTAGTCGGTTCTCTTATTTTCTTTTTTCCCGGGCACTGAAATTTGGCCGAGGTGCTGGCTGTGGTCATGTTTCCACTGCCTCTCGGTCTAGCGGGCGTTATCAGAAGCATCATCCTTTGCGGGTCAAAATTTTTTTCTCTTCCTCCTTTCGTGTTAGTACGCTAGGGCTTATGTGGTCTACGATGGATAAAGCATGGTGTTCAGGGACAGGGTGCATCGTAATGGCGCAGCGACATATATTTGTTTTGGGGGAGGCTATATTGCTTTTTTGCAGGCTGTACATTTACAAGGGAGGCGTAAACCTGATTCAATGCTGAGCACGCTTCAAACATGGGAAAGGCTTAGTGTAACACTGCAGACGACTCGAGCACGTCTCGAGTAATGAAAAGATATCTATCACTATCATACCAGACCATTAATATGCCGCTTTGCGCCTAGTGTCGACGGCGATCCGACGGTTGGCCTTCCTAAAACTACGTGCAGCCTCGCAATTCTACGCCAAGGATGAGTGGGTGGACGTCACGATGGCATAGCCGTTTGCAGCACAAAGTTTGTTGTGCATCAATCGGACGACACAGCGACTCAAGACCCTGGCAGCAGCAAAGTTTGTTTTGTCGTCACGCAGGCGATGAAGCGTATTGTTCCCATATGCATGTGCAGCCCCAGACCAGCCCGGCAAGGGAAAGTCGACCCGCCACGTCTGCAGCCCCGTCTCAAAAGGGATGGCCGTTGCAGCATCACCGACTACGGCCTTTCTCCACAGGCATTTTGTACGCGAGGCGCCACGGCAAACCCCCCCGTCCAGTATGAAGGTCGACGACCCGAGTCCCCCGGCACCCTCGTCGAATGATGCCGGTAATCATGCTGGCAGCCGATCGCGCGTAACTGTCCCGCCCGGAGCATCTGCGCCCGCATCACGACTGCCGGCGCCTGCCAGGCGCACCTTTTTCGACCCCTGGAACAGCTCCAGTACAGGTCACCAGCGCGCTGAGAACCGTCTGTTGGGCTCGACGTCGTGGCGCTCCTCACGCAATCTGAAGCTGAGCGAGCAGTTCAAAGGCGGCCTGCATGGCGGCAAGCGGATCGCAGACACTGTGGGCGCGGGCAGCGACGACTCCACCCATGGCCTTAGGCCCGGTGGACAAAGGAGTCTGGCCGAAGTCTGGGATGCGAACAGGCTGCACGGGGACGGGGGCAAGAAACTATTGAAAGGTAGCAAAGACGACGATGACGAGCAGATACGCGCGCAAGGTACGCCTGTCACCCCTGTCATTAATATGTAGATATAACCCCAAATCTGACTTGCACTCAGAGTCAGAGTCAGACGCAAGCTCCAACGGCAAAGCACGTGAAAATGTGCCGGTAGCTCTGGACAAACAGCTGTTTGCAGGCCTCTGCTTCTATCCCAACGGCTCGACTGCTCCTCTCGTCTCGGATCACAAATTGAAGCAGATTCTAGCCACCCACGGAGCCACACACTCTATCGCCTTGGGTCGGCGGACCGTCACTCACGTCATTCTCGGTACAGTAAATGCGAAAGGCGGCGCAGGCGGTGGTCTTGCGGCTACCAAGATCCAAAAGGAGATTGCCAAGACTGGAGGCAAGTCTGTCAAGTTTGTCAGCGCCGACTGGTAAGATAATTTCCTATTGCACCCTGTAGTCTTTTTTTTTCTTTTGCGTGCTTACCATGTTACTAGGGTTCTGGACAGTATCAAGGCCAACCGCCGTCTCCCAGAGTCACGGTACTCTCCACTGAAACTAACACAACAATCTCAGAGCAGTATATTGAGCTCAATGCGCGCTGCTACTACTACGATGCCTAAACAAGAATAAAGATCACAAGACACTAGAAAACTAGCGCGCAATGGCACTAAGCCTTACCACTTGATCTGTATCTTGGCTCACGAAATCACATGAGCATTTTCAAGTTACAACAGAAAATATACATCGAGGATCCGTCCTAGAATCGCTATACCAACCGTTGGGTTCCTTCAACTACAATCCTTGCATGGCGGCACGACGTTGTAATGGTTCCTGGCTGGGCTGCGCCATTCCTGACGCGTCTCTTTTTGCGAACATCGCTGGTGTTTACTTCGCAGCGGTCATCCCAGCTCTGTTTCTTGGAACCTCAGCCTGAAACGGCCTGACATGTGCCCGCTCACCAGGTCGACTTGATGCTCCAGCCCAATGCGGAGTACGCCGCAGCTGGGGTTCTAGACGCATTACCTACGCCCGAGTCTTTTCGGTAATTTCCTGTCTAGACTCTGATGGTTTGCTTTTTTTGACATTTCGCGTTTCCGAAAGGGGGGTCTTTATGGCTGTGTGCTAGCCGGACACATCCGCCGCACTGTGCTGCGCCATGACCTGCCATAGGTCAGGCGGGTTGTCGTGATCTGAGTTTTGACAGCTGGCGTGCCAAACTCTATCTGAGCAAAGACTTGACCGGGTTACTGGATCTCTCGATTCCCTAGTACGTACCACGGTTTAAGTTGTTCGCCCAGCCCGTCAGCCCGCCCACCCGATCGGAGTTGCTCCCGCAACAGTCTGCCTTGTCAGCAAGGGAAACACCGACCTTTTCACTGCCGCCCGTTCTGCTTATTGCCCGCGGAGGACGCAACTACGGGTAGGTATTTATGATGACGAGCCTCGGTGTTTCCTCCGCAACGGCACCACTGGAGCCGATCCCCTTGGCATCTAGATTCCTCAAACTTCCTCCATTTTCCCCATATTCACGGTCAGCCAATAGTCATGCTTGGGGCCCCAGGCACATAACTCCCTCCCGTTCACCCGAGCACGTTCCCATGCTTACTTCCACCGGAAAGTGGAGGAGGGCCATTCCCGTCAGATTGTAGTATGAGCCACTGCCTACGACGTCGCCGCTTACTGTCCGACAGCTATATTACCATCTAATAAGAGCAAAACAAAAACCAATGAACACCAATTCTTCCTGTCTTGTTTTTTCTTTTCAATCCTTGAACCCATCCTGTCAAGACTTGGCTGAAACAAACAATGACGATACCTTTTTTCTTTTTCCTTCCCTCTCCACATCTCACCATCACCCCTCCCCGCTTTCCCCCGTCTCCTCCCCCCAACAGTCTGGGCCCTTACATACTCATCTCCACATGCCAAGGCTGGAGATGGTGGGGGAGAGACTGGGCAGGAAGGAGGGGAAGAGATGACAAAGAGAAGTACTGCCCGAGCAAAGAAGAAAAAAGAAGAGGGAATATCCTTGCTTTGTTTCTTTCTCTCTCCTCTCTTACACGTATATCCGCGTTGCCCTTGTGTCTATATAGGATGATCTTATCATGTTAAACTTTCTGTCTTATTCACGTTTTTTTTTTGCCTCCCAGTCCGGCGGATTTGGCTTGGCGAGAAAATGGGGAAGAAGAGAAAGACAGAGGGGTTTCGTATTGTATACGGGAGAGTCTGAGAGTTAATTGTATTTTTACTTCTTCGTTTTCTTTTGAGTGATGAGATGTCTCCTTTTTTTTCTCTCTTCCTCTACTGAGAGATAGATGAGTGAATAGAAATAAGTAATATATATTTGATGTAACGACATATAGGGTATTTTCATGTCTTTCTCGGATCATCAAGGTTGTATATTTGTGCGTTTTCAGTATTATAGGCTATGATTGGTCTTCACATACTTTATCGTGGTGAAAGCGAGGAGATGACAGAGTATGCATTTACATATGGGCTGGTCCGATAACATTAAAAAGAACACTGTGGTAAATGCAAGCTCGCGGGTACGAAGTATATCGTTCTTTTTTCTTCCCTTTTGTTTGCTCATCTAGTACATACACGTATGTAGTACAGGAGTTGGTAGGGTAGGGAAGTATGAGTGCAGCCATGGAAGAAAAGGATGAGAGACGATTTTATCAGTGAAATGCATGTGCAGAGAGAAGGAAATAAACAAAAATCAAAGCTCCTATTTATACATTTTATTCCACAATATATTTCATCTAGATGATATATCAAGCAAAACCATATAACTCCCTACATATTCTAACTCTAGATTGATCATACACAAGGACTCTTGGGATTATCACCTAGATCGTAGACATTATGAAGAGAAACATGGCTGCATTAGAACTCAGTTTAGACTCTTTGAGAAGATTTTCTTACTTCCTACATACTACTTCTTATCCGCACTAAAACATAATTTAATAGCATGGGATGTGACTGCGATCAAGACGAAAAATGGTATGTTGGCATGCACAGATGGGAAGTCCAGTTACAATTCCTCGCATCGAACAAAATCAAGATTTGCAGGTTGATGTAAACGATGAAAACACCTCTTTGTATGAACAGAGAGTTCTGGCCATCTTTCTTCTTTGCAAATATTAGTCATAGAATACTTTTCATTCGGCGAAGAAAAGCTACATGTGAGGATGAACCTATTACATCGTATAGTCCATAAACCCTAGCCCAGAGCACTTCGCGTGCAATACATACAGCTGTTGAAAACGCCATTTGTCCGTTCGGTATCACAGTCCCATAAACGCCCTTCTCTTTCTCCGAGTTATATTTTCTTAAACACGCTCGCAAACCCCGTTCAAAAACTGATCAACCAGCAGTCCTAGGCTTGGCCTTAGCCTCCTTCTTAGCCTTTGCATTTTCCTTTTGCTTCTTCTTCTTCAACTCTAGTTTCTCGTCGGCCTTGCGCTTCAGAGTCGCCTTTTCCTCAGCTGTCTTTTCAATGGGCTTGAAGAAACCCTCCAGCCTGCTCTGTTGGGCTGTCTTCATATTCTTTTGCAGCTTGGCCGCTCCGTTGCGCACTCTGTCCTCGTTGAAATGCTTCTCCTCCACTAAGAACTTGACGAGACCCTCGACATCTGGCGCCTCCCACTTAAAGTCACATTCCGGGGCGTCGGCAGGGTGCACATCGGGCTCGAGGAAGAGGAGTCGCGCATCGGCGAATGGCCAGTCGTCGGGGATGGTAAGTTTCTTAGAAGACTGTGATTTGATGTGCTCAACTACACCTTCGAGGTCCTTGTGCTCGCGGATGAGCTTGAGAGCGGTGCTGGGACCGATACCTTTGATGGGGTCGAGGTAGTCGCAGCCGAGGAGAATGCAGAGGTCAATGAACTAGACAGTCATTAGTATGAAAATAACTTGGTGACATGCGGCACGTCATACCTGTTTCTGATCCATTTCCAAGCCCTCAAGCACCTTGTCGAGATGAATCTCTAGAATGGGCTCCTTGCGCTGCTCGCTAAAGGTCAAATGTCGAAGCAGAATCGGCGAAGCAAACGTCAGGGTATCCATATCCTCTGATGCAGCTGCGTACACCTTGCCTCCTCTCGCCAGCACAGCACACTGAGCCTCAGCCTCGGTCGGCGCGACAATGTACGGGATGCCCATGAGTTTGAGCAACCGCTGGCACTCCTCGTTGTGCTCTCTTGTCACCCTGACTGTCCGTCGCGAGAATTTCTCGACATCCTCCGCTGTACCAGTCTCCTTTGCCTCCTCGGCGGCAGCTTGCGCTTCTGTCTTGCGCTGGAACCGCTTTGCGAGCTCGCCCGATTTGAGCTTGGGTGGGGCACCGTCGAATACGTAGAGTGGTTTGATGCCGTTATCGACCATGCGCATTGTGCGGTAGAATAGACCCATGAGATGGGATGTAGTTTCGCCCGTTTCGTTCATTAGTTGCTGGCCATCGGAGCGGACTGCGATCAGGAAGCTGTAGATGCTCATAGATCTACACAATGTCAGGCTCGGTCAGTCATGGGATGTTGGTGTATGCGTACGCATCCTGACGAGGTTAGTGGTTGACGTGATACTATGCAGTTGTTTGGACGTACTATGGCGACCTTGCGACCAAATTGGTTCTTGATCTCGCCTTTCTTAATTGCATCCGGTGTATGCTCATCGATGAGCTGGTAGAGGTGCTTAATACCCATTGCGGCCGAGTGTGGTGTACAGTGTGTTGGGTCGTATGGTTTTGCGTGTCTCAGTCAGCGGTGTTGGGAATGGAAGCATAGGCAACTGCGTGGAGGCTGGAAAACGTGACGCCAACGATCGTCACGTCGCGTCCGCGTCGTCTGGCGCGCAATCACGGTAAGCATTGCTTGGCATCATTACCCCACATATTGCCCGTAATGGCATAATGAGGCTCTGCAGAGTGCATAGGGCACATGGGCACCCTGCACGATCTCAGAAACCCGTAGCAGACACGTGCATGTGTATGCAGAGTAGCCGCCGCATGCTTGACGAGGTGATGCGTGCTCTCTTGCCACCGCGGAGTGTCTCCGAACAACCGCGGTTCTTTCGACTGTGGGGTTTCCGAGGCCAAACTGACCCAATGGCGGATAACTTCTCCTCGCCGGATATTACAATTGCTACTTCTCTCTGAATTTCTGTTCAGCTGCCATACATCACTTCACAATGCTTCGCCCAGTATACAGACATGCTTCCCGACAACTGCGCGCCCCACTGCGGGCCACAGCCATCGGAAAGCGGCACCTACATGCTCCTGTGCCCTTTGACTGGCAAGATCCGCTCAAAGCAAATGACCTGTTGACTGAGGAAGAGCAAGCCATTTCAGAGACAGCAGAGTCATATTGCCAAGAGCGTATGCTTCCAAGAGTGCTAGGTACCACAAAACGGTCAATTCACCTCTGTACCCAGCTGACATAATTTCCAGAGGCATACCGCAATGAGGATTTTGACAGAAAGATCATTCAAGAGATGGGCGAGCTCGGCCTGCTGGGTGCAACCATAAAGGGCTATGACTGTGCCGGCGTCAGCAGTGTCGCTGGGGGACTGATCACGAGGGCAGTCGAGAGGGTTGACTCAGGGTACCGCTCGGGCTATTCTGTCCAGAGCTCGCTCGCCATGGGGGGTATTGAAGAATTTGGGTCTGAAGAACTCAAGGAACGCCTTCTGCCAAAGATGGCAAAGGGTCAGTTGCTGGGTTGCTTTGGTCTTACTGAGCCCAATCATGGATCCGACCCTGGGTCTATGGAGACGGTTGCAAAGGAACATCCGTCAAAGAAGGGCTACTACTCGCTTTCTGGATCAAAAACGTGGATCACAAACTCGCCTATTGCTGATGTCTTGCTCGTATGGGCCAAGCTAGAAAGCACAGGCAAGATTCGCGGCTTTGTGATTGAGCGCGACCAGTGTCCACCAGGTACTCTTGAAACCCCGCCAATCAAGAACAAGAATGGCCTGCGAGCTTCCATCACTGGCATGATTCAGCTTGATGAGTGCCCCGTGCCAGAAGCAAACATGTTCCCAGACGTGGAAGGGCTGAAAGGGCCCTTCAGCTGCCTCAACTCTGCCCGATATGGCATTGCGTGGGGTACTATGGGTGCCTTGGAAGACTGCATTGCTAGAACACGGGCGTATGCACTAGAGCGAAGGCAGTTCAAGAACAACCCCATTGCCAAATACCAGCTGGTGCAGAAGAAGCTGGCTGATGCGACAACCGATGCTGCGTACGGCATTCTCGCAGCTCACCAGGTTGGACGGCTCAAGGACGAGGGCAAGGCTGCACCCGAGATGATCTCCATGATCAAGAGACAGAACTGTGATCGTGCCTTGGTCAACGCTCGGACGTAAGTGATTCCAAACATGTATGCACGGCACAAATTGACGATGGCTAGGCTCCAAGAAGTATTTGGTGGGAACGCAGTCTCTGATGAATACGGCATCGGACGACACGTTGCCAACCTGTTCGTGACGCAGACATACGAGGGACAGAGCGATATCCACTGTGAGTTTACATGGCAGACGTACTCGAACACACTAGCTGACTTTGCATAGCGTTGATTCTCGGTCGGGCAATCACAGGCCTGCAGGCATTCTGTTGATGGGTATCTGGAGGCGTGAGGATGCATTCCAGGTGTTGCTTCTGCGGGACGTGAATCCATCCTTTTACTTGCTTTGCAGTTGTTGCATTTTACCAAAAATAAATACACGAATAGACGACCCAATAGCATGTAGCCAGGTCAGCTGTAGGCGCCCGGTAGAGAAATACTGTGTATGCAGACGCTTCTTCGTGTCGAGGCCGATGCAGGTTGAACCTTGTCAAAGTCGATGCACGCTCGCCCCGAACGCGGTGAGTATCACAATGCTGATGCTCGTGTCCACGGTGCCAGTTGCCACCAGAGCAGGTGTTTGAAGAGCGAGCAAAGACGGCTGAGTCATAGGGGCGAGTGAAGGGGAGGCCGTGAATGTCAGCCGTGCGGCATGCGTTCTGTAGGCTTCGATAGGTTGCCACCCAAAAGTGGCTTCTGCGCAGCCATGGGCCGGTGAATTTTGTGGGCATGGGCAGTGACAGTTGGGCGGCCGGGCTTGTCTCGCCTCTTGCGGTTGGTTCCGACACATGATAAATGCATGCAACCGCCCCTGCTCGGGCCCGATTCGTTTTCTTTACACTCACCTTCACCGTTTGCCTTTTTGCTTGTACAAAGTCGCAAGTACTGTATTGTATGTCTAGCCGTGGCGTGGGAGGCGCACTGTCGCCGCTGAGACGCCGCACTTGCTTTCCTTGGACAACCCCCCGCTAACTAACCGCCTTGCCTGCGCAGACATCCCACTTCAACTCTTCAACACCACCGACTCTCTCTACCACAACGCCCGCCGCACCACACGACCCACCACCTACCACCCACATCATCCATACACATACACCATGGCTCTCAAGCGCATCAACAAGGAGCTCACAGATCTCGGTCGGTGCGTGCCACACCCGCCCTTTGCCCTTCTCCCTCAAGCAAGGCTCGCACTCGAGCTCGCATGACGGCGGCCAGCCCTGCGGAGCGCTGCAGCAAACAAGATGCAGCGGCTGAGCCTTGCCGCCTATACCGACTGCGGTTGACACATTTGGCTAACATGGCACTTGCAGTGACCCTCCCTCTTCCTGTTCAGCTGGCCCCATCGGAGATGATTTGGTACGTCATGCTTTTGCAGACAGCGCCTGCGCCTGACACTGGTGTACTGACAATACTGCAGTTCCATTGGCAAGCAACCATCATGGGTCCTGTACGTCCATCCTCGGAGGCTGACCCTCGCAAAGACCCCTTGAGCCGGTAACCGACTAACAAACGCAGGGCGACTCACCATATTCCGGCGGCGTCTTTTTCCTAGCGATCCATTTCCCCACCGACTACCCCTTCAAGCCCCCAAAGGTCAACTTCACCACCCGCATCTACCACCCCAACATCAACTCCAACGGCAGCATCTGTTTGGACATTCTGCGAGACCAGTGGAGCCCGGCTCTGACCATCTCAAAGGGTATGTTTCTCGTGCATCATCACGACTAGACCAAAGGACACTACTGACACGTCTTTGATAGTGCTGCTGAGTATCTGCTCGATGTTGACAGACCCGAACCCTGACGACCCGCTTGTTCCCGAGATTGCACATGTCTACAAGACGGACCGGTCTCGCTACGAATCAACGGCACGTGAGTGGACCCGGAAGTATGCCATCTAAAGCCCGGTGTATAGTTTGGAAAGAGGGAAAGGAGGGAAGTGGAAGCATCTTTTTGCGCAGGATCTTGCTATGGGATACAACGAGTTGCGAGGGGGAGCGATGGTCATTACAATAACACATTACCTTTCGTGGCATGGAGGTTGACGGGAGTTTTCTGTTCTACGACATGCATGCTGGATGGGTTTCATACTAGTACTTGCTATCAAGACGCTTAGCAGAACAGGCCCATTTCTCTTTATGCGATATACGTTTGTCTTTTTTTCTTCCTGACGTGAGGTGACTGCATGAAATAACTGTCTCAAACAAGAAAAGAGCTAACTGAGACGAGTGAGAGGGAGGTGGGCTGAGCCGTGATTAACTTGGTCGTATTATCATCTCCACGGGTCTTCGCTCATGGAAGACAGGCCGCGGTATTGTTACAAATCGCAAAACCTTTCTTTCTCCCCTCTCTTTCAGAGGCAAGTTAGGCTAGGCTAAGCTAGATTATGTTCGAGCCTGGGGACGGGCTGACATCATCTGTGCCTATCTGTGAATTCACCGTGTCGTTCTGACCCTCTCTGTCTGCATCTCTCACTAACTTCGCTTTTGCAGCAAGCGCCTGTTGCGTCTGCCTCTGCAGACGCTCCCCATATTGCTGCAGCTTCTTGCGGCGCGCAAGGTTGAGCATGTATGAAGGGCCGACGGCCGGGTCGAGCAGAGACGGGCGTGTATTCGCTTTGATGTCGTGGAGGAGCTGGTTGTACAGGTGGCTGAAGGTGGCCTGGACGTGCTTGATGGCTATGCCTTTGCGGCCAAGGTCGTTTGTTTCGTCGGCAGGGTCGCGGAGGCAGAGCATGTACTCGGGGAGGGGTTTTGCCGTTCCGTTCTATTTGAGACCCTGTTAGCAAGCAAGCAAGCAAGCGAGAAAGGGACAACAGTGTTACAGCGAAGCCCGTCCTTACCTTGAGCTTAGCGGCGATTGTCTTGCTGACAACCGGGTGCTCTGCTTTGTCGAACAGAGCAACGGGCTCGATGGAGATGCCGAGTTTCCTTGTGTCGAAGTCGCTATAGAACTTGAGGAAATTGAGGAGCGCCCCAGCAGCGTCCTGCCGTTCGTGCGGCATGTGCTTGATGCTGGCAACTAGCATCATAAAGATGGAGTATGAGCCGAATCCACCCCGGTAGACATCTGACAAGCCGCGGACGTCGAGAATGTTCTTGACTACGTAGTACAGTTGGCGCAGATATGGAATATCATCCATGTACTTTTGCATTGCGGCATTGGACAGTGACGTGTCATTCGACAGGACAATCTGGATGTCCAGGCCCGAGTTCCGGTCTTGGGCAGAGATGAGGGGGTATCGTGCGTAGCGGATGGCAGGCAGAAAGTATGCAGAGTTCTGTCTAATGGTCCGGTTGAACAGCAGCTGGAGTTGGCGGAGCCGTTGTTCTCGCTCCTGCTTCGTCGGTGGTAGTCTGGCTACTGCAGGGTCGGGCGTCTGCGATGCCTGCATGAGACGAAAGTCAATGTCCGATGTAGCAAAGGCTACGCGGTTCCGTTCTGAGCCAAAGACGTCGACCTGGTACCCTTTGAGGGAGCTCTGCACATGAGATCGCACCTGATCGATGACGTGCTGTCTGGCTACTTGCTCTGTTCTTGTGGGCTTGGAGTACTGATAGAATTTCGCGATTTCTCTATCGAGTCTGGCAAGATATGGTCAGCACGCCAATCTAGTAGTATTTCAGAGTTTGAGGTTGCACAAACACATCCATAGCCGGCCTCTCCCTCTCGGACTTGCTCAGACACCACGGCAACGAAGCCCCCTTGGTAGGCGCTGTGTTGACCATGGGGCTTACAGCGACGCCCTTGTATTCTTTTGAGTCTTCGAACGCAGCCCTCGCCTCAGCCAGAAGTTTCTCAGGCTTGGTGAGCGAGACTTGCTTGCGGGCGTAGAGCCGCATTTTGTTTTTTGCAATTGATGCATCCACCTTGTTTGGCACCCAGTGTCCCTTGACGGTTGTCATCCGCCTTACTTTGAGTGCAGGCTCTGTGCCAGATTTCTCTGCCACCCCCTCCACTCCCGTCTCTAACTGCTGGAGCGCATTGGCGTCTTGAGAAGGCGCAGCTGCCTCTCCGGTTGTTGTGCTGCGTGGTTCGGCGCCATACTGCGCAGACTCACTTGCAGACTCGTTCGCGGTCGAGGAAAAACGGCGGCGGTGCGGGCTAGGCAGGTGGGGGCTGACGAAATGCTCCCACAGCGCAATTGAGGGGCTGAAGCGGTTATGGGCGCGGCATACCAGGCGCGCTGGCGACGGCTGCATGGGAAGACGGGCAGAGGCGCGCTGGGCGAGGGCGTGGGCGCGGGCGCGGTGTGGTGAGTGCTGTGCTGTGCTGGGCTGGTGCGGTACTAGCATGTGTGTGTGGAAGCATGACATGCATGGCGGCGGGCAGGTTGCCAAGGCGCTAGTCCGCTCTGGGCCGGGCCAGGGCAGGCACTCCCGCGGGCAGGGCGAACATGGGCCCAATGCTAACGGGCGTTGCAGGCCCAACATTGGCCGTCTGAGTATCGCAGCGCGCAAGATGGCAAAGTTGCCAGAATCGCATCCACAACCCCGCCGGCGGCTCCTGGACCAGGCCCACCCCGTCTGCAGTCTGCGTGCGCCATGAGAATGGCCTGACATCATGTTGACCGCGTCGACAAAACTTCGCAGAGCGGTCAAGCAAGCGGCGCGCGTGGAAGCTCGAGGAAGATGGGAATGCTGCATGCCAGCCAGTTGCTACCCTGGTCGCCAACCGCCAGTAAAGCGTCAAGGCCCGACCATCTCGGCTCTCACGTCACAGCCGTCGATAGTGGGGCGTGAACCATCCCACCGCCAGCCAGCTTTTCTCCCCCCATTGCCCTCGTCGGCCTTCTGCGAGCTCCTCAACACATCCACTAGCTTTGTCCGCGCCTTGTCTGCTCACCAAAGCCCTTCGTTTGCCTCGCCTTGACCTGACAACCACTCGCCGCGCCAGTGCGAGAGCCCTTGGTACGTCCCGCTATGGCGCCCCTCGCTCCCCCCAGTCCTCTATCTCTGCCACGAGATAGCCGTGTCCCGGCATCCAGTGAGGTTGTGTGTCCTAGAGCGTGCCTTGTGCGCTGTGCCATCTGCCTCCCCGACTGTGCTCCGCTGTTTGCCAATCACACCGATGCCATACACCCCCCCCAACCGCAACCCTTCTAGCCCCCCAACCCTCCAGGCCTATCGATAACTAACACTTTGCTGTAGCGCAACAGGTACTAAGCCGACAACTACGATGAGTGCCCCCGCGGATGACAAGCCCCAGCGGCCTCCAATCGCGTCCCAACCAAGTGCTCACCCCGCACTTCACCCCGACATCACCAGCGTACCTGTTACACCTGGCGTCCACCTCTCTGGCAAGACGGCCTACTTCGACGAGTCAGCCGACAAGAAGGAGGACAACAGCCTGCCCTTTGACCCCGAGACGGCCACACCAGGTCCCTCATGGAGCGCCAACTCATACTTTTCCAATCAGCAAAGAGCTGATGATGCAGGCCCACGTACTGAGAAGGCAGCAGGCGCACAGAGCGAAGAGGAGGTCAAGAGCAAGCTGAGTGATGCGCCCGCTCCGGCTTCCAAGCCAAATCTGGTAGACGTGGATCCGCGTGCTGCACATCCTGGGCTCAATCTCAGTGGCCGTGTCATCAGTGCGACCTTTGCCATACCATACACCGTTGGCTACTCTCCAGGCAAGGACTGGGAGCTCAACCCACGACGAGGAACCTCTGCTCTTTTCGATTCCTTCTCCTACCTCGCTTCGAGCTCGTCGCCTTGGAACCACACGCTTGTAGGTTGGACGGGAGAGATCTCGCATGCAAAGTCGGCCGCCGCCACAGCTGCCCAAGTACCCATGAACAAGGCTGCTGCACCCATTCCTGTTGACCCCAAAACCCCGAACCAGGTGACGCAAGCCCCCAATGGCTTTCGAATTGGCCCTGACGACCGCGCACGGCTGGAGAAGCAGCTTGAACGCGACCACGGTGGCAGAATTGTGCCTGTGTGGCTGGTCGACGAGATAGACGACGGCAAGGACGAATACGTTCTCAAGAACCAAAGCCACTGGAGGACGTATGCCGAGCATGAGCTCTATACACTCTTCCACTACAAACAAAACGAGCCAGCAGACGGGCGTGCGGCGCGGAAATCATGGGCCGACTACTATCGCATGAACAGGCTGTTCGCCGACCGGATCCTCGAAATCTACAAGCCAGGCGACATTGTTATGGTACACGATTTCTACCTGATGCTGTTGCCCAGCTTACTTCGCCAACGTGTGCCAAACATTTACATTGGATTCTATCTTCACATTCCTTTCCCCAGCAGCGAGTTTTACCGCTGTCTTAGCAGGCGTAAGGAGGTTCTTGAGGGTGTTCTAGGCGCCAACATGATTGGGTTCCAGTCATACAGCTACGCGCGGCATTTCTCATCTTGCTGCACGAGGATTCTAGGCTTTGATTCGTCGTCCGAGGGCGTTGACGCATATGGCGCTCACGTGGCCGTAGACGTCTTTCCTATTGGTATTAATGCAGTCTCGACACAGAGGCAGGCATTTGACGATCCTGAGATCGACGAAAAGGTCAAGGGCATCAGGGAGTTGTACGCAGGCAAGAAGCTTATCGTTGGTCGCGATCGGCTCGATGCCGTCCGTGGAGTGGTGCAAAAGCTGCAGGCCTTCCAGCTCTTCCTCGAGAGATACCCAGAGTGGCAAGGCAAAGTCATCCTCATCCAGGTCACAAGTCCCAGTGGCCTCCACACGGACAAGAGCGACGGCGCGCAAGAAAAGGTTGTCAACAAGATCTCTGATCTGGCTGCCAAGATCAATGGCACCTATGGTACCCTGGACTTTGCGCCTGTCCGTCACTTCCCGCAGTATCTGTCTCGCGAGGAATACTTTGCGCTGCTCCGGATCGCAGACATTGGACTCATTACCAGTGTGCGTGATGGTATGAACACGACAAGCATGGAATACATCATCTGTCAAAAGGACAACCATGGACCGCTTATCCTGTCCGAGTTCTCTGGCACGTCAAGCTCGCTCGGCAGCGCAAGCCACATCAACCCTTGGGACACGAGCGGAGTAGCTGATGCCATCAACCAAGCGCTCAAGCAGGATGAAAGCGAGCGTGCACGGATCCACGCCGAGCTCTACAAGCACGTTGTGGAGAACAATGTCCAGGCGTGGACCAACAACTACCTGAAGAAGCTGATGAGGAATCTGTCGTCGTTCGACCAGACGTTTGCCACGCCGGCACTGGATCGGGCTAAGCTCCTGTTCCAATACCGGCAGGCGAAGAAGCGATTGTTCATGTTCGACTACGATGGCACGCTGACGCCCATTGTCAAGGACCCACAGGCCGCTATCCCGTCTGACCGTGTGATCCGCACTTTGAAGACGTTGGCCGCAGACCCAACCAATGCCGTCTGGATCATCAGTGGCCGAGACCAAGCGTTCTTGGATGAGTGGATGGGCCATATTCCGGAACTTGGTCTCAGTGCTGAACACGGCAGCTTTATGCGGCCTCCACGGAGCCAAGACTGGGAGAATCTGACCGAGACAACAGACATGAGCTGGCAGGGCGAAGTGCTCGACATCTTCCAGCAGTACACGGACAAAACGCAGGGTAGGCTCGGTTCTGTGCACACAATGAGATGAGGATTTTCACTGACCAAGGCGACAGGGTCGTTTATCGAGCGCAAGAAGATTGCCTTGACGTGGCACTACCGACGGGCTGATCCTGAATACGGAGCATTCCAGGCACGTGAATGCCAGAAGCACCTGGAGAGGACGGTGGCCAAGAAGTACGAGGTCGAAGTCATGACGGGCAAAGCCAACCTCGAGGTTCGTCCGCGATTTGTCAACAAGGGCGAGATTGCGAAGAGGCTGGTGGAGGAGTATGGCGACGGCCCTGGCGAAGCGCCCGAGTTTGTTCTGTGCATGGGCGACGATTTCACCGACGAAGGTTTGTCTTGCAGTCCGGGCTAGTGTGGTTGGTGGCTAACGACGTCAGACATGTTCCGCTCGCTGCGGCAGTCCAAGCTGCCCACGGATCACGTGTTTTCGGTCACGGTTGGAGCGAGCTCCAAGCAGACGCTGGCAAGCTGGCATCTGGTGGAGCCGTCAGATGTGATTTCAGTGATTTCGCTGCTCAACGGATCCGCCGACGCAGGCAATGTCGGGGCGGTGGCGATTGTGGATGGGTCGGTGCCTGAGTCTCGGGCGGGGCCATAAGGCAGGCTGGCTTGCATAGCACAGTACATAAAGGGGGTGGTGGCATTTTGTGGTGAGCACGGAGCATGGAAGGGCATTAGATGTATACGACGTAAGTACTCGATAGATCATGACAAGTGAGTTCTGCGTGGCTTTGGGCCATTACTCGCAGCGAGCAGCAGCAGAGCGAGCAGCAGCAGCCAAGACGTGTGTATGGACAGGACTAGTGTGTATGTGTGTGGTGTGTCGAGGGAGCAGGTCTGGGAGGCGACATGGATGTGTAGGCGAGCCCCTGGGGGCGTGTGTCGTGCCGAGTGGCTGGACCGGACCCCTGGCCTCCACGTGAGGGCCTGACTCGGCAGACACTTCGCCCGTCTGTCTGAAGATCATGCACTGGTTGAGAGCATTGCGCAACACCAGCCGTTCACACCATGCTCTCTGACGCCCTCTGCTCGCACTGCACCCTCAGCCAGCGGCGTGCCCACTGACACACGCGCACCCAATACCGCAGGCCCACGGCGCTCGAGGCCAAGCCGCCGGGAGAATTGCTGGTCTGGGCTTGGTCCACCTGCACCGTTCGGCTTGACTAATCCGCTTTCATCTAACTGCGTCTTCGAGAACCGGGCACCGCATGAAACCTGCAACGCCGAGCACTCGTCCCGCGCCCCAACAACGGCACCTGAGCACTTCGGTTCAAGGCCAGCCTTTTCTTCTCTTAAACCATAGCGTTCCCCCTGCCGCGCCCCGGCTTTTGTCCTTCGTTATCCATCCTATTGTACATACGTTGGCCCCTCGTGTGGGTTTTTGCCGGCCCACCTGCTCAACTGAAGCCAGTTCGCTCAAGACGCGTAACTGATTCGCCCTAGTTGTGCCTGTACCCACGCCATTCTGATACACCACCTGCATCATCCGAACAGGGTTTGGGCCGCCAACCAGTCTCGACCGTCTTACATTTGCCGTTGATTGTGCTGCTCGTGTTCTTCGACATCACTCACACAACACTTTTCGGCCCAACTACCATACCCAACAATACACTTTACAAACTCCAACATGGGTATCTTCGAGAAACTACAAGCGCGTATGTCTCACCTCGCTTCGCCTCGCCTTGCCTCGCTTCGCTCCGTTTCCTTTTACCCGACCTAGGTCTTGTGAGCATGCCCGCTGACTAACACTGCTCTCTAGGCCTTGAACTGCATCGCCTTGAACAGCGCTACACACGTCGCGAGAAGCGCACTACCTTTATCAGCGCTGCTCAGTATGTAGACGGTGAATACGTCTACGCCTCGTCGCCTTCTTCTGCAAAGTCGTCGAGCACCAACAACAGCAAACGCTTCAGTGTCATGCCTTCGATACGGATAAAGGAGATTGGCCGTATGGGAACCGGACGGTCTTAGGTTGTGTGTGTGTTCAATCTCAAACTGCGCAGGGCGCTCTTTAGATGACCAACAACACCATTGGCGTCGTTAGCCGGGCCATCATCATCTCGGCAACCCAGAAAAACTCCGCATTCTGGCGCAGTGTTTGGATGGGGGGATACACCGTTTTCGACGTGTACAGCAGCCGTTGTACCGATGTTGATGCATAGAGCCCACGGTGTCCCAGGACCACCACGTGCAGGCGCACGTCGAGAATATCAAGATATGAAACCCGCCTTCATACAAACTCATCCATCGAAAAACCACATACACAAAAAAATAACGCTACGACATTTACGGCAAAACAAACTACCATCGACGAACCAAACGACACGGAGTTGGGACAGCTACAAAAAAGGCCTGATCCGCTTCATGTCGATACGCTTCCGCTCGTTTGACCTTCTTTATCATTTTCTTTATTTTTTTTATCTTTATCTTTTCTTTGTACCTATCCATCACCCACCCCATTCTCTTCCTTCCCATCTTTCTTTCTCTTTCTCAACATCAACTCAACGGCCACATTTTTTCGCGCTTCCTATATCTACGAACGTGCAAGAAATACCCCCCATTTTGTTACCTTGTTTTCTGGGGTTGCGTATACTCTTTGTTCTTGTTCTCCTTTCTTGGACTATACGTCTCGCCTCTCCCTTCTCTCTTTCGATCTCCCTTTCTCAAGGTTTTGAGATTCAAGAGAGAAGGGGGAAAAGTATTTCTATCTCGAATAGTAGGGGCTGGGTTTTTTTTACTTGCCTTGATTACTTCCTCTCTCTCTCTCTCCATTTTTGATCTTCTCAATTGAGAGAGAGGAAAAGGAAAACTTACACCTAGTCTCTGAGATTTATTTAAAAAAAAATTCAAAATTTATTTTGGATATGAGGTGTTGCTCGGTGCGCTGTAGAATGTTGATGTGTGTATGTTGTAGAAGTGAGAAAAAGCATGAAGGACAATATATCGGCATGTACGAAAAAGAAAGAGTGGTAATTCTTTTTTTTTGAGAGTGGTAAGGCATTTTCTATTGGAGACAAGGATGGGAAAGGGGGAGGAATGAAGAGATTGCACATCCATACAGTTCTTCTTTTGAACCCTTTGGTCATTGTCCTGCTGTGGCCTTGTATACAGATGTAACACAGGTATCTTTACATGATCGCGCAAGTTGTGGTGTCACGTGATATCTTATTCTTTTCTTCTTCCTTTTTTTCTAAACTACCGTCTAGTCTTTCTTTTGGGCAAGAGAAAAGGGTGTAGGTTCGATGGAAATTATTATTCTGAGGCGTGGCGGATCATTCTGGAAATTGGAGGCATGGCCTTTGTTTTTCTCCTTGCGGTTCAGGGTGGGGAGTGCGGAGGCTTTTGAAGAGAAAGGGGGGTTTGTTATGATTGTGGAAATATGGTAAGGGTGATGTGTGTGTACGGATGAGGAGATGGGTGGTTGTATACTGCTCTGATGGAATGTTGATGGCTGCGCAGGATGATGTTGGGTCTATGTGGTTTGCTTGGGTGTTCGTGAGGGCCGTTGCTGAGTGTGGAAAGAGAGGAAAAGAAAGGAAAGGAAAAGAAATTTAGGCTTAGACTATTGGAAGTGAGAAAGGGGGTGGGTGGAAGAAGGGTGGAAGAGGGGTGGAAGATGAGCAAGCTGTCTCTTTTCTCCTTGGTGAGATGGAAGGATGTGAGGAGATGGATGATGTAGGTATAGGTGAATGGAGTTGCCTCCGAATGCGGTTGACATGCCACGTACCTGGCCATGTGCGTTTATATGTAGTAGTGCTGAGAAGTCATTCTACTTGTAAGCAAGATAGTATACTCAATCACTCCGCTACTCTCATGTCTTGCATAAGCCCCTCAGCACTCCCATCCTGCTTGTACAACCAGTACGGCAGCCCATAGACAAGCACTAAGATGAAAAGCATGCGACAAAGACCACTAACCTTCCGCCCTCCGAGCAAAAGGAAAACCCCCAGTTTCGCAACTTACTCCCTCAAGAAGCTCTCCCAAACGAGTCCTACTAGCGACTCACCGTATCATCTCCCTTCTTATCTATGTACATAGTACCCACCCACGCCTGCACACCACTAGCGCTACATACACAAATACAAGTCTATCAAACTACCCTCCGCCTCGCCTCGCCCTTACCGATCATCCACGCACCCGCCCGTTGCAAGCCAAGCAAGCCGGGAAAAACTACCGTAATCAAATCATCAGGCGCGCAGGAGACACGACACTGTAAGCCGACTGGCTGCTCACCTCATGCGGCATACGCACATGTATGTGCCCACGTACATATGTGATGCGTGCATGTGTGTCTGTGTGTACATAAGTGGGTGGACGCATGACAAAGTTTAATCCGAGCATGGGATTTTTTAGACTCCCACAGATCCAATATGCACCTGTTGCGTGCTGCATATTGCATGTGTGCGCGGGGATAAGAATATGCGTTTGCAGGATTTTTGGGCGGGCTAGAGGGGGGGGGGGGAAGGGTGGATCGCATGACATGCATTGTGCAGATGCATGTGGTCGTGGGACATCGGTGTGTGCGGAAGTGTGACAGCAGTAGCATTAGGGAGAGATAGGGAAGGAGGGTGAAAGGGTGAGTGGACGAGTGAGAAAGAAAAAGAAGCAAGAATGGGGAGTGGTTCGTCTGAAGAGGGGGTGGCGTTGGGTTCGTGGTGCCAGGTGATCGGGGGTTAGGGATGGAAAACGGTCAAGAGAAGAAATGATGATGAAGAAGAAGAAAAAGGTAAAAAGAAAAGGCTGCTCTTCGTACATCGGCACGCGGACACATAGCCGTACGGAGTAAAGAAACAAAGAAAGAAGCAAAGACAAGGGAGTTATTAACTAGTGTAATATATTGCTATGCTATGCAAGTCTCAACGGGGGGGTATCTTTCGATCTATAGTATGCTTGTGCAGGGCGTATGAATGCTTGCCTGGATGAACAAATAACCATCAATGCTAATTGCCCATGCCAACAGAAAAACAGGAGACCGAAAGAATGTAACGCTGAAAAGAAAAGGACCAAGCTCTAAGAAATTAGGCTCCAAAACACCGTCTATAGATATTACCCAAATGCTTTTCTATCCAGAAGTCGTAAGAAGTCGTTATAGGCAGACGGTGCCATGTATGCGCACTCAAAAACAAGAACAATCGAGGGGGCTGCGATGCCCCAGTCTATACTCTAAGGGCTATCGTAGTCGTTGAAAATCTCTTCCGGGTCCTCTGGTGGAAGCATGTCGATGGTGTCGCTGGTACGAGGACCGGTATACTTCTTCCTTGCTCCGGCATACCACCACAGGGTACTGAACAAGCCGATAAAAGCAGCGACACAGATGGCGTAGTTCATGTTATCTATTCGGATTGGGCGCACCGTCGGGAAGAAGAGGACCACACTGATGAAGATGACCCATGTGACGGCAATGGCATTGACTGGTTTGCTCCATCGGCCCATGGAGAATGGTCCAGGGTGGAAAACAACAGTGCCTTCGTACCAGCGGTGAGCGATAATGACGGCGATGTAACTAATGTCCAGGGCGGGCGCGGTGATGTTGAAAATGGCCGTGATGGTGAGAGTGCTTCCAATACCGATCAGGTCGAGGCAGGTGCAGAAGACGACAACAAGCCACACTGCATTAACAGGTGTCTGTGTACGCTCATTGACCTTGCTCCAGAAGCTAAAAAACAAAGTTACTGTAAGCATTTGTTCGACCACAATCTAGATCTAGACAAGGAAACTTACTCCGAGAACGGGAAGGCTGCATCGCGGGCAAAGGCCCAGGCCATTCGCGCATTGGCCAACATGGCAGAACATCCGGTGAAGAATTGGACCAGCATCACAAAAAACCACATGATGGTTCCGCCCGTTTTGCCACCGGCGTTGAAGAAGATCTGCGCGACAGGAAGGCCGGTCGGTGTGGCCATGATGGCATCGTAGTCGGTCATACAAAAACAAAAGGTGACGGTTAGCATCCAGCCAACCAGGCCGGACACGAGGATGGCGGCTCGAATCGCCACGGGACCTCGAATGGCGGCATCGTGCGTCTCTTCGGACATGCTGTACACGTACGGATTAGCATAGCTGACATGCAAGGCTGGTAGGGCTGACTTACTGCGTCGTGCCATCATAGTCGGTCATGGTCCATGCAACCGAAAGGAATCTGCGCACGGTTAGTAATTTGCAATCTTTTTTTATTACTACCCGTCCTGCAGGCGAAGCTAGTTACGAACCCCAAGAGGAATGAGAAGCCCTGGCTGCCCCAGCCCGAGCCGTCTGTGACGGTGGTAAAGACCCATTTGGGCGTCTGCTTGTTCGGGGTGAGGATGAGGAGAGCGATGCAGATGCAGATGGATGCAATGACTGCTTACTGTCAGACTGTAGCCCCACAAGCGACGACCGGATTAGCCGACTTACTGTTAATGGGAGCAAACCACAGGATGATGCGATGCAGCCAATTCGTGGGGAAGGAGCAGATTGTGCCAAACATGCAGAGCACAAAAATGGCGAGGAGAACCGTCTGGTAAGCTTTGCTGCATTAATCGGTCAGCTGCTGTATGTCGCCCAGAATGGCGTGTTACCCTTACGGTTCAAAGGTTGGCCCCGCATCGTCGAGCGTGTGCATGACGACCGTCGCCAGTACCATCTGAGAGATTGTGTACGCCAGACTGGCCACGCCCGCGGCCTGGCCGAGAAAGTTGCACCATCCGATGATCCACGACCAGGCAGCAACGTGTTCGGGCGGCACAACGTGCTTGGTGACATAGTACATTCCTCCGGCAGTCGGGTATGCTGAGACCAGCTCAGCGACTAGGTGGACCGGTTAGCTGCGGTGGTGCAAAAGAACGGTTGGAAACCAAGTAAATACCTGAGCTGGCTATACAGTATGCCATGATGCTGCCAATGAACCAAGCCCAAACTGCGGTTGCTGGGCCTCCTGAAGACATTGGAGAGCCAAAGGTAGCGGGCACTGAGCCCAGCACACCAAGAATGGAAATGGCATATGAGACTGTCGACCATCTTGAAAAGTGTCTTTGAAGAACCTGCCGGCCGTGTGAGCTGAGGCTTGAATTGACACGTCAACAGTCACTTACAGGAGCATATCCAATGCGGACGAGTAGGCGGTCGTCGTCGTCTGCGATGGTCGCCATGGTGGGAAGCTGATTGTTCGAGCTTGTTGGTGTTGTTTTGGACTGGCTTGTGATGGAGGGTTGGAGTGCTTTGCCGTCTGCGGGCTGCGCCCCTAGTCCTCTGGTGTCGAGCTCTGGAATGCCCATGGTCAACGATACATCAACAAACAAACATGAGATTGGTGAAGGGAGATGGAGGACAGCTCAGTGAAGGAAGGCGTAGAAGGGATTTAGAAGCGTGTAAAAGACGTTAGTGGGTCTTGCTGGCGGAGACACACTAGGAAGATTGACAGCACTGGCGTCGACCCACACCGGCCGTAGTACCAGGACTGGATATGGTAGGGATATGGGGGTCGGGGAGTGAAGGGAGACACGGGGAGGCGAGTAGTGGGTTTTATCGTGGGCTAGCTTCGCAAAGGGCCAACCCTGCCGCGGGCAGCAAGGCCATGGCTGTCCAGTAGCATCATGATGCGAGAAGGAACCTACCGTTATGCCAGTAATCTCGGATGCTTTGATATGATGACACGTGCCGGGTGTGCTGCACAGTTGCTCGAGGGCGTGAACATTGAAAAAGGCAAGCCAGTGGGTCAGCAAGGAGCAGCAGTTAAGCGAAGGAAGAATGTACCATCAACCTCGAATTTCCGTGTGTATTTTTTTCTGCTTGCCAGGGCCCCGGCACAGGCTAGTCGCAACGAAGCGATCGAGGATGTGCGGTACTGTCATTTGCGCAAGGTACGACGCCTGGTACCGGACGTTTGAAAGGAGGAGCGTGCCCAGACCAGCAGCAAAATGCTGCCGCTTCGGCGACCCAGAGTGGCGGGCCGTTTAACTTGCATTTCTGCGACTGGGGTCTGCTTCAGCCCTGGGAGTAATCTATCGACTACCTTGAAAAGAAGCCAGCCATGGTAACTGATCCTGTTGCTTGCGCTGCGTGATTGGCTTGCCCGTGGCGCAGATGGACAACGAGCCGAGTGCTGTCATGTCCACGTCCCTCGACTGTAGGTGTGTACACGGCACAATACGACACGACACGACACCCAGCAAGCATCTGTCGTCGCGTATCCGGGAGCGCTTGCTACTCAGCGACTCGGCCAGGAGCTTGCCGCACTCTAACGCCGTCGTCAGAAGCTATGACGCATGCAAATGAAGCTGCGGCGTGCCTTGCGCGAGGTCATGACTACGGTCTGCCTGCAACCCATTCCCCCTGACAGTTCGGAACAAATGTATAAACCAGGCGGTGAGACCCGGGAGGCGTAATGGCCCCCGCGGCTATTACGATAGCATTGCTTGGTGGCCGAGGACGGGCGCGCTTGTTTGCGAATCTGATATCAGAATTTTGTATGCTGAGCGTCTGCATACGTGCGTATCTCCACCTCGTTCGGAATCATTCCCGGCTTTCGCAGTTATCGACCAGGACTCTGCCATTGGACCTGTAGGACGCGTTTTGTCGAAACACCAAAAGGTGCTGCCGCAACATCCTTCTCTTCCTCTTCGTCTCATCATCGCCATCGCCATCGGATCATCGCAGAGTCCCACGCGGCGTAGACCTTCCTGGTCGAGTAGCATAAGCGATCCATGCCCGCAATGGGGCGCACACGTGCGACTGGCCTGTAGCAGCCAGTGCGTCTGCAAGACGGGCCCGCGTAAAGGTCCATGTACCAGACTTTGCTTCTTACTTACCATTGCGCCGGTCCTGAGGCTTGTCCCACGTCACCAGGACTGCAAAAGTGTAGCCATTTTTGTGCCTTAAGGCGCGCCGCAACACAGTCGCAGTGCGCTCATCTTAGTCGCAGTAGCGCGCCCTCGCCGAATCCGCTGCCCTTCCTGTATGTATGTGCGGTGAGCGATCCTCCGAAGCGCCGCCTAGCCGGTATGCACCTGTCCAGCTGATCAGACATTGCCCTGTCGTCCATGATGCCCAGGCAAAGAGCAAGTCCTGGGCTGCTCGTAGCACGCCTCTGTCGTAGCTGTTGGCAAGAGCCGAAAGAGCGGTGGGAAGCGGTTGCGGCTATGCATCCGTCAAATTACTCGCACCCGGCCACCCTATTCGATTAGCAAGTTTGCTTGACCCGGAGTCGAGCAGCGAATGCAGCTGTTGGCCGAAGACTGCAAAATAATCTCAGGCCCTACGTAACACACTAGATTTAACCGCTTACGGGTATTACGGAAGCCAGTGCTGTGTCCATGGCAGTGAGATACTCGGCGAGCCACCGCCTGCAGCAGTTCCTCGGGCAAGCAAAGTCCAGGGTACCGGCCAGCCATCGTTATTCCCAATCCGTCACGTTGTCCTACGCCAATGTTCAAAACTGAATGGCGCACATGTGAGTTAGGGAGAGCTGAATTCCAGTCGCCCCACTGTGGGCATCACCGCATGGGATGATCTAGTTGCAGCGCCAAAGCCATTGGTAGCGTCCTTGCTATTCACATCATCTTGACCGCGATTCTCCGCTACTCTCAGACCAACTACGTAGTGCCCTTTTGTCTGCCAACGATGCCCAATGCCATTATCAAAGAGAGAATGTGTCATAGCGCCGAGCATCACTTCCAATTCACACATCCTCTTCCCTCTGTCCGGGACCACATGCTGACTCGAAATACTTTGGCGAACCTATCTGAGCTTCGTGTTCCAGAAGATACTTCAGGCACTCGGCCGTTTCAGAATGGCGCCGAAACCATGTGCGGACCCGTCCGCTAGGGCCGACGATCAGCCTGGCATTTTATGGTGCGCTGCCCAATGATCACCTTGCTCTAGCTATGCGGTCTATCATATTTATTACATATTCGTACGGGGCATGCAGCACGTCTCAACGGGCTTTCAGTGGCCGGATAATAGTGGCATTACTTCTGCATGCCCTCTAGATAACACAAAGACTAGCTTGATAGGCACGGCAATGACGTCCGTTTCCATTGCAGCCTGCTAGTGCGCCCATGCATCTGTTCGATTGGTCAAATCCACCAGACGATTGTTCTACCGATGGGGAACAAGCCTACGGATCCGCTTGACCCGAATGTGTCAGCCGTCCGTCCGCAGGTCAACAATATCTCTCCCCAGAACGAGTGGGGTTGCGGAAAAAGCAAAGGTGTAAGCCATGTACCGGCTAATAATACAGGGATAAATCAGATAAGGAAAGAGTACGAGAAATGCAATAAGACATCAGACTATACAGTACATTCCTCGTTTGGGAATCCATGCACAAAGTGAAGCAAGAAGACTACGCTTCTGATCTTTGAAGATCAGGATCAGCACGCTTTCCTATCCATATAAGAGGAAAACAAGGAATGAGAAAAAGAAAGAAGGCCCGATGGTTATCATCCCTTCCTCCCCAATGTTGATCATCCACTAGTCGCCAACACAACCAACACACGCCTCTTTTACATAATACATACAAACACCCGCTCTTATTTTCAGTACCACAATCACAGCGTCTCGCAGGTCGTCAAAATCTGTGAAACCGTGCCATATAACCCCATCAAGATATTACCTCAGCAAAAGCAAAAGAGAGAAAAAAGCATTATCATCGGCTCATCCCCCGTTAGCAATGCCCCACCTCCCTTCCATCGCGCCGCAAGGCACATCACACCTCACCGCGCGCAGCTCAAGTGGAGAACGGCGCGTCCAAAAGAACACAAGGCAACCTATCCTCATCCGCTACGTGTTTTCAAACTGTAGTAATGAATAGCCATGACTTTCTGCCTTCCCTCTAACCTGCTGTATCAGACGTAAACGCTCTCGCGCATGTTAGCCCCTCGTCTTTGTAACCTATAGTTATTACTGTGACTGTGCAAATATGTAAAAACATCAGCATCCAGGCTGTCTGTTTCAATCCGTACAAGTACCAATCTCAAGACTAGTTATAATCGACGTTCAAAAAGTACGTGGTACATCTCTCCACTACTAGCCTTGTGAATCTGCAACATAGCTACATAGCTATACTACCTCAAATTCTAGTGTATGTTTGTACAGTACACTGTGACATATTGAGACAACACCATTTTCGCCACCTTGCGGCTTATTAGCCAAGGATGCAGAAATACAGGGGGGTTGCGTACATGGGGTAGTATGACTCGACTTCCCTTTTCCCTTACCCCAGGCTTTCTTTTTCTGCTTCACCCGCATAGATCCACTTGTGTGCGTGCTACATAGGCGCCTGGGACGGCCCCGCCGTGTGGGTTGGATGCGGGTTGGATGCGGTCAGATGATGGCTGGGGCAAGGCGTGATATGGGGCTGGCTAAGGAGCTAGAGGTGCGTATGTTTGTGGCGAATAGGAAGAGGGTGTGTTTGGGTTGGGCTGGCTTTTGGCTAAGACGATATGTACTTTCTGGCGCAAAGTGCGGCAAAGGGTATAAAGGAAAATGTGCTGTGGTGATGAGGCGCTGGCGGTGTATGGTCTTGACAAAATGGTGGGATTTGCGTGTAGATGGATGAGATGATAAGACGAAAAAAAAGAGCAAAGAAAGGGGAAAAGAGAAGGTGGCAATGTAGTCACAGGTAGTATATGTATATCCACGACAACGATAAATATTTACAAAGCGAAATATATACAATCAAGCGTCTGTCCATTCCTTTCCTTCACTCTCTCCTCGGTAACTCTCACCTCTCAAGCCAAACCAGCACACTTGCCCATCTAGCAGGTAAACTTCTTCGGTCCAGGAATAGTATAAGTTTGAGCTGTACACATATATACATCAGCGCCTCTTCTCGACAACACTCTTCATAGCCATGGTTTGAAATACGAGAGAGGAGAAGAAAGAAAAAACATACCAATATAAGCATTATACGTAATTCCAGGATCCGATCCCTTGTACGCTCCAGGGAAACTAACCAAGTCAGTTGGCTTGGTGCTTCCCCCGCCAGTCACCTTGAGCTGATGGCATCCGGGATAAAATTGTGCACCAGGGTATGTGGACGCAGCGTGCAGGGCGACGACCTCATGGCGGACGAGATAGTAGCCCGCGGCGATGCATTTGGGGATTGTGTAGGTGAGGAATCCGCCGGCCTTTTTGATGGGGTCGGAAGCCCAGTTGTTGGAAGTGCCCTGGCGTCCGTCTTCTTGGATTTTGAACCAAACGGCGCTGTAAAAAAGGGGGTGGTTGTGTTAGCATATCATGATGGTGATAGATTAGTGACGTGAGGGCTTTAAGAGAAAGTTGACATACTCAGACTCTGGCATATATTTATCACACCCAGTATCGGGGCACCTGGCCATGTATGTAATGGTAGGACCAACGTGGCTGTCGGGCCAGAGTGTCCAGTAAAGCTTGACTTCGGAGCCGGCTGCTACTTCGGCGTGCAGAGCAGCAGGCGAAGACCCCTTGACACCGCCGGCAGTGTAACCACCGCACTGGAGGTCCGAGAGGGTTACGTCCTGAACTGGCCCGTTGCCCTGGATGGGGCGCGAGATGCGCTTTACGCCGCCGCTGACGTACGGGTCTGAGTATGGCTGGTAGAAGGTATACTGCTGACCACCGATAGTCGCATTGTCCACGTAGCCATGAGCTGCGACGGCCGTGGCAAAGGCGAGCGCGGATGCAAAGTACTTCATTGCTGGTGGATATTCCTTCAAGGGCGAAGTCCGTAGAAAGAACGAAGAATAGAGACAGGCTACGTTCCCGCGTAATGAGTGTGATCAAAAAGCTGGAGAATGCAAACTGAATATAAGGCAGTCAAGAACGAATGAATGCAGGCAAATGCACTCGGTACAGAGTAACCTGGATGCCGGAATAGATTGCACGCAGCTGCGGCTCTTTATAGTACCTCTGTCTCGGTGCTAATTCCTCCACGATACAAATGGCTGCTGTGCATCATGGAAGACACAAGCTTTCTGAGGCTTGCATTCGTTGTGCATGCCGGGCAGTGCTCACGAGTGAGACGAGGTAGATTAAATTTCGCGCGCTAGCAGCACATGGTGTTGAGCTGTTGGACACTTGCCCTGTTTGGTCCAAAGCAAGTGCGTGAAGAAGCCGTTATCCCCGTGAAGGATTCCTTGGAACGAAGCGATGTAAGGGGAGCCATGCTGGTGGGTTACTTGTGTTTGATGTCACTTGGCGTGAATGTCAGGTACCAACCCGACTAAGGCCATGAATTGCTTTCGTCAATGAGAGCCGCTTCAACTGAGCAGGATGCAAAGTCGGAACCAAAAAAGCACGTAAGCGGATCCTGCAACACGCGGTAACAACAGTTACAAAACACTCATTGCTCCAAGCCATGATTGGTGATAATACGGCCTTTGTCTGGTCTTGTCGTCTCGGATTGAATACTCACACGTGACAACCAGCTGTTGGTACTGAAGGGGGCAAGGGAATCCTGCACCATCGGAGAAATTAATAAAGCCTTCATATAGACATGGCCGGGTTGTCGGTCCAGGCTTGTGTGTCACGGTAGCCACGAGGGGCTGAGGGTTACTTCAATAATAAGCTTCTGCACATTGATTGGAACGCGGACCGAGGCGTGCAAAAAGCGGATGACGCATGCGCCCATGGTTTAGATTGCAGTGCACTAGACGAGTCCTTGATTCTAGCTGTGGAGAACAAAACAATAAAACGATTTCGAATCATGATGGTCTAGAGGCAGTAATGCACAACCAGGTATGTTAAGGCATTTGACGTGGTTTCACATATCTTTTCTTGGGATGCATTTATGTGATGCTTCTGCTGGAAGTAAAAAATGACGTTAAAGTACTTTCAGTTGCTTTGTCTAGACCAAGCGGTTACGGCGTTTGAGAACAACGTAAGCATGTTTCGGGGGGGG